>OY731400.1:55806944-56128038 GCA_963425845.1 Sphenostylis stenocarpa | reverse complement strand
CGCTCCCTATAAATGCTAGGCGCAGATTTGAGCTTCTGCACCCTATTCCAAGCTTTCTATCTTGCTTCTTCTCCCTTTCTACACATTTCTAGCATTCTTAAGTAAGTATTACCTACAATGGAGCATGGAGAAGCCTCATCTAGGAGAAAACGCTCTAGGAATCCTGCTAGAGGAACTCCTACAATTAGTACTCAACTAGCAGAATCACATCAACTACGGCTAGCAAATATCCAGCAATTTTCCTGGTACCCCACACTGCAATTGGATTTTGAAATCCTAGCTACATTTGGTCGGGATCAAGATGTCGGAAGATACATCCACAACATAGGATGGGACTTTCTCGCTCCGTGAGCTACCTACTCGGATCCATCGCAGTGCTACAATGGAATTTCTTGCCTCTGTCAACATGGTGGAAATGCCATCTACAATTCCCGGGGTACCACCAACTCAAGCTGTCTCCTACTGGATGGATGGAGCTTACCGGACCACTGCTCTGGATGACTTTAATGTCATTATGGGTTTCTGCCAACGAGCAGATACAAGAACTCCAAAATACCGATCCGCGTATTTGGAGAGGCCCGTCGCTCTCACCACCACTAGCATGTGGAAGGAAATCACTGGAGCCGTCGTTACGCCATCAAATCGAAGGGTGCAGCTTTTTCCCCTCCACTCCGCGTATGTCATAAATTGCTGGTCGGGACCATACACACCGGAAGGAGAGCCAAGGAAAGGTAACTCGGGCGACCTTTTCATTGTTTACTCGTATGCACCAGGGGCATAGGTGCAACCCAGGGTATGCCTTTCTCAAAGCCGTCAAGGATTGCGGCACTTGCGTCCCAGCAGGAACAATCATAATAGCTCCCTTTCTCACCCATCTAGCTGAATATTGGGGATGTAGCGACGGAGAAGACATCCCAGCTAGCCTTCGACCGGAGCCGATCAATGGCGGAATATTGACCCATATGAACATCCTCGCAGGCAAGGGACAGGGGTTTATCTTAAACCCAATCCTCTCTATCTCGATGGACATGCGGGATTTCGACACACCACAGGATATCCCCACCACTTCGGAATCCCAGCAGCAGTCCTACGACCCTGACTACGCCGGCTTATACAGGCGCCTGGATGATGAGCATGCCTACATGGAAGGGCAATTCCAGTTCATGCGACAGCAGTTCAATCAGCTGACTGTTAGGCAAGACAGGACGGACCGCCAGATAGAGAGCCTGGTCTAGACTCAGACGAGATTCCAGCGCCGCCTACTCCGCCGCTTCCCTTCGCCAGCACCATCTGCTCATTCCAGCCCAGAGGCAAACGATTAGGATTTATTTATATAGCTTTCTAGTGTCTTAAGTATGCTTGAAATGTATCCAACAAAAAGCAGTAATAAATAAAAATCGTTATTTCTGTTTTACACTTCGCATTCAAAAAGCCCATGTGTACAAAATAAAAGGCACACATGATCTACTAAAAAGCCAGATTTCAAAACAGCTCGCGATGAAAACTAGACCGCGATGGAAAAAGGCGAAATCTAAACCACTTTAGCAAAATAAGGAGCTTCGAAGAAACTGACTCCAATCACCAACCTTCTACACCAATAAAAGAAGGTACATCAAAAACGAAAAAGCCAACGGAAAGGCTTGATAATCCCCAAGCGGATCCTTGCCTACTCCAGAGGCAAAACAAAAAGATTACCTCACGACTCGAAGACATCACCGCATGAGTCATCAAGCACACTCATTAGAGAATCGCCGCCTCGAGGAGTCCATCAAAAAAAAAAAAGATCACGCAAGAATCCATCAAAGAAAGCACGGAATCAAATCAACCAAATCACTAAGGTACAACAAAGAAGAAAGAAGAGAAAAGCCTTTCATCCTCTAACAAAGGCCACTGCAGAAAAAGGCCAAATAAAAATCTCCAAGAAAAGTATATCAAGAAAAGTCTACAAAAAGACAAAAAGAGGAAAACAAAAATTTCCATCTTCCAGCTCAAATAAAGAGCCTCACAAAAGTTAGAGCCAAGACTCCATCATAAAAATCAAACCAAGGATTTGATCCCCAAGAAGCAAAGAAAATTCCCCAAGGATATCCAAAAAGAAAAGAGGAAGAGAAAAGATATCTTTCTCACCCAAAGATCAAGCCAATGTGCATAAAAGAAGCACATATGCAAAAGCTAAATCGCAAAAAAGAGAAATTGCAAGAAAAGGGTAGAAACCCATTCCCCAGCAAAATAAGAGCACAGGCAAAGCCAGCTCAAACAACAACAACTCATAAGAAGTCGAAAGCTCCATTTCTCCCTTGGAGGGCAATTCAAAATAGATATCCGGAATGAAATCAATCCCCCAGTGGATCATCAACAAACAAAATCCCCAGCGAGCCTACCAAATGAAGGCAAAACTACAAGTTTATATCCTCAAGGAATCACGTATAAATTCCCAAATACAGATATCCCCAGTGAAAAGCAAAGTCTTCACTTCCAACAGGTAAGCAGAAAGCCAATATCCCCAAGAAATGGGAAATCAACCTATAAGAGGTAATACAAGCACAAAGCTTTTAAAAAGTATCCACCTACTCAGAGGTATTATCAAGAACAAATATCCTCAAGTAGAACAACAACCTATTCAGAGGCGAAAAACAACAAGTACAAAGCCTTCGCCACTACTGAAGCACCCGCCTAATCAAGAGGCAGAATCAATAAGAAGATTCACAATCCCCAGAGGATTCCCGCCTAAACAAGAGGCAACCAACAAAGAATCCCCGACCAATACCGGATGGTTAAAAGAAAAAGCCAAAATCAAAGAATCCCCGGCCAAGACCGGATGGCTAAAAGAAACAGCCAAAATCAAAGAATCCCCGGTCAAGACCGGATGGCTAAAAGAAAAAGCCAAAATCAAAGAATCCCCGGTCAAGACCGGATGGCTAAAAGAAAAGCCAAAATCAAGAATCCCCGACCAAGACCGGACGGCTAAAAAGAAAGCCAAAAAACAAGAATCCCCAGCAAAGCCGGATGACTAAAACGAGAAAAGTCAAAATCAAATTACTCCCCAGAGGCGCATGATAAAAAAAAACAGTAAGCCGCCGACAATAGAGCCTTGTCAAGATGCAGGTTCGCACCCAGTGGGGGTGTAAAAACCATTAAAGTCCGTCAAGATGCAGACTCGTACAATAGAGCCTTGTCAAGATGCAGGTTCGCACCCAGTGGGGGTGTAAAAACCATTAGAGTCCGTCAAGATGCAGACTCGTACAATAGAGCCTTGTCAAGATGCAGGTTCGCACCTAGTGGGGGTGTAAAAACCATTAGAGTCCGTCAAGATGCAGACTCGTACAATAGAACCTTGTCAAAATGCAGGTTCGCACCCAGTGGGGGTGTAAAAACCACTAGAACCTTGTCAAGATGCTGGTTCGCACCCAGTGGGGGTGTAAAAACCATTAGAGTCCGTCAAGATGCAGACTCGTACAATAGAGCCTTGTCAAGATGCAGGTTCGCACCCAGTGGGGGTGTAAAAACCATTAGAGTCCGTCAAGATGCAGACTCGTACAATAGAACCTTGTCAAAATGCAGGTTCGCACCCAGTGGGGGTGTAAAAACCACTAGAACCTAGTCAATATACGGGTTCACACTAAGTGGAAATATAAAAACCACTAGAATCTAGCAAAGATGCAAGATTCGTACCAGGTGGGGGTAGGTACTCATCAGAGCCTTATAAAAGGAGGCTCAAACTAGATAGGGGATTGGTACCTATCAAAATATTTATCATCCGGAGGATCAACAAGGAGCAGCATCCGAAGGATAACCGGGCAAAAGGGTTAACTCCTTCCCCTACCAACTAATTTTGTCGGCATATTAAAACCGACGAATTAGTTAGGCAGGCGAAGGGGGGGCAGCTGTAGACCCCTAATTTTGCCCGGCCTCTCAAAATAAAAGTTAGAGGAACTTCACCCGAAGATGGAGTTCACCCGGCTTCCCAAAACGAGAAGGACCTCCCACAACAAAAGACGGAGTTCACTCATTCACACAATAAAAGCCAAAAGAGACTTCCTAACACAAAGACAAAGCTCGCCCGGCATCTTAATGAAGGCCAAGAAGACTTCCTATATGAAGATAAAGCTTCAACGGACACACATCGGCATCAATCTATGTCCGAAAAAGGAAAGGAAAGCTTCCCGGGGTCCCAGAACGCGAAGACTGGACAAAACAGGCCGAGACCACCGTCCCAGAGTTGGGACGGCCGTCCCAACCTCCCAAATTCAAGTGGGACGCGCGTCCCGAAGTTGGGACGGCCGTCCCAAGGCCAATTTCAAGTGGGACGGTCGTCCCAGGTCCCCTGGTGGTCTCGCCCTGTGTAAAAATGACATTTGGGACGGTCATCCCAGTCCAAACGGCCGTCCCAACCCAGACGGTGGTCCCAAGGTGCGCCAGCTGTGAAAACTATAAATAGGAGGCTCATTTGCCACTTTTGCAGAACACAGACACTCCAGAAGAGCTCTGAAACACTCAGAGCACTTGTCTACTTCTCTCCCTCTCTCGAATGATCTTTCCGATTGCCTTAAATAGGTAACAATCGGTTAAGGAATTATATTCCGGCATTTGATTCTTCTTTAAATTTTTAGTGAAGTCGATCTTGTATCGGTGATGAGAGTTTGTATAGAGAGAGGGGTTGCCAAAATGCAGCCTCATAGTTCGAGATTCTCAATATAAAGCTTGCTACGGAGGTTCTTTTCAATTCCCTTCTCTTGTATTGCTTTATTTATTGCTATTTTATTTATTATGTCATGTAGAATAAAATCATGTAGATAGCCATTTTAATATCTCTTTTATTGCTTTATTTAGCTTTATTTATATAAAATTATGTAGATAGTCATTTCAATATTATGCAATAAAATAGGGTAATCGCGTAATTTCTCATAATCTTCACTTAATGGATTAATCCGTCATAGGGAACCCGAAAGGGGCGTTGTGGGGTGCTAACACCTTCCCCACACGTAACTAACTCCCTTACCCAACTCTGGTTATAACGGCCAAGTTGTTTTTTTTTATATAAAATCAACGCCTTTGTTTTTCCTTTTCCAATGTTTCTGGTCAAAATATTGGTGGCGACTCCATAAGAACCCCTTTTCGAAAACCTTGCTTTTATTAGAGGATAATTCAATTGTCAAACACCTCGGAAGCAATGAACACATTTTAAAACAAATACGCGAGTCTAAAGCATCTTTTCGCGACCGCTCGCATAAACGTTCGAGACGTCCTTAGACGTCGGAAAGGGACGGCGGCGACAGGTACCTACCCCCACCTGGTACGAACCCTATTCTATAAGGCTCTGATGGGTACCTACCCCCACCCGGTACGAACCCTATTCTATAAGGGTCTTGTGGGTACCTACCCCCACCTGGTACGAACCCTATTCTATAAGGCTCTGGTGAGTACCTACCCTCACCCGGTACGAACCCTATTCTATAAGGCTCTTGTGGGTACCTACTCCCACCTGGTACGAACCCTATTCTATAAGGCTTTGATGGGTACTTACCCCCACCCGGTACGAACCCTATTCTATAAGGCTCTTGTGGATACCTATCCCCACCTGGTACGAACCCTATTCTATAAGGCTCTGATGGGTACCTACCCCCACCTGGTACAAACCCTATTCTATAAGGCTCTTGTGGGTACCTACCCCCACCTGGTACGAACCCTATTCTATAAGGCTCTTGTGGGTACCTACCCCCACCCGGTATGAACCCCGTTCTGCAAGGTTCTGAACGAGCCCCGTTTTGCAAGGCTCTTAGGATGCACTTTTTCGGTATTCAATCTTTTGTTTTTGGCTTTTCCTTTTTAGCCATCCGGTCTTGCTGGGGATTCCTTGCTTTTTGGCTTTTCCTTTTAGCCATCCGGTTTTACCGGGGATTTTTGTTTTTGGCTTTTTCTTTTTAGCCATCCGGTCTTGCCGGGGATTCCTTTCTTTTTGGCTTTTCCTTTTAGCCATCCGGTTTTACTGGGGATTCTAGTTGGTTGCCTCTTATTTTAGGCAGGGATCTCCTGGGGATTTGTTGATTTTTTATTGTGACTCTTGTTTTTAGGCATATGCTTCAATAGTGTTGAAGTCTTTATTTGTTGTTTTTTCGCCTCTGAATAGGCTGATGTTCTACTTGAGGATATTTGTTTTTGATAATACCTCTGAGTAGGCGGATGCTTCTTTGGAAGCTTTGTGCTTGTATTGCCTCTTGCATAGGTTGATTTCCCGTTTCTTGGGGATATGCGCTCTTTGCTTGCCTCTGAGTAGGCATAGGCATTCTTGGGAGTGAAGGTTTTTCCTTTCACTGGGGATATTCATATTGGGTGTTATAGGCGATTAACTCCTTGAGGATATGAATTTGTATTTTGCCATTTGCTGGTAGGCTCGCTGGGGATTTTTCTTTTTGGTGATCCACCAGGGATTTTGGTTGTTTTCTGGGGATCTATTTTGAATTTCCCCCTAGGGAGGAATGGAGTTTTTGACTCCTTATTGAACGCTGTTATTTGAGCTGGCTTTGCCTATGCTCTTATTCCTGCTGGGGAATGGGTTTTTACCTTTTTCTCGCGATTTGTATCTCTTTTTCGCGATTTGGTTTTTACATATGTGCGCCTTTTTATGCACATTGGCTTTTTCTTTGGTTGAAAAGATATATATTGTTTCTCTTTTCTTCTTTAGCGATCCCTGGGGAATTTTCTTTTCTTGAGGGATCTAATCCTTGATTTGATTTTTTTATGATGATGGAGTCTTGGCTCCTGACTTTTGTGAAGCTCTTTATTGAGCGGGATGAAGAGATTTTTTTTTCTCTTTTTTTTGGGATTCACCAAGGAGTTTGTCGGTTTCCTGGGGATCCAATTTTGATGATGGAGTCTTGGCTCCTAACCTTGTGAAGCTCCTTTTTGAGCCAGATGATGGAAATTTTTGTTTTCCTCTTTTTGTAGATTTTCTGGATATACTCTACTTGGAGATTTTTTATTTGGCCTTTTTCGTTGTGGCCTCTATTGGGTAATGAAAGTTTTTCTTTTCTTTCTTTTTGTTGCCCCCTGGTGATATGGAGGATTTGTCTCCGTATTTTCTTTGATGGATTCTTGTGTAGTCCTTATTCTCCTTTGGGGAAGTGGCGGAGATTCTGGATAAGTGTGCTCGATGACTCATGTGACGATGAAGCTGAGTCATGAGGTAATCTTTTTGTTTTGCCTCTAGAGTAAGCAAGGATCCTCTTTGAGACGATCAAGCCTTTCCGTTGGCTTTCTCATGTTGATGGCTTCCTTCTTTTTAGATGGAAGGATGTTGATTGAGACTTTAAATGATTATGTTTGATGACTCATGTGGTGATACTGAGTCATGAAGTAATTTTTGTTTTGCCTTTGGAGTAGGCAAGGATCCGCTTGAGGATGATCGAGCCTTTCCCGTTGGCCTCTTTTTCCGATATACCTTCTTTTATTGGTGTAGAAGGTTAGAGCTAGTTTCCTTGAAGCTCTTTATTTTGATGAAATGGTTTTGATTTTCGCTTTTTGCGATTTTGATCTTCATATGGAGACTGGATTCTGGCGCCTCCTGTTTTTAATCACAAGCATGGAGACTATCCTCCTTATATGCATGTTTATTATTCTTGTTTGAAGAACATTATTTTTTTCTTGATTTTGACAAAGTCGTATTATGCAACTACTTTGTGTGTGGATGTCCTAAATGCAATCTATTGTTTATTTATTTTTTATGCATTTAGAGAGTAACTGGCCTTTTCCCGTTGGCTTCTTATGAATACGCCGATGGGCTCCTCTTTTATGACCATGATGATGGGCTCTTCTTTTATTCATCTCTTGGTTTTAGCCCTATCTTTTGCCTAGACCGCCCTTTACCGGGTTTTCGATCTAGCGGGCTACCTTAATTTTTGCCTAGAATATCTTAGGGGGCTTTTGCCTTATCTTTTGCCTAGACCGTTCTTTTGGGGTTTCCGATCTAGCAGGCTACCCTAGTTTTTTCCTAAGAATATCCTAGCAGGCACTTATTCTTTTATTATTTTTATGCTTCCTCTTTTTAGATGCATGCTTGATCTTTGATTAAAAGTCTTTGCACATATTTATGATTTATCAATAAAGAGGCATTTCCATAATATTTAGTTAAGAGAAAGGAAATGAAAAGGAATTTTATTGATAAATGAGCAAAAGTTTTATTTCTTTTATAGAAGGATTTCAAAAGGTATTTAGAAGAATGGGTGGTCGGGGTTGGCTGTACTGTTTAGGCTTATACAGTCATGTCTATGATATCTGCCCCCTGGTTCTCTTAATTGCTTCAGTTGAGATGCCTGAGCTCAGAGTGAAGACTATGAAGACTGCTTGCTTCTGGAAGAATGTTATTTTAGTCGCCTTTTCGGTTTTCGACTAAAGTAACCATTGTTCTTAGTTTTTTTTTTTTTTACCTCTTCTTTTTGCCTAGGACGTATCCTAGCGAGGGATATGGACCCTATCTTTTGCCCAGGGATGCCCTTTGCGGGTTTTCATTCCTGACGGGTCATGAGCAATGTCTTCAAGCATAATACTTCTTCACCGCATCAGAATTGATCGGGTGTCGAAGTTCCTCTCCATCCATATTAGTGAGGATTAGTGCCCCTCCTGAGAAAGCTCGTTTGACCACAAAGGGTCCTTCGTAATTTGCTTCCCACTTTCCAATTTTATCCTTCTGGGCTGGAAGCAATTTCTTTATCACTAGATCCCCTTCTTGATAAGTATGAGGGTGGACCTTTTTATCATAAGCCTTTTTGATCTTCTTTTGATAGGCTTGTCCATGACATATAGCGTTCAGCCGCTTTTCATCGATAAGGTTTAATTGATCATATCTACTTTGAACCCATTCAGCTTCTGTTAATTTTGCTTCCATTATAATTCGCAGGGAAGGTATTTCGACCTCTATTGGCAAAACGACCTCCATTCCATATACAAGGGAGAATGGAGTGGCTCCTGTTGAGGTTCGTACAGACGTTCGATAACCATGAAGAGAAAAAGGCAACATTTCATGCCAATCCCTATAGGTTTTAACCATCTTTTGAACAATCTTCTTGATGTTTTTATTGGCTGCTTCCACTGCGCCATTCATTTTGGGCCGGTAGGGAGAAGAATTATGGTGTTGAATTTTGAAATCTTGACATAATTCCTCCATCATCTTATTATTCAAGTTGGTTCCATTATCAGTAATAAGACGATGTGGGATGCCATATCGACATATGATATTTTTCTTAACAAAGGTGACCACTACCTTTTTAGTCACATGTGCATAAGATGCAGCTTCTACCCACTTGGTGAAGTAGTCGATAGCCACCAGAATGAATTGATGGCCATTGGATGCCTTAGGCTCAATAGGTCCGATAACATCCATGCCCCACATAGCAAATGGTCAAGGGATAGCCATAACATTAAGTGGTACCGGTGGAACATGTACATTGTCCGCATGTACCTGACATTTGTGACATTTTCTAGCATACTGATGACAGTCCTTTTCCATTGTGGACCAAAAGTATCCTGCCCTGAGGATTTTCCTAGCCATGATATGCCCTGGTGCATGAGTCCCGAAGGTTCCTTCATGTATTTCTTTAATCAATTTTTGTGCTTCTTCGAGATTGACACATCTTAACAAAGTGGAATCAAAATTCTTTTTATAAAGGGTTTCTCCTATCAACATAAACCCTATGGCCCTTTTCCGAATGATCCTTTTGTCATTGTCACTGATTCCCTTGGGGTATTCGCCCTTTGTTAAGTATCGCCTTATGTCATGATACCAAGGGGTTTTATCTTTTTCACTGTCTATCATCATACAAAAGGCTTGTTTATCGTGCCTTTTGACTTGGATGATGGGCATCTCATGTTCTTGTCCTAATGCGAACATGGATGATAATGTTGCCAGTGCATCTGCAATCTGGTTATCGTCCCGAGGGATGTATTCGAAACTGATGTTTTCCATTTTTGAAGTCATATTACGGATGTGCTCCAGATAAGGGATTAATTTGGAATTTCTAGTTTCCCATTCACCCTTGAGTTGGTAAATAACAAGGGATGAGTCACCGAATACTTTGAGTCTAGTCACCCCATGATCCAGAGCTGCTTGAATACCTAGAGCACAGGCTTCGTATTCTGCCATATTGTTCGTGCAATCAAAGTTTAGTCTGGCTGTTACTGGGATATACTTCTTTTCGGGAGATATTAAAATAGCTCTGATCCCATGTCCCAATAAGTTTGAAGCTCCATCGAAAAACATGATCCACTTATTATCTTCACGTTCTTCATGTTGGATATGCATTATGTGCTCATCTGGAAAATCATCTTGGAGGGATTGATATTCGTCAGTTGGCCGGTGTGCTAGATATTCTGCTAAAGGACTGCCTTTGATAGCTTTCTGAGTGACATGAACAATGTCGAATTCTGAGAGGAGTACCTGCCACCTGGCTATCCTTCCGGTCAAGACGGGTTTTTCAAACAGGTATTTGATTGGGTCCATTTTAGAAATCAACCACATTGTGTGCCTGACCATATATTGTCGAAGGCGCTGAGTTGCCCACACCAATGCACAACATGTTTTTTCGAGTGGTGTATAACGGGTCTCATAGTTTAGAAATTTCTTACTAAGGTAATATATGGCTTGTTCTTTCTTACCCGTATCATCTTGTTGACCGAGCACACATCCCATGGACTCGTCGAGTACTGAAAGGTAAATAATCAAGGGCTTTCCTTCCACAGGTGGTACCAATACTAGTGGATTGGTTAGGCACGTTTTGATTTTTTCGAAAGCTTGTTGACATTCATCATTCCAAACTTTCGGTCGGTTTTTATGCAATAACTTGAATATGGGCATACACTTGTCTGTCAATTGCGCGATGAACCGTGCGATGTAGTTTATTCGGCCCAAGAACCCTCTGACTTCTTTTTCTATTATTGGTGGGGCCATTTCTACGATTGCCTTTGTTTTATCAGGGTCTACCTCAATTCCTTTTTTACTAACAATAAACCCAAGGAGTTTTCCTGATCGTACTCCGAATGTGCATTTAGCCGGGTTGAGCTTAATCTGGTATTTCCGAAGCCGATTGAATAACTTCTTTAAGTATTGGAGGTGATCTATTTCGTTTTTGGACTTGGCGATCATATCATCCACATATACTTCGATTTCTTTGTGGATCATATCATGAAATAATGTTACCATAGCCCTTTGATAAGTAGCCCCTGCATTCTTAAGTCCAAAAGGCATTACTCTATAATAGAATGTACCCCATGGCGTAATGAAGGAAGTTTTTTCTCTATCTTCAACAGCCAATTTAATTTGGTTATACCCTGCATATCCATCCATGAAAGAATAAAGAGTATTTGCAGCGGTATGATCTACCAGCATATCAATATGTGGTAAGGGAAAATCATCTTTTGGACTTGCACGATTTAAGTCCCTGTAATCTACGCATACTCTGATTTTTCCATTTTTCTTTATAACCGGCACGATGTTTGCCAACCATTCAGGGTATTTTGACACGATTAGAAAATTGGCATCCAAGCTGTTTTTCTACTTCTTCCTTAATTTTCAAGGACCATTCGGCTTTACTCTTCGAGCTTCGCTAACAGGCCGAAATCCCTCTTTTAGTGGCAATCTATGCTCCACTATACTTTCATCAATTCCAGGCATATCATGGTAGGACCATGCGAATACGTCCACATGTTCTCTTAGTAACTGTATCAGTCTTTCCCTGACATCATCATCAATTTGGGTACCAATATTTACTTCTTTCTTATTATCTTCTTGTCCCAAATTGATGGCCTCAGTTTTCTCCTGATGGGGCTGTATTGACTGAGCTTCTTTTTTAACAATCTTTGCATGTCCGGGGAAATGGTCCCCTCCTCACTGTCTGACTCAATCCATTCGCCTTCGGCTTTCGGATCTTCCAGAGAATTTTCAATCACAGACATGACTGTATGGTTATGCTTAGTTTTAGATTTCTCTATTAAGTGTATAAGAGAGAAAAGAACGAAAGAGAATATGAATATTATGAAAAAAAATGCCTCGTTGTATTGATAGATGCAAATATTTACAAAGCCCACTTTAATCAAAAATCTCATGATCATGGGCGGGGTTCACAAAAGATACATCGGAAGCTTTTCGATATATATTTTTTGTGTGTATTTTTGTATTTATTTTTATTATATTTTTTTTAGAGATGACAAAAATGATGAGCCCTAATTTGCTGATCTTCCTTAGCCCATCCTTCATTCGGGTTTGGAAAGAGGCTGATCATCTACTTTTGGAGTAGATGTATCAAAGGTAATCCATCCTACCTCTATTAGATTCTGGACCTTGTGCTTTAAGGCCACACAGTTTTCAACGGAGTGTCCCGGAGAGCCTGAATGATAATCACAGCTTTCATTAGTTTTATACCATTCCGGGTATGGTGGCTCCATTTTCTTGGGAGGGATGCGCACGAGGAGTTTGGCATCCAACAACTTCAAAAGCAGACTTCCATAGGAGGTTGGGATTGGAGTGAATTTCCTCTCTTGTCTGCGTGGCTTGGTTTGTTGCGAGGAGGAAGAAGGAGTGGCAATGTTGATTGCATTTACAGTTCCTTCCTTCTTCTTTCCGAAGCTCTTTTTAACATTTGGAGTAGAGGAATTAGAGGAAGTATGCTGTGTGATTCTTCCGCTTTTTAGACCTTGCTCTACTCTTTCTCCTATAATTACCACATCCACAAAGAGTGTTGATGTGTTCCCTATCATTTTGTCATAATAGGGACCAGTTAGAGAATTGATGAACATGGATGTGGTTTCTTTGTCGGACAGAGGAGGTTCTACTTGTGCTGCCAATTCCCTCCATCTTTGGGCGTATGCCTTAAAGGATTCATCATTTTTCTTGCTTAGCAATTGTAGATCTGCTCTTTCAGGGGTCAGATTAATATTGTATTTATAGCGACGAAGAAAAAGATCTGCCAAATGTCTCCATGTTTGGACTTGCCCTCCTTGCAGTTGCATATACCAGTTTAGAGCTAATTCAGCTAGGCTCTCCTGAAAGCAATGGATCAGGAGCTTTTCATTATCAGCATACGCAACCATCTTACGGCAGTACATTGTAAGATGGCTTTTGGGGCAAGTTAATCCCATGTATTTAAGAAAGTCCGGAGTTTTAAATTTGTTAGGGAATTGGATGTTTTTAACAAGGCACATATCTGCTGCCTCTTTTACATCGAAGTTATGCCCCTCCATGGCTCTCAGCCTCTCTTCAAGAGCAGTAATTTGTTGCTTTGATACTTCCGGAGCATGAATATGTACTGCTCTTGTATCAGATGGGTTATGCTCATCCTGAGGTTCCTCTTCTTCTTCTTGGTGAGAGGCTTGTCCACTTTGAGGACCCTCTTTATGGAGGTTCTGTTGGCGCATCATGTCTAACATCTGAGCCATTTGCTCTTTCAGCGTATTAAGCTCAGTGGTGAGCTTTCGGTTTTGTTCTTCTAGTTGCTCCATCTTCTTAGCTTTCTTAGCACGAGTGAGGACAGGCGGAAGACCAGCCACTTTCTAAATGATTTTAACGGTTTTTATTATAGCTTTTTATTTCAAATGATTAGTGTGAAATAGATATGCCTTAGACAATAGTTATGGTATCTTCTCAAAAGCCTATGTTTTAAGGATACCATACCCACCTTAGTGTGCTAACTTCCTTTTTTCAAAGGTTGCCAACATACCTTAGCGCAGTTATCTCTTCTAGGAAGGTGATAAACGCACTTGGGTCTCTTTCGCTATTGTCTAAGGATATCTAATAAATCCTAGAATGAATGTGTTTATGTATGATAGATTTATTATGATGATGTTTCTGCATACTTTTCTTAGTGCATTTATTTTCTCTCTTGTTTTACCACTTATTGGATGATGTGGTATGAATGATACGACTTTGTCAAAAATCTTTTTATTATAAAAGATATTTTTATGGCTTTAATTTGTTTTTATATATTTTTATGACCCTTTATCTCTTCTGTCGGTCAACGTGACTACTTAGCTTACAAAGAACCTGAAACCAGGCTAGCTTAACTGAAGACTGTCCGAGATAAAGTTGGTTTATCATATCACTTTTATGATTTTTAGGGTTTTTCACTATTTTTGTTTGTTGTATGATTACCCTATGCTAATGCATCAATACAAATGCAGCAAACGAATGCACACACAATTCATACATCCACGAGCAGAGCCATGCTTATTTAATCACGAGGTAGGGTTTTCCTGCAGAAACGTGCTTGGTTTAGGTGGTTCTAAACTGTTCTCACCAAGGCCAAAGGTCCCCAAGGTGCCCCCATTATAGGGACCTCTCAATCTCTCAGTCCTCGGGTCATGCACGGAACTCCGTGTCGACATCCTTAGACTAAAAGAAGAGAGTTATCACCTTGAGTTGGTGGTTTCCGACAACGGTTGTAGCCCCGTGTGCCAACAAGCCGGTCGTATCTGCCACCCACTTCCTATAGGTATTCACTCTTGCCCCCGGGTATAGAGGGATTGTTGTGTGCAAGGGTTTTTGTGTGCAATTTATATTTCAGACAATTTGCAGAAAATAATCATACAGCAATTATTAAAGCCATACAATAAAACATACGGAAGAGGGTGAAGGCGTAATTTCAAATCTTTACTTAGTTTGAATTTATCCGTCACTAAATGGGATCAACTCTCTAGCTTCCCCAGTGGAGTCGCCATCTGTCGCCGCCATCCGTTTCGACGTCCAGGGACATCTCGAACGTTTATGCGAGCGGTCGCGAAAAGATGGTTAAGACTCGCGTTTTATGTTAAAATTATGTTCATTGCTTCCAAGGTGCTCAACAACTGAACTATCCTCTAATAAAAGCAAGGTTTTCGAAAAAAGGTTCTTTTGAAGTCGCCACCAATGTTTTGACCGTAAACATTGGAAAAGGATAAAAAGGTGTTGATTTTAATAAAAACCAAACTTGTCCATCATAACCAGAGTTAGGTAAGGGAGTTAGTTACGTGTGGGGAAGGTGTTAGCACCCCCACAACGCCCCTTTCGGGTTCCCTATGACGGATTAATTCATTTAAGGAAAGATTACGAGAAATTACGCGATTACCCTATTTTATTGCATAATGTTAAAAATGGCTATCTACATGACTTTATTTTATATTGCATACATAAAACAATAAATAAAACAGTAAAAAAGAAGAGAATTGAACAGAACCTCCGTAGCAAGATTTGTATTGCGAATCTTTAATCGTGAGGATGCGTTTTGGCAATCCTTCGCTCTACAAAGACTCTCCTCTCTGAATACAACACTGACTCTACTAAATTTTACAGAAGAATTGAATGCTGGAATATGATTCCTTAACTGATTGTTACCTTATTAAGGCAATCAAAGAGTTCATTCGAAGAGGGAAGAGAATAGACAAGTACTGGGAGTTGTCTGGTGTGTGAAATAGTGGCAAATGAGCCTCCTATTTATAGTTTTTTGCTGCCTGACCATTTGAGACGCCCCTCTAGGTTGGGACGGCCGTCTAGGTTGGGACGGCCGTCCCAACTGCATCTTTTACACAGGCTGGGACCCCTTGAAAGCTGGGACTGGCAGTCTCACTTGGGACGGCCGTCCCACTTGGCCAGGGAAGGTTGGGACGGCCGTCTCGACTCTGGGACGGTGGTCTCGGCCTGTTTTGGCCAGTTTTTGTGTTCTGGGACCCCTGGGAAGCTTTCCTTTCTTTATTCGGACGTCGGTTGGTGCCGATGAATGCCCGTTAAAGCTTTATCTTCATATAGGAAGTCTTCTTGGGCTTTATTGAGATGCCAGGCGAGCTTTATCTTGTTGTAGGAAGTCTCTTTAGCCTTTATTGAGAAACCGGGCAAAATTAGGGGTCTACATCTCCCTCTCTTTTACTGTCTTTATTTTTATGATTAAATTGCGTAATAGACACTAGGGCCATGTAGTCATTATTTTAATTCCACAAATAAAAGGGTAAAAGCGTCTTTTCAAAAGTTTATTTATAAAATAGCTGACCTATCATAGGGAACCCGAAAGGGGCGTCGTAAGGGAACTAATACTTCCCTTACACGTAACTAACTCCCTTACCCAACTCTGGTTTTAACGACCAAAGTTGGTTTTTTGAAAAACCAACGCCTTTTTCCTCCTTTTTCGATGTTTCCGGTAAAAACATCGGTGGCGACTCCATAAGAACCCCTTCAAATTATTTCTTATGTTAGCCCGGTTATCAGACAACCTAAGAACACCTTTTCAAATACCTCGCCCCTAGGTTCAGCCCGATTATCAGACAACCTAAAGGCGTTGTAACCTCACCCATAAAAACGCGAAAAATGGAAAAGTCAGAACCATCGCGTCGCTCCGACCGCCTGTTTTTTACGGCGGCGACAATAACGTAACAATGAGGATGATGAGTCATTATATTTCTGTATTTTCTTCCCTTTCTGAACTTATTTTAATTAGTGTTTTGGGCTTAACTTTCCATTATTAGTGAATTTTTATTAATTGGGCTTCATTGGGCCAATAATTAGATTTTAATTAATTTAAATTTATTTGATCTAATTTTTTCTCATTATTAATTTTAGGACAGTTAAAGCAATTTTGGGCCTAGAAGATTGGGCTAGATGCCATTTTACAGTTTAAAGCAATTTTGGGCTTGGAAAATTGGGTCAAATGTCATATTTTATTCTATACGGGTACTAACATTGGTTCACTGTTTTATTTATCATTTTTTCTACAGATCTCCAAAAATCATTATTTTCAAAGCATTATAAACTAGACACATTCAGCTTTCCACAGGATCCAAAATCATTCAATTCGAAGATAAATTGGATTTTACATAAATTATCCAACACGGGTCAAGCGCACCAGGGCGGCCCAATGGACATGCTTAAGTAATTTAAGTCTCCTAAATTCATTAGACCTTCAAAAATAGTATCAATGGTGGCGTTTTAAAGCTAACTCAAAAGGCTTTCAAAGGATACCAAAATCGCTTAATTTGGATAAGTATCGAAAATACTGCACGTGTTTGAAGTTCACGGACCTGCACTAAAGCCAACTTATGATGTGTTTCATGGACCAGTTGAGCCCAAACCCCAATAAAGATTAGGGTTAGGGTTATTTATATAAGAGAGGCACATCACACATGGGAAGACACACATCACACAAGGACTACGCAGCCACCACACTTCCACCTTTCATCTTTTGCAATTTATATTCAAGTTTGTTTACTCTTCTGTCATTTTAAATTCTTGTTTCGATTTTAATTATGTTTCTTCTATTGCGTTTTCAACTTTCCATGGATAGCTAAATCTTTATATTGATTTTCCGAGGAGAATGCAGTAGAGCTTTGAGGTTTTGTTCTTCAATTTCAATTTGTTTGTTCTCTTAACTCTTCATCTTCTAATCTCAGTATTGAATTATAATCTGTTTATGCTTAATAAACCGAAACTTATATCACAATTTGCTTAATTCTGTGTTAGATATGAGATTATGTGATGTATGCAATGCTTAATTGTATAAGGATAATTTGAGGTTAATCTTCGCTTAGTTGGTTAATTTCATGTTGGAATAAGGGTTAAGGAAAATTTGGGATTAATCTTCGCTTAGTTGGTTAATTTCATATTGGAACAAGGGTTAAAGCTAATTTGAGATTAATCTTCGCTTAGTTGATTAATTTTGTATTAGAATATAATTTGGGATTTATCTTTGCTTAGTTGGTAAATTTCGAATTAATTTCGTAATCTAGGATAAGTGACACTGCATTAGAATCAGGAAATCAATTGCATTTTAATCTATTTTTAATCCACATTTTTATAATCTGCTTTTGTTCTGTTTCATCTAATATTTTAATTTTGAAAAACTCCCCTTTTAATTTTTTGTTACTAAAAATTGATAATCTTTGATAGAAATTCGTGGTCTTTGGGAGACGACCTAGGAAAGCTTCCTAGTACCACTACAAAAAAAACGCTTATTATCTACGGGTAAAATCCGTAGGTAATGACAAAAATTCTTAGGTAATGTCACTTTACCTACGGATTTCTTTCCGTAGAAAATCCGTAGGTAATTTGGTCGTAGGTAATTACCTACGGATTTATAATCCGTAGGTAATGCACTCACCTTAACAAAACAAAATATTTTTATTTATTACAACCCCTCCCCTTTATATTATATTTTTATTATTTATTATATTTTCAAAACTTTGAATTATTATTAGATTAAGGGAATTCTCATTGGCAGGATTGAACCCAGTACCTCGAGTTGGAGGCGATACTCCAACCACTAAGCTATTAGGATATTTTGAAAATAATTTACAAATAAATTATATTTATATTTATCCGTCTAAATATATAAATATAAAATATATATAAATATAAAATATATATAAATATAAAATATATATAAATATAAAATATATATAAATATAAAATATATATAAATATAAAATATATATAAATATAAAATATATATAAATATAAAATATATATAAATATAAAATATATATAAATATAAAATATATATAAATATAAAATATATATAAATATAAAATATATAAATATAAAATATATATAAATATAAAATATATATAAATATAAAATATATTTATATTTTGATATATTTATATATTTATACATTTATACATTTATACATTTGTATTTATATTTATATATTTATATATTTATATATTTATATTTATATATTTATATTTATATATTTATGTATTTATATATTTATATATTTTATATATTTTATATTTATATATTTTATATTTATATATTTTATATTTATATATTTATATTTATATATTTATGTTTATATATTTATATATTTATATATTTTATATATTTATATATTTTATATATTTATATATTTATATATTTATATATTTATATTTATATATTTATATATTTAAATATTTATATTTTATATTTATATATTTTATATTTATATATTTATATTTATATATTTATGTTTATATATTTATATATTTATATATTTTATATATTTATATATTTTATATATTTATATATTTATATATTTATATATTTATATATTTATATATTTATATTTATATATTTATATATTTAAATATTTATATATTTATATATTTATATATTTATATATTTAAATAATTATATATTTAAATAATTATATATTTATATATTTATATATTTATATATTTATATATTTATATATTTATGTATTTATGTATTTATGTATTTATGTATTTATGTATTTATATATAAATATATTTATATATTTGTATATTTATATATTTGTATATTTATATATTTGTATATTTATATATTTGTATATTTATATATTTTTATATTTTATATTTTATATTTATATATTTTATATTTATATATTTTATATTTATATATTTATATATTTATATATTTTATATTTATATATTTATATTTATATATTTATATATTTATATATTTATATATTTATATTTATATATTTATATTTATATATTTATGTATTTATATATTTATGTGTTTATGTATTTATATATTTATCTATTTATCTATTTATATATTTATGTATTTATGTATTCATATATTTATGTATTTATATATTTATGTATTTATATATTTATGTATTTATATATTTATGTATTTATATATTTATGTATTTATATATTTATGTATTTATATATTTATGTATTTATATATTTATGTATTTATATATTTATATATTTATATATTTATATATTTATATATTTAAATATTTAAATATTTAAATATTTAAATATTTAAATATTTAAATATTTAAATATTTAAATATTTAAATATTTAAATATTTATATATTTAAATATTTAAATATTTATATATTTATATATTTAAATAATTATATATTTAAATAATTATATATTTATATATTTATATATTTATATATTTATATATTTATGTATTTATGTATTTATGTATTTATGTATTTATGTATTTATGTATTTATGTATTTATATATAAATATATTTATATATTTGTATATTTATATATTTGTATATTTATATATTTGTATATTTATATATTTGTATATTTATATATTTGTATATTTATATATTTATATATTTTTATATTTTATATTTATATATTTTATATTTATATATTTTATATTTATATATTTTATATTTATATATTTATATATTTACACGAATTAATATAAGTATAATTTAGTTGTAAATTATTATTAGAATATCCTAATAGTTTAGTGGTTGAAGTATCAGTTTTCAACTTTAAGGTACTTGGTTCAATTCTTGCTAGTGACAATTCTTTTAGTTTAATATAATTTACCTACGGATAGTAATTCCGTAGGTAATTACCCACGGATGATATTACCTACGGATAATATCCGTAGGTAATGGATAATTACTCACGGATAGAATTCCGTAGGTAATATCCGTAGGTAATGTACACTTTACCTACGGATAGTAATTACGTAGGTAATTACCTACGGAATTATCCACGGATTACATTACCTACGGATAATATCCGTAGGTAATGGATAATTACCTACGGATAGAATTCCGTAGGTAATGTACAATTTACCTACGAATTTTCATCCGTGGGTAATATCCGTAGGTAATGTCAAATTTACCTACGGATTTTTATCCGTGGGTAATATCCGTAGGTAATGTAAAATTTACCTACGGATTTGTATCCGTAGGTAATATTCTGTAGGTAATAGGGTTTTTTTTGTAGTGTACTACATTTATCTGTTTTAATTATTTGACCGAGTACGGCGGCGACAGTAACGTAACAATGAGGATAAAGTGTAGTGTGCATTGTGAAGAAATCTCTATAATTAGATTTTTCTCCCCTTTTGAGTTCATAAAAATGAGAATGCAAAGTCAATAACCAAGAAAGTTCATAGTGTTCAAAGTAGAGAGAAAAAAAGGGGGTTACTAGTATAAGACCAGTAAGTTTAAAGATTTTACAAACCAAAGAGCAAAAGTTAGCAAAATAAAAACAAAGAGAGAGAAAGAGGAGAAAAACTTTAATCTCGACAAATTAATCGATTAAATTAACTTAGTGAAATAAAGCCAAATCATGTTTAAGTGATTGTAACAAGTTAAAGAACATATGAATCGATTAAAACAAAGAGGGATTATAGTCAAGGCACTGGAAAAGTTATTTTAACTGATTATTTTGATAAATTAATCAATTAAAATAGTAAATCATACAATACCAATTTCAAAAACACAAAATTAAACTATTTAAGAGCTTGATTAATTAACTAAAATATGTAGATTAATAATAAAAAAAAGGTGAGGAGATCATATGATGTTTGCATAATCGATGATTCCTAATTTAGCTCTAAGCATGTTAAACCTATCCATAGGTAAATAGAGGTTTCAATGAACATTATTTTACACTCACCTTTAGATACATGATCTTCTATGAAATGATATCTAATTTCAATATGTTTAGTTCTAGAATGTTATATAAGATTCATAGTAAGATTGATTGTGTTGGGTTTGTCACATACCAAAGGGATGATTCTCAATTGGAGTCTAAAGTCTCGTAGTTGTTGTTTTAGCCACAAAATTTGTTAACAACATCTTCTAGTAGCAATGTACTCAACTTGTACAATTGATAAGGCTTCATAGGTTTGTTTCTTGCTATGCTAAGAAATCAAGCTACTTCCAGGAAGATGGCTCCCTTTAAGTGTTTTAGTATTCTCTTGGTTGCATTCAAGTCAAATTCCTTTAGATTTGCTTTATATCTCACACATGCAAACATTGAACATGATGTCAAGTCTACTTGTTCTTAAATAGACTAAGGATCAAATAACTTAGAACTTAGTAGGATCAACAACTTTCCTTTTCACATCTAAGTCAAGATAACAATCCATGGACATTGGAGTGTGATAACAACATTTTAGCCGTACAAAATACTGATAAAAAATAATAAACAAGTTGTTAAATTAATGTAGTATAGTTAACCCGTATTGAATCTCACAAGGACACAATTATAGGAACGTACTCATTACCACATATCATTCTCTTTAAAAATAGTAAATAGAGGGATGAATGAAAGAGTGAATAGGTAATAAACTGATGCGAGAATAATAAAAATTAAAATCAAATTACTATAGAATATTAACGATAATTAAAATTAAATTGAAGCAGAATTTAAATAACTAAAATTTATAAAATTAAAATAAAGTGTTTTTAATTAAAAGTGAAAAATAAAAAATTGCTTTAAAATAAAATAGTAAAGTAATTAAAATTAAATTGATACTAGAATTAAATAATTGAAATTGATAAAATTAAAATAAAGTGTTTTTAATTAAAAGTGCAAGAATAAAAAATTACTTTAAAATAAAATAGTATAGTGATCAAATTTAAATTTTTGGAAGCCATAACTCTAAAACTAATTTGAGAATTGGAAAAGAGATGAATTGAAAATGAAAATTAAGCAATATTGGAATAAAATAAAAATTATAAAAAATTCAATAGCAGAAATTAAAATGAGCACTGAATGAATAAAGTAAATAGAACCATATAAACTAAAAAAATTCAATAAAAATTGCAAATTAAATACAAGAGAACAAATCGAAAGTGCGATAATGAGTAGATGAGCTCGTTTAACTAAAAACTAAGAACAAAAACTAAAATGGGGACAAGACTAAATAGCAGCTCGCCCAGGTGTAGGAAATTATGATCATGTTATCATAAGACCTCTATTTATAAGGGATTGAACAAGAGAAATTAAGTCTAAAATTAATTACAATAAAATCAAATGTTTCTGAAATAAAAATTTGCAAAATTCGATTATTGTGAAGAGAAATTTTTTGGGTTGATTTGGAAAAAGTAATATGTTTCTTTTCTATTTTGAGTGATCCAACACTTATTTGCATTTAATTATTGATTCCTATTGGCCTTTAATTCAGCTAAATCGGATTCCTGCACCAGTTAATTTGCTTAATTCAAAATTTTCATTTGTAATGTTCTAAAAGTGGGTTTGACAAGCAAATTTGGACTTCTGAGAATAGTGAAACTTGATGGAATCAATTTGGACATTTCTTTCCATCAATTTGACCTATCTCAAATTACCTCTCCTATAAAAGAAGAAAAAGAAATATGCACTGTGCATGTATGCATGTATATTATTTATTATCCTAAAACTATGAAAAATGCAACAAATTAAGAAAAATTGAATTACAATATTTTTTTATGAAAACATATTAAATGCATGGTTTATGAAGAAAATAATTAGGTTAGAAAATGCTCTTACATCAAGAAATAAAGAGTAAAATGATATACATAAGAGTGGTTGTTTCTTTATAATTGTCTATGTCAAATCTCTTGCACAGATCAATCCAGTATTTGGATTGACTAAAAAAGCTCCCATGCTTGAGATTTTAACTTGAAAACTTAGGAAAAATGTCAATTCTCTTCATTGACATCTCAAACACTTGTTACATTTCTAAAATTCTTCACACGGAACATCATTAGTGCATCAAAGATTATATAATCTACATAAACCTGTAAAAGAATGATACCACTTTTGGATCTTTTTGTACCTTTGAAAGATAAGAATATTACTTAACCTCTCATACCATTATCGATGTGCTTTCTTTAACTCGTATAAGGCTTTCTTCAAATTGTAGACATGTTCTTAATACTTATGATCTTACAGTCCAAGAGATTGAAATACATACACCTATTCATTGATGAAGCCATTCAAAAATTCACTCTTCACATCCATCTGGAATAACCTGAAACCATTCATACAAGAGTATGCAAGTGGGATTCTTTCAACATCTAAAAGTGCAACAAATGCATATGTTTCATCAAAGTATATACCCTCTTCTTGATTACACCTTTTAGCTACTAATCTTGCCTTATTCTTAGTAATTATGTTGTGTTAATCCATTTTATTTCTAAATATCCATTTAGTTCTAATTATTTTCATGTCAGTAGTTTTTGGAACCAACACTCATACATAATTTCTAATAAATTGTTTAAGGAATGATGAGTGGTTACTCCCCTTTCAATTTGACCAATAATATTGCCTTAGCATAGATCCCTAAGAGTCCTCCACTTAGGTAGCTCATGCCCTAGTTCATGACTATTTTCTTGTGAGATTGTTTTATCTTAATTGAGTTTGCTTAAAGTGTCCAATAGTTCATCATTACCTGCATAGATTTTATCAAATATCACATGTACAGATTCTTCAATAATATTTTTAATCTTTTGTTATAATTTTTATAGGCATGATTGTGAAAGGAGTATTTTAAAAAGATACCTTCATCTCCTTTAGCATAAAACTTGTTGAGATTCTCCTTGCCATTATTTAAAATAAAGTATTTACATCCAAAAACTCTAAAAAATTCAATATTTGGTTTTCTTCCTTTGTAAAGCTCATATGAAGTTTTCTTTCAGAAAGTTCTAATTAAAACTCTATTGATTGCATAAAATGTAATGTTGACTACATTAGTTAAAAAATATTTAGGAAAAGAATTTTCATTTGGCATGGTTCGGGGAAGCTCTTCCAAAGATCTATTCTTTCTTTCAATCACTTCATTTTGTTTGGAGTTCTAAGAGAAGAAAATTTATGTTTGATGTCATGCTTGTCGCAAAAATGATTGAATTTTTCATTATCAAATTCTCCTCCATGATCACTTTTGATTGAAATGATGTAGTAACCTTTTTCATTTTGAAGAACCTAGGCAAGTATTTTGAAAGCTTTGAAATAATTGTTTTTAGATACTAATAATATAATATTAATTTTTAATTATTTTTATTTTGATTGTAATAAATTGAGTTGCCTAATTTGTGTTGTGATAGTTGTTAATATATCATATCTCTTTAGAAATTATTCATCTGTTTGGTTGTGAAAGGATCAAATATTCATCTCATTAGAATTTTTTTTTTCATGATTTTTTTAAATCAAGCAGAGAATGAAAATTTCATTTAACCACAATGAATATACATTTGGGAGTTGTGAATACAAGAACAATAAAAATATGTAAAGAAATAAACTAGTAACAAGAGAGATAAAGAAAGAGAAATAACACAATTTATATTGATTCACTCGTACCCGAAATTATATTCACTTCTTTGTCAAATCTAATTAAGAATTCTACTAAAAAAATATAACAATTTTACAAAGTAGAAAACCTATCTATTTCAATATTCTTTTTGAACCTCTAAAAAAAACCACTCTTCCCAAAAGCCAATTACGGACCTATCACCACCACAACTCCCAAAACCCCAATTTAGGACATGCAGCATTCGTCAAATTACAAAATTACAAAAAAGATTTCACCGGGAAACAGTAGTGGCAAGATGTAGAAAAATAACCCTAGATGAAAAGTTCTAATGAAACTTTAAATACAAGCTTTCATCATGGAAAAAATAGAATGAAGATAGTCTCCAAGATTTTGTGTAGTAAGCAATATGATTTTCTCTATGAAGCAAGCAAAAGTATTCTAACAAAACTTAATCAAAATCATATGTTTAAAGGTTAAGAGAGCAAAGTTATACATGAATCAATATTAATCGATTAAAACTACTTTAATATTTTAATTTCACTTAAGTGTGAAATAATTAATTAACTCGTGTTCTTAATTGATTAAATCAGAACATTCAAAACTACTTTCAATGACCACGATGATGTTTTAACTAATCCTTTCACATGCAATGACATATTAAAGTCAACTTTAATTGATTAAAATAATTTAGACAAAAAATTGCTTCTCAAAGCCTATAACACTTTAATCTATTAAAAATTCTATTAATATATTAAAGTTATGAGGCAAAGAATCACTCTTGTATGATCAAGAACATTTCTTTTTAACATATTAAATATGTGAGGCACAAAACATACAAAATTTGTCACGAGTATTTTAATTCATTAAAACATCATTTTAACATGTTAAAAGAGAACCTTGTGTACCAATTTTGACCTTGAATGTTTCTACCTAACTAAATTGAGTTTTTTAATTTATTAAAACACTACTACAAAATATGCTTTCAACGTCGTCATTTAACGTCGGTTAAAGCTGAGCCGACGTTAACCGACGTTGAATGTCAACTTTCAACGTCGGTTCATCTGGAACCGACGTTGAATGTGTTTTCACCAAAAATTCTTTTAAGTTAGAGAATTGTCACTTGGCAGGGTTCGAACCCAGATACTTTAAAGTTGAAAGTTGATACCCCAACCACTAAACTACTATAATTTTCTAATAATAACTTACAAATTAATTATATTTATATACAAATAAATATATATTCAGTATAAATATATATTTATTTATATTTTTCGGAAAGTGTTTTTATTTTTTTTCAGCCAAAAATTCACTTAAGTTAGAGAATTGTCACTAACAGGATTCGAACCTAGTATTTTAGAATTGAAAGCTAATACTCCAACCACTAAACTACTGTAATTTTCTGATAATAACTTACAGATAAATTATATTTATATACAAATAAATATATATACTGTGTAAATATATATTTATTTATATATATTTTACTGGAAAGTGTTTTTATTTTTTTCAGTAAAAAATTCACTTAAGTTAGAGAATTGTCACTGATAGGATTCAAATATAGTATTTTAGAGTTGAAAATTAATACTCCAACCACTAAACTATTATAATATTTTGATAATAATTTACAAATAAATTATATTTATATACAAATAAATATATATCCGTGTAAATATATAAATACAAATATATTTATATATTTTTATGTTGGATGTGAGGGCGCGATCGAGGGTGAAAGTGAGATTGACTCTCGTTTGAGTGAAAATACGTTAAAGCTCACAGAAATTCACTCGTTCAAGCCTAGCTTGAGCGAAAATTGGTATTTTTCGCTTGAGCGAATGTGTCACTTGAGCGAATGATGCGTTTTTCAAATTTATTTTATATCATTATATAAATAAATTATAAATATTATATTCTGTCATTAAATTACAAACCCATATATAGAGACTCGCTCACAAATTTGGCATTAAATTTTGAAAACCCACTCGACACACACTTTCACCTTCGAGCGTGCCCTCACATCCAATATATAAATATATAATTATATAAATATATCAAAATATATAAATATATTTGTATTTATATATTTACACGAATATATATTTATTTGTATATAAATATAATTTATTTGTAACTTACTATCAAAAAATTCGAGTAGTTTAGTGGTTGGAGTATCGACCTCCAACACTAAGGTACTTGGGTTTGAATCTGTCAGTGACAAAAAAATAATTTGGTAATGCTTTAAACTTAAAAAAAATATGATAAATAATAAAAATATAATATAAAAGAGAGGGGGATTTCTAGATAAATAGAGGGGTTGGAAAGGTTGGAAATAAATAAAAAAATTTAATTTGAAAAATCGGACTTTCAACGTCGGTTCTATTTAACCGACGTTGAAAGTCTGATAACTTACAACGTCAGTTCTGGAACCGACGTTGAAGGCCTTCCAGAACCGACGTTGAAGGCCTTATTTGTAGTAGTGAAAGTGTGTCTCGAAAACATTTTAATTCATTAAATATCTTTCAACAAATTAAAACACCTTCTAAATAGAAATCAATTTCCAATAGGTTTTTTATGATTCTAAATTGTAATTAAGAAGTATGAAAGAGCTTACACAAGTTATAACACACACTTGTACACGAAGCAACCAAGCTTCCAATCATCATGTCTGAGTTGGACTTTATCAAATCTATGAGACTTCAACAATTTAACAAATTCAATAATTGATTAATTAGAATATGTATCGATTAAAATAGCAACAACATATGCTTTAAGTGGTTTTAATCAATTATTTTGAAAATACATTAGTTAAAAATGTATAAGAAGTATTTTTAGCTGATTTTAATTGATTAATCTGTAAATATATCAGTTAAATTTGAGACTTAGGAATATATTCACTGATTAAAAGGATTTTTAACAGATTAAAAAGATTAGAGACCTTTTTATCTCTTTCAAATGATAGAACCTCATACAGTAGAAATGAATAGAGGATTATACCTATTTAATATTGATGCAAACTCACTAAACACTACACCCCTTATCCCATAAATCCTCTGACTTCATCAAATCTTTCTTTATTCCAAAAATATTTTTACTTCATCAAATCTTCCAGATCTTCAATCATCATCACAATTGATATTGATCCTCATACAGGAAGGAGTCCATGACCTAATCATGCATAGTTTGTGAGTTATTTAGTTGTCCTAAATCGATCTAAGGTTTCAGTTTTGATTTCTAGTTTATGCATACTTTCTTTCACTAATAGTTAGGATGGACCTATAAGTCAAGAGGTGGCGGAGCAACTAGCAGCGATCCTAACACAAAGATTGACACCACAAATAAAGACACAATTAAAAAACACACTTGCAGAGGAATGGAGGTCTGAGTGAAGGCATGAGTTTGAACAACGAATGGAGTCCATGGGTATCTCACAACAGAATCAAGTAGCTCAAGATAATGTACCTTTTACTCGTGTTAGTTTTAGTACAAATTGTAGTAATGTTACTGATAATGTGGATGTACCTGAGGAGACTAACACAAAAATATCTTATTGGTGTAAATTGTGTATGGAAGTTCCACATTACACTCAATGACATTAGATGCGGGTTATAAAAGAGTAGTGGTTGAAGATATCAAAGGTGTTATTGCTATAGTCCCTATGCCCACAAATGAGGTTCAATTAGTGGAATAGGCGCTTCATACATTCATCACATAGCCTATACATCTAATTCAACCTATTTCTAAGAAAAATAAGGTATGTAATTAAAGTTTAATTTTATGAATATATGTCTTATGTGTATTAATGTTTGTCATGGTGTTAAACAGGATACTGTGACACGAAAACAAACTTGGCACCTTATATTAGGCCTCATCAACATTATAATGCACTAGTGAAGTTGATTGGAGTTTCACAACGTTTATATCAAGCTTCATATGCTATTGTTGAATAATTGGAAAGCGTACCAATATGATCAATCGCAGTATAGTATTTCGATAAAATAAAAGTCGATCCCACCAGAAACAGTTTCGCTGGAAATTCCAAATCATAAGCTTACTAAGTGGATTAACACAAAACTAGTTTTTCATAAAGATTTGGGTTAAAAATAAATGGCAAAGAACTGTAAAGTGTTTTTATAAAAGATCAAATAAAAGAACTTAGGATTGGTTTAATTCCTTTTCCCTCTTTTGTATAATAGCTAGGTTTTCGTAAATGGGTTTTATGTAGTCGCCACCAATGTTTTAACCTTAAACATTGGAAAAGGGTAAATAAAAAGGTGTTGGTTTAAGAAAAACCAACTTTGACCATTATAACCAGAGTTGGGTAAGGGAGTTAGTGACGTGTGGGGAAGGTATTAGCACCCCACAACGCCCCTTTAGGGTTCCCTATGATGGAATAATCTTAAAACTGAAGACATAAAAATTATTCCTCTACCTTATTTATTCGTTGCAGTATTTAAATGATTATCGCCGCCGTCAAAAGAGGCGGTCAGAGTGACATGATGGTTTTCTTCGACTCACATTTTCTTTAAAGAAATGGTTTAATGCCTTTAGGTTGTCCGATAACCGGGCTGGACCTAAGAGCGAGGTTTTCGAAAGGTTTGAGGAGTGGCCACCAATGTTTTTACCAGAAACATTGGAAAAGGAAAAAAGAAGGTAGTGGTTTTTTAAGAAAAACCAACTTTGTTCATTACAACCAGAGTTAGGTAAGGGAGTTAGTTACGTGTAGGGAAGGTATTAACTTCCCTACAACGTCCCTTTCGAGTTCCCTATGATAGACAATTTTTTATAAAGAAATAATAACTCTAAATTACTCTTTTACCCTTATTTATTTATTGCGGAAATTAAATTATTGACTACATGGCCCTAAATGATTAATGCACAACAATACTATCTAAAAAGCAGTAAAGTAGAGAAGGGAGTGTATAGGAACCTTCGAAGCAAACTTTTATAGTAAGTTCTTTGAAAGAGGGTGTTTTTTGGCAATCCCCACGCTCTACAATAATGATCGTTCTTCCTCGCAACACTATAGAATGCTTTCTAAAAACTCTAAGAAACTTTGGAAATGCTTCAGAGGGGTCCTAGGAGAGTAATTTGAGAATATTATAGAAGGAAAAGTGGTATAAGTGTGTGAAAAGAGTGAGAAAGTCCCCCCCCCCTTTTATAGGAATTCGCACCTGTCAGGTTGTGACCATCGTCTCGCCTGACAAGGTCAGGACCGCCGTCTCACAAAACAGGACGGCGATCTTGCCATTGGCGAGTGGCGAGACGGTGGTCTCGCCAAACGAGACGGCGGTCTCAACCCTTTGGGTAGAATTTCTTATTTTTCTTGTACAAAATCCTTCCTATTCTAATACGGGGCCTATTGATCAATTCTAGGGACCTTTTAGGCCTTGTTCATCTTCGAACGGAAGTATTCTGCTCTTTATTTTGAGGTCGAACAAGATTTGGGGTCTACAATCATTATCTAGATGGCTCTAATAACTAATGCACACAAAAGGAAAGTAGTAAAGGAAAGCGATAAAAGAGAAGAGATATGAAGAAGAACCTCCGAAGTGGGCTTTTATAAATCTTGAACTTGATTACGCTTTTTGGCAGTCCTCGCACTCTATAGAGACACTCCTTCCTCGAACAAAAAAATAGAAACTAAACTCCTCGAGTGTCAAAAGATCACTCGTACTTTGGAATAATGCTCAGAGTTGCTCAGAAGTCCCAAAATAGGTTCTCTAGTCCATAGGAGAGTGTGAGGTGTGTAGAAAAGTGGAGAATGAGTCTCCTATTTATAGGAATTCGCGCCAAATAGGCCGATACAACCGTCTGGGATTTTTTCAGGAGGGACGGTCATCTGGGAAAGTGGGACGGTCGTCCCAACCTAAATAACAAGTGGGACGAACGTCCCATATTTTTTTATTTTTCTAAATTTTTATTTTCTCAAAAATCTCTCCTATTCTTAAATGGAGCTTAGTGAATTCTATTAAGGACCTAATGGAGCCTTAACTATCTTCAAAATGGAGGATTTCTGAGCTCTACTGTTCGACCCGGGCAAGATTTGGGTCTACAGCTGCCCCCCTTCACCTACTAGATCGGCTGTTGGCGGATGTGTTGTAAGACCGGATGGTGGGTGAAGGAGTTAACCCTCTGGTCGGGTCGTCCTTCAGATGCTCCTCTAGTGCGGTAGTTGACCCTCTAAACAATGAATGTGAAGCTCTAGGTTGCTTCTTTAGCGTGGTTGATGAGTACTAACCCTCATCAGGTTTGCAGTCCACTTTGTAGGGTTGGATGAGTACGCACCCCCATATGGTTTGACGAGTACGAACTCCCGTCTAGTTTGCAGTCCACTTCGTAGGGTTGGATGAGTACACACTTGTTGAATTATTGACAAGCGTACCAAAATTATCAATCACAATATAGTATTTCGATTAAATAAAAGTCGATCCCACGAGGAACGGTTTCAATGGAAATTCTCAATTATATGCTTACTAAGTGGATTAAAATAAAATGGGTTTTGCATAAAGAGTTGAATTAAAATTAAATGATAAATAACTGTAAATTGTTTATAAAAGATCAATTAAAGACACTTTGGATTGACTTCCTTCCTTTTCCCTCTTTTGAATTTGGGTCTCGCGTCTTTCGCTCAAGCGAAAACGTTCACTCAAGCGAAAGTTCAGTATTTTCGCTTAAGCAAAAAAGTTCTCGCTTGAGCGAGTGAGTTCCAAAGAAGTTTATCTCGCTCAAGTGAGAGTCTATCTCGCTCGAGCGACTTCCATGTTGAAAATCTTCTTCCTCCTTTCAGTTTTTGTTTCAATTATGTTGACAAGAAATTCAAATCATATGAATGATTCTTGTTTAACATTTCCTCAAGTCGGGTCTCAAACTTCATGATTTCGCTCCAACATAAAGATAGTGAATTAATGATCTCACCAGTTATTATTACCATCACTTTGAATTTCTTTTTCCTTTCCTCATGCTTTGCATTTATCATTTCAGCTTAGCCTCAATATTTATGCTTTTCTTTTCTCTTTTTCTCAACCTCTTTTTCTTTTCTTTTTCTTTTTTTTTAACAACAGCAATACCCAACAATACCCGTAGGAAAAATGATAACATTCATAATCATTTCATTTCTCAAATATAGGAAGGTGGATAAATATTGTTTAGGCTCAGGGGTTCTATTGTTTTGGCTCAAATAGGGTTCAAATGAATGTCCTATAATTAATGCAAGGTTTGCTATTTGGCTCTGGGTTATATCTTCTTTCACTACACAAGAAAAAACCTTTATCATTTTCAAGTCTCGCTAACATGCAATCGCATCAAAGAATTAATCAGTACCAGTTATCATCATAAAGTGTTGACACTCAATTTATCTGTTTTTGGTTCACTCCTCTCTTGGATTTTGGCTAGCTTCTCCAATTTAGTTAATTCCTAGTTCTCCTCGTCAATTCATTTTTCACTATCATACTCATCATACCAAAATCACTTGTTATTGAAAACAATCAAAATGATTTTTCAAGTTCCAGATTTAAATTAGACAATAAGCAATAATTTCATAAATGGCTCTAATAAAAATTGTATGGGGCAGCAAATAAATTTAATCACATCAAATTAAGAACATTAACCAACTTAAGTACCAGATATCAATTCAAAACATTAAAAACAAAACAAATTAAAATAAAGAACTTAAAAACATAAAATTAACAAAACAAATAACTTAAACACACCAAATTAAAAAAAAAAACTTAAACTTAAATTAAATTGTCTCCCTCTTATTCTTCTTCACTTGATGATTCTTCTTCTTCTTGTGATGTTTCCTCTTCCTCCTCTTGTGCTTCAGTTGCACCTTCACCCCCTCCCTGAAAATTTGTACTGTCCCTAGGCCATTGAAGTAAGGCATCAAATTCTTGTGGAGATGTCCACTGCATACCTGGAGATGTTATAAAAATTTGTATTAATGCTACATTGACCCCTGTGGGTTGTTTACTGTTGCAATGTTAAGTGCTTCATATATTGCATCATTCTTTGAAAATCTTGTTGTTGTTGAAGTGGTGGAGGTGGTTATCGGTGCTGCTGTGGCACTAGCTGTGCTGCTCCCTCTACAGGATTAACATAGTTGCGCTCTTTGAATCTTTTATTGATGGGCGGGCGTCACTTAAGAATTGACATCCACTCCATGTGCTACACAGAGAGCTGTGATGAGGGCAGGAAATCCAAGAGCCTTGGCTTGCTCTGTTCGTTGCCCGCTTTCAAACACTACAAACTGATATATTTCTTCAGAGATTATTGCGGCGACATCTATCATGATTTCCTCAAGAATGCACTTAATAATGTGGCATCTTGGCATGTTTAGATCTTATCTGTGCTTGATAGGAACTATATTAGCCAGTAGGAATGAAGTCCAAATATGTGTCAAGATAGTCATGTTGGCCCCTCAATATCCTTAATGTCTTCCCAGTATTATTAGCTTCAAAAGTTCTCCCAGGTATACACAGGGCCCTTGTTGTGTTAACATCTCCAAACCTTGCTGCAGATAGTCGTTTGTTGTTCCGTATAGTTTGATATGTGCAGATGTGACCTTCTTCCAAGTGAAGCGGGTTGCCCAACAGATTGTTTATTGTGTCTTTGTCATATGAGACCTAGTGGCCTCTCACTTTTGACCGAGAGTGGAATTTCTCACCTTCCACAAACCAAGTGTTTGCATAGAATTCTTTGCCCACTTCTGGATCATATTTGGGCATTAGGAGTGCCAGTTGCCTCCAATTCCTGCGTGTGATTTCATTATTAAACTCAGGAAATTATCCTTCATTCAGCTCCACTCTCCTTTCAGGAATGAAGGTCCAGTTGTTGATTCTCTCAAATCTGGCTTGCCTATTAGCATCTCTGAATCTGCTTCTGTCTACCTAAATGCCTTCCGACTCATTCCTGGGCCTCTTTCCAACAGCCTTAGACGATGAAGCTCCATGTGATTCTCTTCGTGGCCTCATCTGCAATCATAGTATGCATTTTGGTTTATGACCAGAGGTCATTTTTAGCAAAACATACCATAGTTTCCATTGCAACATTTCATCAAACACTTGATATGCATCTAATCATGGAAGCCTTATAACTTAATTTCCTAATATGTATGCCTTTCCACTAACATGGTGAACCCAACAATATGCCATTACATGTTTTATATCACCTAAAAAGTAATTCATTCATTTTGAGGCATTTCATCAAGCACTTGGTATGCAGCAGAAAATTCAACACCTATATATGCATTATAACATTCAAATCCATCTACAATCATGATGCATCACTCAAGAATCAGACAAATCACAAACAAAAGGGTTCAAATCTTACCTTAATTGTAGAATTTCAGCAGAAATCACACAAATGCAGAAAAAGGAAGTGAACAGTGAATCAAGATGAAAATTTGAGGATTCTAATCGATAGAAACTAAGTAATCTTACCTAGTTTAGTTGGAAATGTGTTTCAGAGAGTGAAATTAAGAATATAAGGGTAAGAAATGGGACAAAGTGGCTAGAGGATGGAGTGGGTTCGGAGAGGGTTTACAAAGAAAGTGAGAAAATGAACCCATCACGTTTTTAAATTCAAAGTCTGGGAACTTTCGCTCAGGCTCAGACTCTGAAACAAAGCAAAAAAAGCCCGAAAAAGTTTCAGAGTAGGAGAGAGAAGGGAGCTCTTAGCCAAGTGTGTTGAAATGGGAGAAATGAGCTCCTATTTATAGGCTCATGGATCCAGGAGGTCGGAACGGCCGTCCTAGATTTTGTCAGGTGGGACGGTCGTCTGGAATTTGGGACGGCCATCCCAGGCTACAAAAAGGGGTGAGACGGTCATTTGACATTTGGGACGGCTATCCCAGGCCACCAAGGGGGTTGGGACGACCGTTTGGAATCTGGGAGGTCATCCCAGCCTTCTGACAAAAATCCTAATTTTTATTTTCTAAGAAAACCCTCCTTTTCTTAAATGGAGCCTAGAAAACACTACTAGGGGCTTAATGAAGCCTTGTTCATCTTCAAAATCGAGGATTTTTGAACTTTATTACGAGACCGGGCAAGATTAGGGGTCTACAAGTTCAAAGGAAATGCACTCAATCCTAAGAGAATAAAGTTAGCTAATCATGATGGTCATTACAATGATCTAAATGAAGAAGAATTGAAGATTGGACAAAAAATCGATCAGCTGCCATGTCTTTCTTCTCAAAAACCCCCAAAACTTCCTTTCTCAAAACACATCTTATCTTTTTATATAAAAACTTCATGTCATTCGCTCAAGCGAGTACTCATGATTTTTGCTCAAGCAAGAATTTGCTCGCTTGAGCAATTGAATTCCCGAGAGTTTTAACGTATTTTCGTTTAAGCGAGCGTCCGTCTCACTCAAGCGAATCTTAGGCTGAAAATCTTCTTCCTTTTTTCGATTTTTCTTCAATTAACTTGACAATTATGATCTTTGCTCTTGTACCCAGGTATTCTGTAAATTCATTCTACATTGGGAGAAGAATATATTAGAATCAACATAATTTAAGTGATTTGTTAGAATCGCGCAGCGGAATGTTTGCATTTACGGACAAAAACCAAGAGGGGGGGGGGGTGAATTGGTTTCTTAAACAAAAATTAGGATTTTAAAATTTTTCTCAAATTTCACTGATTAAAATGTTGTGTAATGTAAATAGAGAAGGGATAGAAGATTACACAGTCGATTTATACTGGTTCAGATCAAAAGACCCTACGTCCAGTTGCTAATCACTCAAACAGAGGATTAACGTTGTCACTATAATCATAGTTTTACAAACAGATTACAAAAGAAAAGATAAGGAAAAGAATACACCTCTCTTGAGTCATACAAGAGATGAACACCTCCTTTGAATCCACAAAGGATGAAGAACAATTTTCCCTAGAGACAGCACAACACACAATCCACCAAGAAACCCACTCAGTGATTCTTATCGCTTCTAGCCCACACTAGGTTTCAAAAGCCCCTTTTTCCTCCCTACAAACAGTTCTCTAACAGTCACAACTCTTAACTTTTGTATGAAAAAGTTTGTTCTATTTGCAGAGAGCCTTAAAGAACCTTAAGTAGAGAGATTAGGGTTTGGGAATTTGGGGATTTTCAAAATTGAATGAATTGGGAATAGGGTTTTCGAAACTTGGTCCAATTTTGAATTTCAAAACATATATCAGACCCAAATAATCGATTATCTTGAGTGTTAATCGATTATTCCAGAGCCATTCTCGGAGAGCAGCAAAAACAGCATCAGTTAATCGATTAACAGGCCATTTAATCGATTATTCCAGAGAGCAAATGCTGAAAATGGTTTTCTTTCTGTAATAATCGATTATCCTGCCATTTAATCGATTATTTCAGTGTATTTTTGATAAAAATGAGTTTTTAGAGCTTTTAAAGAGTGGTCTATGTGCTGGCTATCTTGGACTCTAATATTACAGACTCAAAAACATAAAAACAGAGTTATTACATAACATTACAAGTCTTCAAATCTTTAAGTCCTTTATTCTTGTATCATCATCAAAATCTACAAGCTTCATATCCTTGTATGTTCAACATACATATCCTTGTATGTTCAACAATCTCCCCATTTTTGATGATGATCAAAATTTCCTTTAAAGCCCTTTGTAATAACCTGTTTTATCTGTCACAGCTAACAAAAACATTAAACATACCCGACAACATTTAAATTTAATAAACATAAGAGGCTTTAAATAATTTCTCCCCCTATTTTGATTTTGATAAAAAAAATGAGAGCTCCCCCTCAATAAGTGCATAATATAGAAAATAGCTCCCCCTCAAACAAAGAAAAAATACCAATTTTATTCCATAAATTAAAGTAATTACAAATAAGAAGATATATTGAAGAGATTAAAACTCTTCACTTTCATCACTGTTAAATTGGGCATCAAATCTATCTTCTAAGTTACAAACCCTATCATCTACATCCAAAATACGGTGAATGATTTCCTGATGCCGTTCTTCAGAGATAGTGAAGAATTCTTACATTCTTTGATTCATATCAAAGAGCATATCTTCCATAGATGGACGGGATGTAGGATGAGTAGATGATGTCCCAATAGTATGAATGTGTTTTGTCGGAATCTCAGCAGCAGACATCTCTTCATCAGAATCTTCAGCATCTTCAGCCATGTTGGGAGCGTCATCTTTGTGAACGTAAATTCCATTTACAAGCACCATTTGAAGCTGAGTGAGCGTGCTGTCAAGCATTCGATTTGAATTTATCGTCCTGATCGTTTGCTCTCCATCAACATTTACTCCCTTGTATTCTAAGATACGAGAAATAAGAAGAGCATATGGAATTTTAAAGGTTGGATGACGCTTAGCTTTAAGCATGGTCATAGTGACAAGACTACCTCAATCAATTGGCTCATTATTCATGATGGCATGAATAATGTGAAGATCAATGGATGAACATCGTGCATGATTTGTTGCTCTAGGACACAGAATTCAGACAATGAGATGCAGCAACATGCGTTCCTCTTTCTTTAATGGACCGGCCAATAGAAGTCGGCCAATTTCCAAGGAGGGGTTGCGGAGAAATGAGCGGTAAGCCATAATTCTATCAAAATCCTCTAACTCCGCAAAAACATTGATAGCATCCTCTCTTACAGAAAAGTGGGCAACATTTTCCCAGATATCATCATCAAGGATGATAGTCACACCCTTGACTTTAGAAGTGGCTACATGATCTCTAAATTTAAAACGAGAATATAATACCCTAACTAAATTAGGGTAGTAAGTACCTTGCATTTGAATGAATGGGAGGACACCTTGCAGTTCAAGAAGATTTGTAAATTTAAAGCCCCTATTGATGAATTGATCACCAATAATATATTTTGGAGTGATGATCCTCCTTTCTTTCCAGAAAGTTAGAAATTCTTGTCTTCCTTCATTGTCTGAGATTCATCCTTCAACTGAATTTGGACGGGGATGAGAATCAGGATCGAATCTTCTTCTTGTGGGGATCTTAGCATGAGATGATGAAGCCATTAAGATTAGAAGGAAAGAAAACAAGAGAGTTTGGACAAGTTTTGGAGAAGAATAAGGTTTTGAGGAGACAAGGGAGAGCTTGAATGATTGTGGAATGCTTTGATTCAAGGTTTGGAGGTGTGTAGATGTGAAATGAAGCCTTCCTATATATATAAACGGCTAGATTTGGCAGAATAGGTGCCAAAATAGCCGTTCCAAATGGCTAGTTTATCAAAAACATTCCAGGATAATTGATTAAAGCTGCTGTTAATCGATTAAACCTTCAACTGAGCAGATTAATCGATTAACTGATGCTGTTAATCGATTAAATTGGTTAATAATCGATTATTGCTTCAAATAATCGATTATTCTAGAGAGAAACTTCTGATTTTGGTCATTTTGGTTCAGATAATCGATTATTTCCCAAAATAATCGATTATTCCAGAGAGATCATCAAATTTTTAAGGTTTAGACACATGATAATTGATTAAAACCCTATATAATCGATTATTACAGTACAATCATGCAAAAATTGATTAGTTAAGCAGAATTTAGGCTATTTCTAAAATTCCTAAATCTCTTCTAAGATCATAGAATCCATCTTTGGGAAGAGGTTTAGTAAAAATATCTGCTAATTGATGTTTTGTATCAACATATTCAATTTTACAATTTCCTTTACTAATATGATCTCTTAAGAAATAATGTATAATCTCTATATGTTTAGTTCTAGAATGCATAACATGATTCTTTGTGAGATTGATAACACTTGTATTATCACACATTAACGGAATATTACTTAGAAAGATACTATAATCTTCTAATTGTTGCTTCATCCATAAAATTTGAGCACAATAATTACCAGCTGCAATATATTCAGCTTCAGTAGTAGATAAAGCAACACATGTTTGTTTCTTTGAATGCCAAGATACTAAAGATTATCCTAACATATGACATGTTCCACTAGTACTCTTTCTATCAATCTTACATCCACCATAATCAGCATCAGAATATCCTATTAAACTAGGAGAAGCTTCAGATGGATACCATAATCCAAATCCTGTAGTTCCTTTTAAATATTTTAAAATTCTTTTTACTGCAATTAAATGAGATTCTTTTGGACATGCTTCAAATCTAGCACACACACAAACAGAATGCATAATATCAGGTCTACTTGCAATTAAGTATAACAGTGAACCTATCATACCTCTATACATAGATTGATTTATTTCCAAACCTGATTCATCCTTGTCTAAATAGCATGAAGTTCACATGGGTGTGTTAGCTTCCTTTGAAGTGTCCATTCCAAATTTCTTGAGAATCTCTTTGCAGTATTTGGTTTGAGACACAAAAATGTCATCTTTAAGTTGTTTAATTTGAAGTCCAAGGAAGAATGTTAATTCTCCCATCATTGACATTTCAAATTTACCCTGCATTATCTTAGTAAATTCTACACACAAGGAATTATCAGTTGATTCAAAAATGATATTATCAACATATACTTGAACTAATAAGATATGTTCTTTTACTTTCTTAATAAACAAAGTGGAATCAATTTTTCCTCTAGAAAAATCATTTGAAGTTAGAAAACTACTTAATCTTTCATACCAAGACCTAGGAGCTTGTTTCAAACCATATAAGGCTTTCTTCAATTTAAAAATATGATTGGGATATTTAAAATCTTACAAATCCAGGGGGTTATTCCACATATACTTCTTCTTTGATAAACCCATTTAAAAATGCACTTTTAACATCCATTTGATATAATTTAAATTTCATCAATGAGGCATAAGCAAGAAGTAGGCGTATAGCCTCTAACCTGGCAACATGAGCATAAGTTTCATCATAATCAATACCTTCCTCTTGACAGTAACCTTTGGCAACAAGTTTGGCTTTGTTCTTTGTTATATTTCCATCTTCATCAAGTTTGTTTCTAAATACCCATTTTGTTCCAATCACTTGATGAGTTTCTTCTCTTGGAATTAATTCTCAGACTTGATTCCTTTCAAATTGATTAAGTTCTTCTTGCATTGCTATGCACCATTGGTCATCTTTAAGAGCTTCCTCAACACTTTTGGGTTCAATCTGTGAAACAAAAGCTACAGACATACAGAAATTTGTCATATTTCTAGTTCTTACCCCTTTTGAGATATCACCAATTATATTGTCCATTGAAAGTCCTCTTGGTGATTGTCACTCTTTTGCTAATTCAGTTGGTTGAGATGGCTCATTCTCATTCAAGTACATTTCTTCTAAAGCCTCTCTTATGTACTCATCATCACCTGCAAGTTCTTTATTTGACTCAAGAGGATTTCCCTCAAGGTCTACAATTTCATCAAAGGTGACATGTATATATTCTTCAACATTTAAAGTTCTTCTATTGAACACTTTATATGCTTTGCTAGTTAGTGAATAGCCTAGGAAAATTCCCTCAACAGCTTTTGAGTCAAATTTTCCTAAGTTATCTTTTCCATTATTTAAAATAAAGCATTTACATCCAAATATTTTTAAATGAGCAACATTAGGCTTTCTACCATTTAATAGTTCATAAGGAGTTGATTTTATAATTGGCCTAATAAGCATCCTATTCAATACATAACATGCAGTACTTACGGCATCAACCCAAAAATATTTAGGAATATTTTATTCATTTAGTATTGTTCTAGTAAGTTCCTCTAGTGACCTATTTTTCCTTTCTACTACACCATTTTGTTGGGGAGTCCTAGGTGCAGAAAAGTTATGCAAGATACCATTTTCCTCACAATAATTTTTGAACCATTCTTTTTGAAACTCTCCACCATGGTCACTTCTTAACACCTTAATTCTTAATTCTTTCTCATTTTGTATTTGCTTGGCAAACTTCCTAAAGACTTTAAAAGTTTCACTTTTTAATGTTAAGAAAGATGTCCAAGTATATCTAGAAAAATCATCAACGATCACAAGAGCATAATAATTTTCACCAAAACTTTTTATCCTAGATGGACCAAATAAATCTAAGTGTAATAGTTCTAAAGGTTTTGATGTGGAAATAACATTCTTAGATTTAAAGGATGATTTTACTTGTTTACCTTTTTGACATGCATCACATAATCTATCTTTTTCAAACTTTAACTTAGGCAAACCAACAACTAAGTCCTTTTGTATTAATTTGTTTAATTGATGCATATTTATATGAGTCACTCTCTTATGCCATAACCAAGGGTTTTCTTCCTTAGCAACTAAGCATGTTATACTAGTATTAGGTACACAATCCAAATCAATCAAATAGATATTATTATGCCTAATGCCTTTCAATGCTATATTTTCGGAATCCTTTAAATGTATGGTACAATATTTACTTTCAAAAATTACCTTGAATCCTTTGTCACAAATTTGACTTATACTTAGGAGATTATGCTTTAGCCCATCAACAAGAAGCACATCCTTTATCTCCAAAGTATTTGCACCACCAATGTTTCTGATTCCAAGAATTTTTCCTTTGTTGTTGTAGGTTACATATCCTTGTTCTTTAGCTTTGAAACTCACAAATTTCGTTTTGTCCCCAGTCATATGTTTTGAACATCCACTATCAAGATACCACATAGACTTCTTGGATTTGGAAGTTTCCTCAAAGTCAGAAGATAAGTTGTCTTTTGCCATCAAGCAAATATTAGCTTCAATTTCCGAATCACTTGACTCTGAACTTGAGTCACTATCATCCCAAGCAATGTAGGCTTTCTTCTTGAAGAATTTCTTGCCTTTATGATCTTCATTTTTCTTATTTGGACATTTGGTTTTTACATGTCCTGTTTCACCACAACCATAACATTTAATATTTAAGGAAGTACTTTCTCTTACCTTTTCCTTACCTTTGAAGGGTTGCTTCCCTTTGGCTTTCATGAACTTTGTAAATTTCTTTATCATGAGACTCAAATTTTCATCATCTTCATTCTCCGAGTCTTCTTCCTCCTTCTTGCTCTTACTCTTGGAAATTTCAGTTTTGAAGGCAAGGTTCCTCTTTTGGTGTTGACCTTCTTCATCATTTAGTTTTCCAAGTTCAAGTTCATGCTCTCTCAACTTTCCAAAGAGCGCCGCCATATACATTGTTGCTAGATTTTGTGACTCCGTGATGGCCGTCACCTTAGGTTGTCATTTCCTATCCAAAGATTTAAGAATTTTTACATTTAATTCATCAATATCAAAAATTTTACCTAACCCGGTGAGATGATTCACAATATGTGTGAAACGCTTTTGAACGTCAAAAATTGTTTCCCATTGTTGCATCTGAAACATCTCATACTCTTGAATCAATGAGTTCTTTCTTGCTCTTTTAACGTCATCGGTACCTTCATGGGTTACTCTTAGCATTTCCCACATTTCTTGAGCACTCTTACAAACCGTTATCCTGTAAAACTCATCAAGGGTTAAAGCAAATAAAATTATATTTCTAGCCCTAACATCATATTGGGCTTTTCTATTTTTTTCAACCGACCATCTAGAAAATAGTTTTGGTACCTCTTCTTCGTTTTTAGTAATTTTAGGAATAAAGGGACCGTTTAAAATTGCATCCCAAACACCTCTATCAATAGACTTCAAAAATATTTGCATTCTAACTTTCCAAAAAGGATAATTTTGCCCCACAAAAAGTAGGGTTCTATAGATAGAAGCACCCTCGTCAAAAGTTTGATTTTTTCCGGCCATTTTCAAAAATTGAATGACTATCAAAACAAGCTCTGATACCACTTGTTAGAATCGCGTAGCGAAATGTTTGCATTTACGGACAAAAACCAAGAGGGGGGGTGAATTGGTTTCTTAAACAAAAATTAGGGTTTTAAAATTTTTCCCAAATTTCACCTATTAAAATGTTGTGTAATGTAAATAGAAAAGGGATAGAAGATTACACAGTCAATTTATACTGGTTCGGATCAAAAGACCCTACGTCCAGTTGCTAATCACTCAAACAGAGGATTAACGTTGTCACTATAATCACAGTTTTACAAACAGATTACAAAAGAAAACATAAGGTAAAGAATATACCTCTCTTAAGTCACATAAGAGATGAACACCTCCTTTGAATCCACAAAGGATGAAGAACAGTTTTCCCTAGAGACAGCACAACACACAATCCACCAAGAAACCCACTCAATGATTCTTATCGCTTCTAGCCCACACTAGGTTTCAAAAGCTCCTTTCTCCTCCCTACAAACAGTTCTCTAACAGTCACATCTCTTAACTTTTGTATGAAAAAGGTTGTTCTATTTGCAGAGAGCCTTAAAGAACCTTAAGTAGAGAGATTAGGGTTTGGGAATTTGGGGATTTTCAAAATTGAATGAATTGGGAATAGGGTTTTCGAAACTTGGTCCAATTTTGAATTTCAGAACATATATCAGACCCAAATAATCAATTATCTTGAGTGTTAATCGATTATTCCAGAGTCATTCTCGCAGAGGAGCAAAAATAGCACTAGTTAATCGATTAATAGACCATTTAATCGATTATTCTAGAGAGCAAATGCTGAAAATGGTTTTCTTTCTATAATAATCGATTATTCTGCCATTTAATCGATTATTTCAATGTATTTTTGATAAAAATGAGTTTTTAGAGCTTTTAAAGAGTGGTCTATGTGCTGGCTATCTTGGACTCTAATTTATAGACTCAAAAACATAAAAACAGAGTTATTACATAACATTACAAGTCTTCAAATCTTTAAGTCCTTTATTCTTGTATCATCATCAAAATCTACAAGCTTCATATCCTTGTATGTTCAACATTCACATCCTTGTATGTTCAACATGATTAAATAACAATTCAAAATATAATTACATCAACTTTTGCCACTTAACAGTTATACCATGGGTGCAACCCTTTTTGTTGTGGACAATAATAATGTACCTTTGTACATAACCATGCAAGACACATTTGAAATAATACAAGATAACCAAATGTTGAACATTGCAGTCATACAGTTATGGATGATTTAAGTATATTCTAACTCTAAATTTTATTCCACTTGTTTAATATGAAATGTTACATTATCTTATGTTTATGTTAGTAATATTGGTATGTTGATCAATTAATTGTGAATATGGGGAATGTTAATTTGTATGGCTTCTTTGAGCATTAAGCCATACAAAAGTCTAGAAATAGAAAAATGGAATGTCAAACCTATATTCAATGGTGGATTTAAGGCACTCGAAAGACCATTTATATGGCTCCATATATTAATACATAAGTACGATATATATTTGTTTATCTAATATATTAATATATCATTACTAATCAATCTTTTATTTAGGTCTCATTGGCAATTGATGGTATTAATTTCGATGAAAAATATTGTTGTGTAGTTTTATCCATTACATAAAAAGTCAATCACATACTTGAAAATTTTAGTACAAAAGTATCATTTTAATTACCTCTTTTATATTTTATCAAAGCATTATAAATTATTGATTACTAATCTTTTATTTAATATAGTGTTATGAATGTGCGCAATGTCTTAGACGATAGATCCACTTCATCATTGCATAATCTATTATGGATTTATCCTAAGGTATATAATTCTATATTAAAATTATTCATAATATGTTTTATAGCTTGTAAATATTAAATTTTAATAATTGACATATTAATGTAATAAGCAGCAAGGAAGCTATGAGTGTGGATACTACATCATCCATGCATTGGATGTGGACCGTAGCTCGTGTGCCTATTATGGATTCATGGGACCAAGTAATAATTACTTCAAATTATTTACCATATTATGTGATTTCAAATATAATAGCTATATTTGTTATAGATTTTTGTAAACCAGGAGTCACTAGATTACACCACCGTTGAAGAAATTAGACATGAGTGGGTTAAGTTTTTTATAAGTGTTAGGACTAGTGGTGGATTATGTAACTTTCATAGGATAATTGTGGACATAATCATTAGTGTTTGTGTACTTTTCATATATGACACTATATATGAATTATATTGTAATGTATATGAATTGTCTAGTTGTTGTTTTTTTCCAAAAGTTGAATTTACATGTTTGGAATAATAACTAGCAAATGTAACTTAAGAAAAAAGACTCCATACTACATTAGTTATGACCAAAACCGATGAAGTATAAGACATACCACATTGGTTCTGGCCATAACCAATGTGGTATTTCCCATACTACATCGATTTTGATCATAATCGATGTAGTATCTCGCCCTCTTTGCACCCATTTTTTGTTCACTGGAATGTATTCCACATTAATTCTTTAAAGAACCGATGTTATATACCACTTTTCTACATCATTTCTATAATTGATGGAAAGTGGGACACTTTTTACATCATTTAAAGAATTGTTGTAAGAGGTATAAAATAACCGATGTTAAATGTGCTTCCTACACTAGTGAATTTTGAGTATTGAAGGAATTAAAGTGAGATAACTAGTTGGAAACACAAAGATACCTTCAATTTTAATAAAGACATCAAGGCTCAAGCCCATGATCAAAAGGAAGTCCAAGATCCAATGCAAGGCTAAGGAGAACCCATTACAACGCAAAAAAATAAGATGAACCATAATTTTTTGCAACATACAGTAATTAATATGATGGAAGCTCAATTTCATTATGCTACCCAATCCATGGAGGCCACAACCGAGAAGAAGATAATTACTTGTGTTGCTAGTTTGAACTAAGAATAATGAACCAAATTATTAGACTTAGTTAAACATGCATATCAGATACACTAACCACACCCACTCCTACCTTCTTCTTAGACTCCCGGCACACAGAGTTAAAGTCACACACTACACACCATAAAATTGTAAGAATTAATGGTTGAGTTCAAGAGGGGGGGTGAATTGAACTTTATAAAAAAAAATTCGAAAAACACACTTTCCTTCGGAAGAATGATTAATCTTTTTCAATCTTTTGATATGCAGATTTGGTTTTAAACAAAGCAAGAATATAAGCAAGAATTGTAAAGAGATGAAAGCAGAAATTCAACACAAGAGTTTATACTGGTTCACTCTTTCCCAGAGCTACATCCAGTTCTTGACAAATCTGCCAAGTTCCACTAATTCCAAGTGAAAATACAAACCAGTAGATATACACCAATCTACCCCAAGAACTATCTTACAACACCACAAGATAGACTCTTGAATTAACCACCCAGTAACCAAACCCAGTTACTGTAACCAGTGCAGATTCAAACCCAATCTACACAATTAAACTTTGTACAAGTGTATGAAAAGAATAAACCTGGACTGCAGCTTTAATAGTATAGGAGTCCAGAAACAATTTTGCTAACACAGAACTTTCTCTCTTGATGAACTTTCAACAATCTTGATCAAAACGCCTTATGATATGAAAAGTGTATGAATGCACAGAGAAATGCACGTATATGAGAGCTCTAAGATTTCTTTCAATTGCTTTCCAAATTGTATATTCAAAAGAGAAATCAAAACTGTATTTATAGAGTAAAAGAGAGAAACTAATAGATTCAACCGATTAAAAATGACTTGGAGTAGCAGATGATCGATCAGAATGGCATTATGACCGATCAGAACCAGATATGATCGATCAGAATTGAGTTGTGATCGATCAAAATGCTTTTCAATTGATTAAAATGACGTTTCAATCGATTGATTTCATTTAAAAACTCATTCAATTGGTTAATTCGAGTTTTTAATGGATTGAAACAGTTTAGAAAAAAAAACGGTAGCTCTCTGTTTCAATCGATTAAAAGATATTTCAACAGATTGAAATCCTGTGATACCTTAGTATAAAAAAAATGATCTCTCTATTTCAACAGATTGAACTTGATTTCAACAGATTGAATTTGCGAAACCTTTAATATGGAAAAATCATTAAGAACATTTTAACCTGTTGATTCTGCAATTCAATCAATTAAAATTTTGATTGTATATGAACATTTTCTATGTTAAGTAATTTTAACAGATTGAAACTTCTTTTTAACAGATTAAAAAACTCAGTTTGTTCTTTTAATGCTTAACGGTTGGTTTTCCATGCAGTAAAATATGTTCAATGAGATGCATCATTTTAAAGGCGCTTATCACAAGATCTATTGAACTATCAAGAGATTAAATTCTAAACCTATAACCTATTCACCTACACACCCACAAAATAAACTCTATAAACTCTATATGTCTTCATCAAATCCAACAAGTGCTTCAATCTCCCCCTATTTGATGGAGACAAATAACCACTGCACCTGCAAAAACAATAACAGAATAGAGACATATATAATTTTGTGATGTGTGTGTAGTGTAAGTTATAAGCAAATACTTCTCCCCCTATTTGACTTCATAAAAAAGTGTTTAGTTACAGTCCATAAGTACCACGTAGGTACCAAAAAAACAGAAGAAACATGTGAACTTAAAGAACTAAACTTCATTCATCACCATCCCAGGGACCCTGATTGAATTGGAGGTCACCAATTGCATTGAAGATATCCTCCAGTTGATTATCAATGTGCTTGAAATCTGGCAATGGAGTCTTCATACGGTCTATCTTTGGCGAGCTTGCGAGCAAATGTCATCTCCATGTGCCTCCTTTGATTTGTTTGTATTTCATTCATCGATGCGGCATAGTCAGTTCAAAGCTGTGAAAGAGGCGTGCCACGGTCAGGTTGTGGTATATAAGGAATCACTTCCAATGGAGACTGCTCTTCCATGACATCTTCCATAGGGTCTGTTTGTGTTGCTTCAGCAGCACTCGAAGCACCAGTATTCTCTTCTTCTTCTTCTTCTTCTTCTTCTTCTTCTTCTTCTTCTTCTTCTTCTTCTTCTTCTTCTTCTTCTTCTTCTATTTCTTCTTTCTTCTCCACTCACCATCAATCTTGATGAATCCCATTTTATGAAGGACGGAGTTGTTAATCTCATTTGTGGGACGAATGGTTTCAGCCAATTCTCCTTCCAAGTCAATACCAAAATGAGTTAGAAATTTAGAAATTAGGATTGCATAAGGAAACCTAAAATCACTTAGCCTTTTTGCTTTGATCATATGGTCCTTGATGACAAATACCCAGTTTACTCTGATTCTGTGGTGGATACAGTACATCAGTACCAAATCCCCTTCATTTAGTACTGCATGATTGCTCCCCCTGGGAGTAAGCTGCCAGGCCACTATGAATGCAAGAATTCTTTCTTCAAGATTCAACTTTCTAGTGTTGAAGGAACTCACAGAGTCACGCTTATTTCTCATACATGAGCAAAAGTACTGGACTTTGTTGAATTCTTCTACATCAGACGTATATCCTTTAGTGACTTTTACTCCTTCATCCTTGAGTCCAGCAACATTCTTCCACACAGTGGGAGTAATCTCTATTTCCACTCCTTTAACTTGAGTTTTGAGTGTAGAATTTCTTGGTACCCATTGAACCAGGATTCAATGCGCCCTCCTCCTGATGTTTCTTGCACAGCAGCTGAGGATTCTCCTTTGCTGAACTTCTTCCTTCCGGATTTGGTGCGCTTGAACATGTTGCTTGAGAGATAAACCGGATACAGAGAAGAGAGAATATTTTCAAGGAGAGAGAACGAGATTTTCAAACCAATATTGCATGCTAAAATGAAATGAGAAAACCCAGACCCTTCATCTACTTTGAATAGTCAATTTTGTCTTTTTGTGATTTACTGATGTTCTGCTTTCATGTGTCAGAGATGGCAAAGGTAAAGAGAGAGAGAGTTGTTACTGTAATTCTCAATTACCTTCACATCTGATTTCCAATCACAGTCATTCAGCTTTTATTGGATAACTATGATATTTAAGAGAGTAGTTGAAGTTGTTCCCAGTTGTAAAGGCACTCAGCTCATTCTGCAGTAAGTGATTAGAGGCAACGCATACACTACTAACCCTAGAAAAAATTAACCAATTGATTTTCCATATAATCAATTGATTTTCAATTACCGATATAGATGCAGATCATCACAAGTAAAATAAACCGATTGAATCGAAGATTTAATCGATTGATTTGTAAAAGAAAAACATGCAGAGCTACGGAGTTATTAAATAAATCGATTAAAAGCTTATTTAATCGATTAAACTGGTAATACATCATGAACAGAGATTGAGAATCAGGAAATCAACAGATTATTTCGCAATTTCAATCGATTAAAACACATAATTTCAAAATTTTCAGTCAATTTAATCGATTGAACATGTTATCAACCTGTTAAAAAGCAAAGAATCATAATAAAGAATCAATTATTCAATACTAGATATATCCAGAATTCCTAATTCAGTTCTAAGCATATTAAGTCTATCTCTAGGGAGTGGTTTGGTGAACAAGTCAGCTAATTATTTCTCAGTTTCAATGAATAAAATTTCACAATCACCCCTAGATACATGTTCTCTAATAAAGTGATGTCTAATTTCAATATGCTTAGTTCTAGAGTGTTGTATAGGATTCTTAGTTAGATTAATTGCACTAGTATTATCACAAACCAGAGGTACCGTGTTGAGAAATACTCCATAATCTTTCAATTGTTGTTTAAGGTAGATACTTTGAGCACAACAACTCCCGGCTGCAATGTATTCAGCTTCAGCAGTTGAAAGAGCTACACATGCTTGTTTTTTGCTGTGCCATGATATGAGACTGCTTCCCAGTAAATGACATGTACCAGAGGTACTTTTCCTATCCAATCTACATCCTGCAAAGTCAGAATCAGAAAATCCAACAAGTTTAAGAGAGGCACCTTCAGGATACCATAGTCCAACATTTATGGTTCCTTTAAGGTACTTGAGAATCCTTTTAGCAAACACTAAACATAATGTCAGGCCTACTAGCAGTTAGATATAGAAGAGATCCAATCAAACCTCTATATTTAGTTTGATCAACAAATTTTCCTTTTTCATCTAAATCTAGACAGCAGTTAGAAAGGAACTCTTGACATCCATCTGTAGTAATTTGAAACCACTAATACAAGCATAAGCTAATAATAGTCTAACAGCTTCAAGTCTAGCTACGGGTGTAAAGGTTTCATCAAAATCAATTCCTTCCTGTTGATTATATCCTTTGGCTACCAACCTAGCTTTATTTCTAGTAATAATGTCGTGTTCATCTAGTTTGTTTTTGAATACCCACTTAGTACCAATTACATTAATATCTTTGGATTTAGGAACTAATTCCCACACATTATTTCTTTCAAACTGATTAAGCTCATCATGCATGGCACTAACCCAATATTCATCATTTAATGCATCCTTAACAGTATTAGGTTCAATTTGTGAAATGAATGCCATATGATTGCAGAATTGATTAAGAGAATGTCTAGTGGATACTCCCTTATTGATTTTCCCAATAACATTGTCTAGAGAAAGATCTCTTGGGACAATCCATTCTTTAGGAAGCTCATCCAAGATATCTTCTTTCTGTTCTTCAGCAATTCTTCCTGGTGGATCAGCTTTTGTAGGATCAATTGATTGATCACCTTCTTCGACAGTATGCTGATCTAAACCACTGGGATGTTTTAACTGATAGGAATTATCAGTTAAATCGTCATCATCTGCAGTACTTGTTGTTTTATTCTGCAACACTCGAGGAGACTCATTAAAAACAACATGTACTGATTCTTCAATAGATTTTAGTCTTAAATTATAGACTCTATATGCATGACTGTTAGAAGAATAGCCAAGAAAGATCCCTTTATCAGATTTTTCATCAAACTTGCCAATATTTTCTTTCCCATTGTTTAAAACAAAACATGTACATCCAAAAACCCTGAAATAGTTTATGTTGGGTTTTCTTCCTTTGTAAAGTTCATATGGGGTTTTCTTAAGAATGGGTCTAATCAAAACTCTATTCAAAACATGACAAGCAGTGTTTACAACATCTGCCCAAAAGTATTTAGGTAAAGCATCTTCACAAAGCATTGTTCTAGCGAGTTCCACAATGGATCTGTTTTTTCTTTCCACAACACCATTCTATTGAGGAGTTCTTGGAGCAGAAAAGTTGTGTTTTATGCCATACTTTTCACAGAACAATTCAAACTTTTCATTTACAAATTCTCCACCATTGTCACTTTGAATAGATGTAATGAAATAGCCTTTCTCATTATGTAAAACCTTGGCAAGCTTTTTAAAAGATTTGAAAGAATCAGATTTGGCTTTTAGAAATATAGTCCAGGTAAATCTGGAAAAATCATCAACAATTACCATGATATAGAGATTACCACCTAGGCTTTTATTTCTTGAAGGACCAACCAAATCCATGTGAAGCAGTTCCAAAGGCCTAGAAGTAGAAACAATGTTTTTGTTTGAAAAGGATTTTCTAGTTTGTTTACCTTTTAAACAAGCTTCACAGATTTTGTCTTTCAGAATTTGAAGCTTAGGTAGCCCAGAGACTAAATCTTTAGAAATCAGTTTGTCAAGATGATTCAGATGAATATGTGCAAGCCTTCTATGCCATAACCAAGATTCTTCTTCTTTAGTAAGAAGACAACTTTGAGATGAGATAGAATGCTTGATATCTAGCATGTAAATATTATTTAACCTCTTACCTACCAACATTACCATGTCAGATTTTGGTTCACAGATTAGGCAGATTTCTGGTTTGAAGATAACCTTGTGACCTAGATCACATAATTGACTTATACTGATTAGGTTGTGCTTGAGGCCTTCAACAAGAAGAACATTGTGAATGGTCACGGTTTCACCATCTCCTATATCTCCAGAACCTAAGATTCTTCCCTTGTTGTTGTCTCCATATGTCACGTGTCCTCCATTCTTCAATCTTAGTTTCTGGAATTTGGAAATATCACCTGTCATATGCCTTGAGCATCTGTTGTCCAAGTACCAAAGTGATTCTTGCTACTGTTCCTGAAAGATCAAGCATCAAGTATTTGGTACCCTTAAATACTTTGGGTCCTTAGTGGTCAAATTTTCTGTTTAACATATTTTGGAACCCATCTCATTTTACCTTGTGGCACAAAATGTTTTCTAATATGACAGAATTTTACAGTATGCCCTTTTTTCATACAGTAATGATAGGATGAGAAAGGAGATGTTGTTGCTTTTCTAAAGGAAAAGAAGTTCAAATACTTTTTAGTTTTAACCCCAACCTTAGGTTTGTACCCAATTCCAGTATGATCAAAAACACAGTTTTGGGACCCAAGAAGTGTATCTAAATTTTCTTTACCTTGAGTAAACTTAGACAGAGTTTTAATCAAGTACTCAACCTTATTCTGCAGAGAGATACACTTTTCACAATTATTGTTAGCAGCAGCATTACCAGCAGATGAATTATTGTAGATTATTTCAAGATGTTCCATATCTGTCTTGCTTTCTAGTAACTCTTCTTCTAGAACTTTAACCCTATTCTCTAACCAGTTATTTAGTCCTTTTAACCGATTATTTGTATGAGATAAATTTCTAACTTCATTATGCATTTCATTGAAAGCAGTTAGCAATGTGCTGTAATTCATATCATTTTCTGTGGGGGTTGAACTTACATGAGATGAAGAGGATTCGCGATCGGCCATTAAGCATAGATTCACTTCTTCACCTTCGGATGCGAGAACTAGAGGATGAATCATTGTCTTGCCAAGCTATGTAGGCCTTTTTCCCTTTGTACTTTAACTCTTTCTTGTTTTGATTCTTGGATTTTTCTGGACATTCACTCCTTATGTGTCCCTGCTACCACAAGAATAACAAGTAAAAGTATTTTGAGTAGTTTCAGTTCTTTTATCGGTGTACCTTTTAACCTGGCCGGTTCTGTTCTTCTTTCTAAGAAATTTCCCAAACTTCTTAACCAATAGAGTCGATTCTCAAATTCATCTTCTTCAGAATCACTACTTTCTTCTATTGTCTTGAGAACAATGTTTACGCTTTTCTTCTCTGCATTTTCTTGTTCTTTAAACCTATTGATCTCCAACTCATGTTCCCTTAGCTTACCAAACAATGATGCAGTAGTCATCTCGGTTAAGTCTCTTGATTCCGATATAGCTGTCACCTTTGGTTGCCAAGTTCTGTCCGGACATTTTAGGATCTTGATGTTTAACTCTTCCTTGTCAAATGTCTTGCCTAATCCAATTAGATGATTGACTATATGCGTGAATCTTTTCGCACATCTCGCAATGGTTTCACCTTGCTGCATTTTGAACAATTCATAGTCTCTAATTAATTCATGCTTTCTTGCCCTTTTCACGTCAAAGGTACCCTCATGAGTGACCTCTAGAATCTCCCACATTTCTTTGGCGGAGGCACATTGAGACACCCTGAAAAACTCATCAAGATTTAAAGCAGAGGTAATAATGTTCTTAGCAGTATAATCATATTCTACTTTCCTACTTTCTGCATCAGTTAATTCAGCCCAGTCTTTCTCAACAATTTTACTGTCTACTGTATGAGTTGGTTTGAAGGGCCCATTAACAATTGTATCCCAAATACCCCTATCAAGAGATTCAATAAAGATTTTCATTCTAACCTTCCAGAAAGAATAATTCACACCAGCAAATAGAGGAGGCCTATTGATGGAGGCTCCTTCCGAAAATTCATCTTTCCCTCAGCCATTTAAACCTTTCTTGGACCGAATTCTTGAGTAACTTACAAGAACCAGCTCTGGTACCAATTGTAAGAATTAATGGTTGAGTTCAAGAGGGTGGATGAATTGAACTTTATAAAAAAAAAAATTCGAAAAACACACTTTCCTTCGGAAGAATGATTAATCTTTTTCAATCTTTTGATATGCAGATTTGGTTTAAAACAAAGCAAGAATATAAGCACGAATTATAAAGAAAAGAAAGCAGAAATTCAACACCAGAGTTTATACTGGTTCACTCTTTCCCAGAGCTACATCCAGTTCTTGACAAATCTACCAAGTTCCACTAATTCCAAGTGAAAATACAAACCAGTAGATATACACCAATCTACCCCAAGAACTATCTTACAACACCACAAGATAGACTCTTGAATTAACCACCCAGTAACCAAACCCAGTTACTGTAACCAGTGCAGATTCAAACCCAATCTACATAATTAAACTTTGTACAAGTGTATGAAAAGAATAAACTTGGACTACAGCTTTAACAGTATAGGAGTCCAGAAACAATTTTGTTAACACATAACTTTCTCTCTTGATGAACTTTCAACAATCTTGATCAAAACGCCTTATGATATGAAAAGTGTATGAATGCATAGAGAAAGGCGCGTATATGAGAGCTCTAAGATTGCTTTCAATTGTTTTCCAAATTGTATATTCAAAAGAGAAATCAAAACTGTATTTATAGAGTAAAAGAGAGAAACTGATAGATTCAACCGATTAAAAATGACTTGGAGTAGCAGATGATCGATCAGAATGGCATTATGACCGATCAGAACTAGATATGATCGATCAGAATTGAGTTGTGATCGATCAGAATTCTTTTCAATTGATTAAAACGACGTTTCAATCGATTGATTTCATTTAAAAACTCATTCAATTGGTTAATTCGAGTTTTTAATGGATTGAAACAGTTTAGAAAAAAAATGGTAGCTCTTTGTTTCAATCGATTAAAAGATATTTCAACATATTGAAATCCTGTGATACCTTAGAATAAAAAAAATGATCTCTCTGTTTCAACAGATTGAACTTGATTTCAACAGATTGAATTTGCGAAACCTTTAATATGGAAAAATCATTAAGAACATTTTAACCTGTTGATTCTGCGATTCAATCAATTAAAATTTTGACTGTATATGTGTTGAACATTCAAGGACTTGATGTTGCACTTGATGAACATGAAGATTGTTGATTTTGATGATGATTCAAGAACACAAAGACTTAGAGTGTTGAAGACTTGTTTTGTATTGTAATAACTCTTTTTCAATTAGATTGAGTCTGTAATATTAGAGTTTAAGATAGTCGGTACATAGTCTGCACCTTAGAAGCTTCAAAAAGCTCATATTTATCATCTAGGCTCGGCTTTAATCGATTAAATAGGGACATAATTGATTAAAATAGTGAGAAAAATCATTTTCTGTAACAACTCACTGGTTTAATCGATTAAACCAAATTTTAATCGATTATCAGGCGGTTTAATCAATTAAATCACCTTTTAATCGATTAAAACAGAGAGGTTTGGGTTCTGTTGATATTTGGCTCTGTTTTAATCGATTAATACTTCTTTTAATCGATTATTTCAGTCAGATTTTGATTTTTAACTTCAAATCAAACCTATTTTCAAAAACCCTTTTCTCAAGAACCCTAATTCCGAAAATCCCAATTCCCAAACCCTAATTTCTCTACTTAAACTCTTCTATGGCACTCAGAAAAGAAGAACAACCTTTTTTATACAAAAGTTAAGTGTTGTGAGTGCCAGAGAACTGTTTGTTGCAAGAAAAAGGGGCTTTCTGAACCTGGTGTGGGCTAGAAGCGATAAGAATCACTAAGTGGAGTTCTTAGTGGATTGTGTGTTGTGCTGTCTCTGGGGAAAGCTGTTCTTCATCTCTTGTGGATTTCAAGAGAGGTGTTATCTTTACTTTATCTCTTCCATTGTAACTTGTTTGTAATAACTTTGTTTATAGTGACAGCGTTAATCCTCTGTTTGAGTGATTAGCAACTGGACGTAGGGTCTTTTGATCCGAACCAGTATAAATTTCCTGTGTAAGACTCTATCCCTTTCTCTATTTACATTTACACAGTTTTTAATCGGTAAAATTTGGGGAAAATTTTGAAAACCTAATTTTTATTAAGAAACCAATTCACCCCCCCTCTTGGTTTTTGTCCGACCACGCGAACATTCCGCTGCGCGATTCTAACAAGTGGTATCAGAACTTGCTTTGATAGTCATTCAAATTTTCGAAAATGGCCGGACAAAATCAAACTTTTGCCGAAGGTGTGTCTATCAACAGACCCCCACTTTTTGCGGGTCAAAATTATCCTTTCTGGAAGGTACGTATGAAAATATTTTTAGAGTCTGTTGATAGAGGCGTTTGGGATGCTATTTTAAACGGTCCATTTGTTCCTAAAATTACTGAGAATGGTGTTGACGTTCTTAAACCTTTTTCTAGATGGACTGCAGAAGAAAATAGGAAAGCTCAATTTGACATTACGGCTAGAAATATTATTTCATCTGCTCTAACCCTTGACGAGTTTTATAGAATTTATGTTTGTAAAAGTGCACAGGAAATGTGGGAAATGTTTAGAGTGACCCACGAAGGAACTGACGACGTTAAACGAGCATGCAAAAATTCTCTAATCCAAGAATACGAGATGTTCCGGATGCAACCAGGCGAAACGATCTTTGACGTACAAAAGTGTTTCACTCATATCGTGAACCATCTCACCGAACTAGGTAAAATCTTTGACGTTGATGAATTAAATGTTAAAATTTTGAAATCCTTGGATAGGAAATGGCAACCTAAGGTGACGACCATCTCGGAGTCACAAAATCTTGCCACTATGTCTATGGCGGCGCTCTTTGGAAAACTTAGAGAACATGAGTTAGAGCTTGGAAGGTTAAACGAAGAAGAAGGCCAATATCAAAAGAAGAATCTAGCCTTCAAAACCGAAATCTCCAAAGGTAAAAATAAAAAGGAAGAAGAAGACTCAAACGATGAAGAAGAAGAGTTGAGTCTTATGATAAAGAAGTTTACCAAATTCATGAAAGCCAAAGGAAGACATCCCTTCAAAGGTAAAGGAAAGGTAAGGGAAAATTCTTCTGTAAATATAAAATGCTATAGTTGTGGTGAAGCAGGACATGTAAAGACCGAATTCCCAAACAAGAAAAATGATGAAGTTAAAGGCAAAAAGCACTTCAAGAAGAAAGCTTACATTGCTTGGGACAAAAGTGACTCAAGTTCGGAATCAAGTGACTCGGAAATAGAAGCAAACATTTGCTTAATGGCAAATGACAACATATCATCCGATTTTGAGGTAAGTGATTCCGACACATCTTCTAGTGATGAGGATAATAACTATGATGAATTGCAAAATGCTTATAATGAATTGTTTAGTGCTTTTAAGAATTTGAAGAATGAATATAAAGTTGTAAAGAAGAATTTAAGTAGATCCGAAAAGGAAATTAACTCCTTAAAAATGAAAATTACATGTTTAGAAGAAAAAGTGGTATTAGACACGAAAATTGTATGTTTAGATGAGGATAAGAATTTAGCATGTGAAACTTGTAAAGAGCATGAATATGACATAGATATCCTAAATCATCTACTTGATAAAGCCGAAATGGAAATAAGTGATCTTAAGAAGGATAAAACTGTTTTTGGTCAAAATAATGTAAATCGTAAAATTTCTATGAAAAAGTCTAAAACTAAAAAGAAAAGAGTATGGGTAGAAAAAGGAACTAGTGCATCTATGATTAGAAATGCATCATTTACAAATGCCACATCAAAAGTATGTTTTTATTGCATGAGACAAGGTCACACATCAAATAGATGTAAAATTAAACATTTTGGTGTACCTAAAGCTAAATACATTTGGGTTCCTATAGTTAAATAGTTTATTATGTCTCTAACCCCAAGGACCCAAAAGTTGTGGGGACCTAAGTTTACTATATTCTTGTTTTGTAGGAAACTTCCAAATCAAAGAAGTCTATGTGGTATCTTGATAGCGGATGCTCAAAATATATGACCGGAGATAAATCTAAATTTGTGAGTTTCAAGGCTAAGGAACAAGGATATGTAACTTATGGGGACAACAACAAAGGGAAGATCCTTGGAATTGGAAACATAGGTGGTGCAAACACTTTGGAGATCAAGGATGTGCTACTTGTTGATGGACTTAAGCATAATCTCCTTAGTATAAGTCAATTATGTGATAAAGGCTTCAAGGTAATTTTTGAAAGTAAATTTTGCACCATACACTTGATTGATTCCGAAAATATAGCATTGAAAGGCATTAGGCATAACAACATATATTTGATTGATTTGGATTGTTTACATGAGTCTAGCATAACATGTTTAGTTGCTAAGGAAGAAAACCCTTGGTTATGGCATAAGAGAGCTGCTCATATAAACATGCATCATTTGAACAAATTGATTTCAAAAGACTTAGTTATTGGATTGCCTAAGTTAAAATTTGAAAAAGATAGATTGTGTAATGCATGTCAAAAAGGTAAACAAGTAAAATCATCATTTAAATCAAAGAATGTTATTTCCACTTCAAAACCCCTAGAATTATTACATTTAGATTTATTTGGACCTTCTAAGATAAAAAGCTTTGGTGGAAATTATTATGGACTTGTGATTGTTGATGATTACTCTAGGTATACATGGACATTTTTCTTTACTACGAAAAGTGAAGCTTTTAAGGTCTTTAGAAAATTTGCAAAACAAATTAAAAATGAGAAAGACTTAAGAATTAAAGTTTTGAGAAGTGACCATGGTGGTGAGTTTCAAAATGAAAAGTTTGAAAATTATTGTGAAGAAAATGGAATTTTACATAACTTCTCTGCTCCTAGGACTCCCCAACAAAATGGTGTAGTTGAAAGGAAAAATAGGTCATTAGAGGAACTTGCTAGAACTATGTTAAATGAATCTAATGTTCCTAAATATTTTTGGGCTGATGCGGTTAGTACTGCATGTTATGTTTTAAATAGAATGCTCATTAGGTCAGTAATTAAATCTACTCCATATGAATTGTTTAATGGTAGAAAGCCTAATGTTGCTCATTTGAAAATCTTTGGATGTAAGTGTTTTGTGTTAAATAATGGAAAGGATAACTTAGGAAAATTTGACTCTAAGGCCGATGAGGGCATTTTCTTAGGTTATTCATTAACTAGCAAGGCTTATAGGGTGTTTAATAGGAGAACTTTGAATATAGAAGAATCTATACATGTTACCTTTGATGAGATTGTAGACCTTGGGGGAAATCCTCTTGAGTCAAATAAAGAAATTGCAGGTGATGATGAGTATATAAGAGAAGCTCTTGATGAATTATATTTGGAAGAAAATGAGCCTTCTCAAACGCCGGAATTAGCAAACGAATGGCAATCACCTAGAGGACTCTCAATGGACAATATCATAGGTGATATCTCAAAAGGGGTAAGAACTAGAAACATGACTAATTTTTGTATGTCTGTAGCTTTTGTGTCACAGATTGAACCCAAGAATGTTGAGGAAGCACTTAAAGATGACCAATGGTGCATAGCCATGCAAGAAGAACTTAACCAATTTGAAAGGAATCAAGTCTGGGAATTAATCCCAAGGGAAGAATCATATCAAGTTATTGGAACCAAATGGGTGTTTAGAAATAAACTTGATGAAGATGGGAACATAACAAAGAATAAAGCCAGACTTGTTGCAAAAGGCTATTGTCAGGAGGAAGGTATAGATTATGATGAAACTTATGCTCCTGTTGCCAGGTTAGAGGCTATACGCCTACTTCTTGCCTATGCATCTTTAATGAAATTTAAACTATATCAAATGGATGTTAAAAGTGCATTTTTGAATGGTTTTATTAAAGAAGAAGTTTATGTGGAGCAACCCCCTAGTTTTGAGGATTTTAGTTTTCCTAATCATGTTTTTAAATTAAAGAAAGATTTATACGGGTTGAAACAAGCTCCTAGATCTTAGTATGAAAGGTTAAGTAGTTTCCTAACATCAAATGATTTTTCTAGAGGAAAAATTGATTCTACACTGTTTATAAAGAAAGTTAAAGAACATATCTTATTGGTCCAGGTGTATGTTGATGATATTATTTTTGGATCAACTGATAATTCGTTATGTGTAGAATTTGCTAAGATAATGCAGGGAGAGTTTGAAATGTCTATGATGAGAGAATTGACATTCTTCCTTGGACTTCAAATCAAGCAACTTAAAGATGGCATTTTCATCTCTCAAACCAAATACTGCAAAGAGATCCTTAAAAAGTTTGGAATGGACACCTCAAAGGAAGCTAACAAACCCATGGGAACTTCATGCTATCTAGACAAGGATGAATCAGGTTTGGAAGTTAATCAAACTATGTATAGAGGTATGATAGGATCACTATTATACTTAACTGCAAGTAGACTCGATATTATGCATTTTGTCTCGTGTGTGTGTTAGATTTCAGTGCTTGTCCTAAAGAATCTCATCTAATTGCAGTGAAACATATTTTAAAATACTTAAAAGGAACTACTCGGTTTTGGTTTGTGGTATCCGTCTCGATGCTTGTATGAGTTTAATAGGATATTCGATGTTGATTATGGTGGATGTAAAATTGATAGGAAAAGTACTAGTGGGACATGTCATTTGTTAGGTTCATCCTTAATATCCTGGCATTCTAAGAAACAGGCATGTGTTGCTTTATCTACCACTGAAGCTGAATATATTGCGACTGGTAGTTGTTGTGCTCAAATTATGTGGATGAAACAACAGTTAGAAGATTATAGTATCTTTTTAAATGACATTCCGTTGATGTGTGATAATACGAGTGCAATAAATCTTACTAAGAATCCAGTAATGCACTCTAGGACTAAACATATAGAAATAAGACATCACTTTTTGAGAGATCATATCAGCAAAGGAAACTGTAAAATAGAGTATGTAGATACCAAACGTCAATTAGCAGATATTTTTACTAAGCCTCTACCAAAGGATAGATTCTATGATCTTAGAAGAGACATAGGAATATTAGAAATAGCTTAAATTCTGCTTAATTTGACTATTTTTGGATGGTTGTAATGTTATAATTCATTCTGTAGGATGTTCATAGGTTATCATGTGTTCAAACACTCAAAACAGGGCATTCCTCTCTAGAATAATTGATTAATTGGAGTAATAATCGATTATTTGCATCCAAAACTCTTAAAACAGGGTATTCCTCTCTGGAATAATCGATTAATTCGTCCATTAATCGATTAAAACCAGTAATAATCGATTAACAGCCTAAAATAATCGATTAAACGGGTCTAGAAGTGATTTAATCGATTATTTGAATTTTAATCGATTAAATCCAACCAAGTTTGCTTCCTAGCCGTTGCCAACGGATATTTTGACCATTATTCTCTTCCATATGAACGTTGGAGATGCTTGGTTATAAATAGGGACCTTCATTTCACTTCTACTCACTTCTATCTCTTGAAAACAAGCTATCTTGCCTTATTCTAGCTATCTTGCCCTCTGCTCACTACACTTAGCTTTCTAAATCTTCTTGTTATTCCTCTAATCTTTCAATGACATCATCTTCTCGTGCTAAGATCCCTACTAGAAGAAGATTTGCACCCTCATCTCGACCCCGTCCTAATTCTGTAGAAGGATGGATTTCTAATACAGATGGCCAACAAGAATTTCTGACCTACTGGAAAGAACGGGCTATTATTTCTCCCAAGTTTCTTATTGGTGAGCAATTCATCAATAAGGGATTCAATTTTCCCAACCTTCTTGAAATTCAAGGAGTTCTTCCCTTCATCCAAATGCAAGGTACGTATTATCCTGACCTTGTTAGGGTATTTTACTCTAGATTTAAATTTAGAGATCAAATTGCTACCTCTAGAGTAAAAGGCGTCACAATTATTCTTGACGATGATATTTGGGAAAACATCGCTCACTTTCCAATTAGAGAAGATGCTATTAACATTTATGGTGAGCTAGATGATTTTGACAGGTTCTTAGCTTACCGTTCTTTTCTGAGAAAACCCTCCATGGAGATTGGGCGTCACCTTCATGCTGGACCTTTAAAGAAGGAGGAACGCATGATTCTCCATCTAATTGTCTGGATCCTATGTCCTCGAGCTACAAATCATGCCCAATGTTCTTCCATTGATCTTCATATTATTCATGCCATAATGAATAATGAGCCGTTAGATTGGGGCGTTCTTGTCACAATGACCATGTTAAAAGCAAAACGTCATCCCACATTCAAAATTCCATATGCTTTACTTGTCTCTCGTATTCTTGAATATAAATGAGTGAATGTTGAAGGTGAACAAGCAGTTAGAACAAATAACTTGAACCGCATGCTGACAGCACATTGATTCAACTCCAAATGGTGCATGTCAATGATATTTATGTTCACAAAGATGATGTTCCTAATCAAGGTGAAGCTAATGAAGATTCTGATGAAGATATGCCTCCAGCTGCTGAGTTTCCCTTTGACCAAATCCAAAGTATTGGAACTTCCTCTACTCATCATGAAACCCGACAATCCATGGAAGACATGTTATCTGACATGAATCAGAGGATGCAATCATTCTTCACTCTTTCTGGACTACGGCATGAGGCAATAATTCGCCGTATATCTGATGTAGATGATAAAGTGTGCCGTTTAGAAAATAGATTTGATGCACACTTTAATGATGATGATAGTGCAGAATTTTAAATTTTGTTGATTATTTTCTTTTTGTTATTTTCTCTTGTTATTGTAATGAATGATTGTTTCTACAATAAAATATGATGTTTCTTTAATGCTTTGATTGAGGGGGAGTTATCTCCAACTTATGCATATTTTGAGGGGGAGCTCTTATGATTGTTATTGCAGAGTTATTTTTTATTATAATCAAAATAGGGGGAGAAATATTTAAAGCCTCTTATGAATTGCATTTAAATATTATCTGGTATGTTTAATGTGTTTGTTACTATGACAGATAAAATAGGTTATTATAAGGCTTTAAAAGATAATTTTGATCATCATCAAAAAGGGGGAGATTGTTGAACATTCAAGGACTTGATGTTGCACTTGATGAACATGAAGATTGTTGATTTTGATGATGATTCAAGAACACAAAGACTTAGAGTGTTGAAGACTTGTTTTGTATTGTAATAACTCTGTTTCAATTAGATTGAGTCTGTAATATTAGAGTTTAAGATAGCCGGTACATAATCTGCACCTTAAAAGCTTCAAAAAGCTCATATTTATCATCCAGGCTTGGCTTTAATCGATTAAATAGGGAAATAATCGATTAAAACAGTGAGAAAAATCATTTTCTGTAACAACTCACTGGTTTAATCGATTAAACCAAATTTTAATCGATTATCAGGCGGTTTAATCGATTAAATCACCTTTTAATCGATTAAAACAGAGAGGTTTGGGTTCTGTTGATATTTGGCTATGTTTTAATCGATTAATACTTCTTTTAATCGATTATTTCAGTCAGATTTTGATTTTTAACTTCAAATCAAACCTATTTTCGAAAACCCTTTTCTCAAGAACCCTAATTCCGAAAATCCCAATTCCCAAACCCTAATTTCTCTACTTAAACTCTTCTATGGCACTCAGAAAAGAAGAACAACCTTTTTCATACAAAAGTTAAGTGTTGTGAGTGCCAGAGAACTGTTTGTTGCAAGAAAAAGGGGCTTTCTGAACCTGGTGTGGGCTAGAAGCGATAAGAATCACTAAGTGGAGTTCTTAGTGGATTGTGTGTTGTGCTGTCTCTGGGGAAAGCTATTTTTCATCTCTTGTGGATTTCAAGAGAGGTGTTATCTTTACTTTATCTCTTCCATTGTAACTTGTTTGTAATAACTTTGTTTATAGTGACAGCGTTAATCCTCTGTTTGAGTGATTAGCAACTGGATGTAGGGTCTTTTGATCCGAACCAGTATAAATTTCCTGTGTAAGACTCTATCCCTTTCTCTATTTACATTTACACAGTTTTTAATCGGTAAAATTTGGGGAAAATTTTGAAAACCTAATTTTTATTAAGAAACCAATTCACCCCCCCTCTTGGTTTTTGTCCGACCACGCGAACATTCCACTGCGCGATTCTAACAATATGAACATTTTCTATGTTAAGTAATTTTAACAGATTGAAACTTCTTTTTAACAGATTAAAAAACTCAGTTTGTTCTTTTAATGCTTAAAGGTTGGTTTTCCATGTAGTAAAATAAGTTCAATGAGATGCATCATTTTAAAGGCGCTTATCACAAGATCTATTGAACTATCAAGAGATTAAATTCTAAACCTATAACCTATTCACCTACACACCCACAAAATAAACTCTATAAACTCTATATGTCTTCATCAAATCCAACAAGTGCTTCAAACACGTCACCAAACCCTCGAATTGACATAACAAGATCAGCCCACAACTTTATCTTTTCCAACAGGCGACATGGAGAGTACATGTTAACCACAATACACCGAACACCACCATTTCCCCAACTCAAACATACACCTAAGTAACCCAGCCCAGAAAAAGAAAACTATAAGGTACCTTGAGTCGAGTCCCAAATCGAAATAAGTCCACCACTGCGCCCCTGAGAAGGACAACTTAGCCAATCAAACCCAGACGAACCCCAAATTCGCGACCACAATTGGCGGTCACAACCCTCCAACTTTGACTCCTGTAATACAATAAAATTCACACGTTCACATCTAATCAGCTCGGAGACACGACAGCGTTTAACCTCCGACCCCAGACCCCTACAATTGAAAGAAGCTATCTTCATGGATCAACCGATTCTCCCCTCTTTTTTTCCACCAATTCTCTGTCACAGATCTCCATAGCCACTAATTTCTCCCTCACTTCTGATTCATTATCCCGCACCACAATCTCCATTGAACGAAACAATTCCATCACATTATCTGCCACCACCTCATCAGTCGCACATAGAGCGTAAACCTCCAAAGACACGTCAATGTCACTATCGGACACAACATGATCCGGCACCAACAATGTGACCCCATCCTCCACCAACGCACCAATACAACTCTTTTGACCCATGATATTCCTACCACGAGCTTTCCTTAATGTGTGTCGCACATTGGATCGCCCGGCAGAAACTCCCAATTTGGTTGGAATGGGGACCCCAGGAACACCAGTGTCTTGTGCAACCCTTGATACTTCCTGGGCATGCTCTGGCCAAAGCAATTGATCCAACTCGAACGGATCACTACCAGATCCATTTACCTTGCCCACATGACACAGTAACTCCTGCGTATTCACCCCCTTAGACTGAATACCACCCATACTCTCTGCCACACCACCTTGTCCAGCATATCAACTGTGCACATGCTTTCGGCCAACACCATCCGGCACTACTACCGAATCTTGTAGCCTCGCTGAAGGCCTCACTTCTAGGATTTCCTCAACCACCGTCTCCGCACCCACTCCCTTATCATTAGGAGGCAATTTCTCCTCCGTAACAGCCCCCACAATCGGCGTGCCAACCACCGTCCCAGACCATACTCCAACCACACCATCTCCAATGCGCCCTTCTTCCCCCGATGAATAATTTTTTACCTCATGCAAGTCCAGAGACGCACCTTCCATTTAATCAGAGCCAATCGAGGATTCATCATCAGCAATATCCGCATGGAACTGACCTCCATGCTCCTCCACCATGCGTATCGTGAAGCATAAATCATTAATAAGTATTTTCGTCCCCTCATTTATCAACACCGAAGCCGATGTACGTAATTGAACACGTCCATAATCCAGTCTCCTCCTCCGCTTCGTAACCTCATCCACCTAAATAAATTCCCCTAGGCATGACACCATCTTCTTAAAAAACGTATCAGACCACGTATGTAACGGCACCCCATAACAGCGAACCCAAGTTTCCTGTTGAGCACACACCTCTGTCCTTGGATGCCACCAACCGACTTCATAAAACCAACGCTCCCAAATCTTCCTATTTTGCAACACAGTATCCTCTAGGTTCACCCCTACATCTAACTCGATCAGGACTTTATCATCTCCCATCGTGGTCAGGACAATATCTGAGAAGCTCGCCTGTAACACCTCCTTCCTAACCCTAGTCAAGTCCTGTCTGCGATTGAGGCAACCACAAGAGTTTGAAAGCACTCCTCAAGAAACGACTCCTCCACTGCATAGTGTAAAGGACACCAGTGTTGTTCTGGCCGCTTTCCCTCAACTCTAATCACCGTTGTCTTTTCCTCCGCCAACGAAACCTAAGGGCCTCGTAGAGCATCTGCGTATGAAGAACCACCCACACCTGATCGCCTAACTACTCCCTCCCTGATGCTATGTAGTTTCACCGCAGCCACAGACCCCCTAGCGTAACGGCTCAAATGCACCTTCAGTCATTTCGTACCAATCACAATTGATCCCAATCTCTGTTCCATCGTCTTCGCATTACAAACATTTGCAAAGCGGACAAACCCAAACCTCCTCCCTACTTTATCAAGTTTCTTGGGTAAAAATACATCCACCACCTTACCCAACTACCGAAAAATTTCCCATAGAGTACCGATTTCAAGTGGCTCCGAAATATTCGTAAAAAATATGATGTTGAGGAGCTTAAGACACGCGCTAAATTCCCCCCAAACCCCTTGTTTTGACTCCCATTCCGTAACTCCCTCGACTGCCCTCCACTGCTACCTCTCTCCCAAACTCTACCATGGGCATTACTATCCCCTGCTCTCATACTACCTTTTTTCCTTATCATCTATCTAATCCCCTTAGGGTTCAACTTAACTACCAAATATTCCAATTATCTCTTAATCTTTCAACTTTCAAACCTCCACTTGACTAAAACGAGAATTTACCTTGTTTCAATTACCGAATGCTGAAGAGTGGAGACAATAACTTTACCTTTCCATTCTTGTAAATCCCATAAGCATTTTTCACTTTCATCAGCTTCTCCGCAATCTACCAGGACCTTCCAGATGGCCCCTACCAAGCAAAAAGTCCACAAGTCTACCGGCGGCAAGGTTCCTCTGAAGCAACTGGCGACGAAGGCTGCTCGTAAGTCTGTTCCGGCAATCGACGGAGTGACAAAGCCCCACAAGTTCAGGTCGGAACCTGAGGCTCTTCAATTAGTGTATTGTCTGGTACCTTTGAATCACGACACCCTTGTCGCTGCCGTCAAAACGAGGCGGTCGGAGCGACGCGATGGTTTCGACTTTCCATTTTTCGCGTTTTTATTGGTGCCTACAACGCCTTTAGGTTGTCCGATAACCGGGCTGAACCTAGGGGCGAGGTTTTCGAAAAGGCGTTCTTGGGTTGTCCGATAACCGGGCTAACCCACGAACTAGTTTTGAAGGGTTCTATGGAGTCGCCACCGATGTTTTACCCGGAAACATCGGAAAAGGGTTTAAAAAGGCGTTATTTTTCGAAAAACCAACTTTGGTCGTTAGAACCAGAGTTGGGTAAGGGAGTTAGTTACGTGTAAAGGAAGTGTTAGTTCCTTTATGACGCACCTTTCGGGTTCCCTATGACAGGCCAACTTATTTAAATGATTAAACCGGAGAAATACGCTTTTACCCTTTTATTTGCGGAATTTAAAATTACGACTACATGGCCCTAGTATCTATTGCATAATTTAAATAAAGCAGTAAAAGATAGAGGGAGAAAGTAGAAACCTCCAGAGCAAGCTTTCTATTAATTCTTTAAAAAATAGGGTGCTTTGCGGCAGCCCTTCACTCTACACAGCATTGGAAACCTCTTGAAACACTAAAAACACTCTTAGAAACGCTCAGAAACTCCGGAAATGCTTTGGAGGGGTTCTAGAGAGAGAATCTAGTGATGTGACTAGAGAGAGAGTGAGAGAACTATGTGGAATGAGGGGAATGGAGGCCCTATTTACAGGAATTCGCGCCTGTCAGGTCGAGACGAGTCGTCTCGTCTGACAAGGTCGAGACGGCCGTCTCGTTGCCGTCTCGCCAAACGAGACGACCGTCTCGACCCCCAAAAGGCGAAAATCCTTATTTTTGTGCCAAAAAAAACCCTCATATCCTAGTATGGGGCCTAATAGTCTCTCCTAATGGCTTCTTAGGCTTCATCCATCTTCAAAAAGGAGGTCTTCTGGTCTTTATTATGAGGTCGGGCAAGATTTGGGGTCTACAGCTGCCCCCCCTTTACCCGACTAGTCGACTGCTGGCTTGTTGTGCCAAGGAGATCGACTGGAGGGTAAAGGAGTTGACCCTCTTGCCCAGTTTTCCTTCGGATGTTCCGTCCTCGTGGCAGATGATCCTCTTGGGAAATTTTGTGTTGTGCGCTTCTGGGATGCTCCTTCTGACGGTAGCTGATCCCTTCAGCTAATGAGTACAAACCCTCATCTGGTTTGACGAGTATGAACCCTCACCCGGTAAGCCCCCTTTTGTAAGGCCTGATGAGTATACATCCCCATCTGGTGTTCGACGAGTATGAACCCCCGTCCGGTAAGCCCCCTTTTGTAAGGTCTGATGAGTATACACCCCATCTGGTGTTTGTGCCTCCAGATGCTCCTTCTTGTGGTAGCTGACCCTTTGGTTGTAGTGGCGGCTTACTGCTCTAGCTCATGTGCCGATGTTTGAGATGTGTTCTCTCGTCTTCTGAGTTTTGTCCAGTCTGTGCCGGGGATCTTATAGGTGTCCATCCAACTTGTTGATTGCTAGGGATTCTTTGTTTTTTATCTTTTGGTGGTGATCACCCCACTCTTGCTGGTTGGTTGGGTGATCTTTGTTTGTTGCTTGACTCTTGCTTGGTCGTCGAAATTGTTGGTTGAGGCGATTGACTTGTTTTAATCCTGCCTTTTCTTTTCGCGGTTTTATCTCTTTTTTCTCGCGATTTCGGATTTTGGCTTTTTTCTTAAGCGTATGTCTTTTTACTCTTAGTTTTTTTTTATTACGCTGACTTTTTTAGAAGAAGTAGCGGAAAGATGCATGGAATAAAAAAAAAATTATTCATAAGGGAAAATTTTATTACAGCCGTTTTTTCCTAGCACTATCCCTAAGGGCTATCTTCTGGAGACGATCCATGATAGGGGAATTTTTGATACAAATGTTCCCGGAATTCTGCTTGCTCCCGGGCTTCGTCGCGGTATTCTTTCTGGAATGTTGTCCAGTCCTGCCGTATTTCCTACTGATATTGGTACATCGTCTCCAGCCGAGTGTCAAAGGCTTCCTGCCTTAGGGACAGTTGCTCCTGCCGCACATACATTTGATCGAATTGCTGGCGTAGATCGTTGATGTTGCGATTTATGCCAGCAAAGTCGTCTGTGTATTGCGGTGGTTGTTGGTGCTGATGTGGCTGCTGGAAGTCGGGAGGCGTTGGGAGATCGTGCATCACCACGATGTCCTGGAGGTCCAGCGCAAAATCCAGCGAGGGATGAAGGACCAGTTGGGTCCCACGGTGCATCAGCATTCCCATGCTGACGAGTACCAACCCGTTGATGGTTTCGGGTCGGAGGCTGGGAGCCAGTTCCTCCCTACCAGCACACCCCCATTTTTCTGTCAGGGGAGTGATAAGAGGAGCCATGAGGACGACTCCCACAGGCCGACACCCGAAGTCCTTAAGGGACCTCAGGAAGAAGTAGTCAGGGTTGCAGCATCGCCTCTGGCTCATGCAGTAAAGTACGAAGAGGTCTGGGAGGGTTACCTTACCCTGACTCTCCTTCCTCCCATGGACAGTCCCAGCCAGCAACTTGTGGCAAATGCGGAGGGCTGGGGGGAGTGTTGACCCCTTCATCAGCGTGGGCAGCGTGGGCGACCTTGTGAGCTCCTCCCACATTTCGGCGGCGGTGAGGTTGGTGGGCCGGCTGCAGATGGCCTCCCGGTACTCCCGAGTTAGTACATCCTCGGGCCGGACGAACCCAATGCTCACATTGAATTCGTCAAGGGTGGTAGTCTGGTACGTCCCACCCATGAAGTAGTTCACCATCTTGCTGGGTGGCAGGCCCGGGACCATGGAGGGAGCCTCGGCATAGGAGATGGAGGCCAGGAACTCCAGTACTACCTGAGGGTACACGTGGGTAGGTGGAGGCTGCAACAGGAAGCCCCACCCAATGCTATCTATATGGGCCCGGACATCGTCCTCCCACCCAAACTTGGCGAGGATGCTGAAGTCAAGCCTGAGCACGGGGTGCCATGTATAACCCCGGATGTGCTCGAGACGGGCTAGGTGTTGCGGTGAGAGCTGAGTAGGATCTTGGGGGGCTGGTGCCGAGGAATTGCTAGCGCCGGCAGTGCCTCTTCTCTTTCTTGATTGGCTTCCACGAAACATATTGGCCAGAAAATGCTCAGAAGTGAGAGATCTGAGAGTTTGAGGTTCTTGGGTGCAGAGGAGTTGTGAGGAACCCCCCCAAGCGCCCTCCCTATATATAGGGAAAAAATTCAACTCGTGACCGTCGTCTGGGAAGTCGAGACGGCAGTCTCGATTTTTTGCAGGTCGAGACGGTCGTCTAGGATCTCGAGACGGCGGTCTCGAGTTTGGGTACAAACGAGACGGCCATCTCGTCAAGCGAGACGGCGGTCTCATTTTTGCCTAAGTCGAGACGGCGGTCTCGATTTGCTGAGGACCGAGACGGCGGTCTGGAAATCCCAGACAGCCGTCTCGAATTTTCGGTTAATTTTTTTTTTTTGAATGTAAATAGGACCTGGTTCAAAAACATATTTTATGCATGCAATGTTTTTATATTTGATGTCCTATAATGCCTATTTTAATTAATTTTTCAGAAGGATTTAACTGACGTGTCTCGTAGCGTCGAAAGCCTCCTGATCTATGTTCTTGTATTTGGTTGTACCATGTCGGACTTCTTATGACTGAAGGATAACTTGTTTTTCCTCTCTTTTTCCTTTTCTTTTTTGTAGAGCACTCTTTGCCATGTAGTCTCCCTTTTTCTCCACTTTAGGGGTTTCAATCCTCTTGTTGACTATACGCCTCCATATTCCCAAATTAATTATTAGAATATTGTTGTGAGGGTCAAGAGAAAAGAAGTAAAGGGATAAATTTAATGGCTTGTGTTTTAGAAGGTCGATTTTTATTTAGAAAGAGGTTTTTGTAAGAATGGTTGGCTTTAGGGTTAGGCCTAGGTGTTTAGGCTTCGTCTAAGCAAACGTTTTTCCCTTTTTTTTTTATATTTGCGCCTTAGTTTTATTTCCATTGCTTTTTATGGCTAGTTGATTTCCCTAGATCGCCCTTCGGGTTTTCGAACTAGGATATCGTGATTTGGCCCTAACTTTCGTCTAGGTTCCTTCTTTTTGTATTTTTGGGGAATCCTAGCAGACCTTATTTTGTATCCCTAATTTCTGCCTAGGCTACCCTTTATTGTTGTTCGAGTATCCTACCGGGTCGACCCTATCTTTTGCGTAGCCCCCTTAGTGGGTTTCCTACTGGGTATTTTGCCCTTTTCTTTGGCCTTTGGCTTCTATGGGCTTTTTTTTTTGGTGTATTTATTTTTTGGTTCGCAATATTGACGAAGCATGACTTTCTTTATGATGAGGTAAAGCCTTATTTTTTGTGCTTCTAGTCAACTAGCTTGATCGTAATGACAATGATAAATATTGATTATTTGGATGCACTTTTTATTCTTCTCCTTTTTACTTTTAGTTAGACAGGGTTATTTATGTTGTCTAGTCAGAAATAGAAAGAAGAGAAGCAGATAGTAAGAAGTATTCTTTATTAATTAATAAGGGAATATGTGCCCTAAAATGCCCGGGGGTCGGGCTAGCCCCGGGGGATAATCTCTAACAATCATGGGGTTTACATCCCTTAAATAAAGAAAAAGGTTTCCTAATGACTAGGGTAGCTCTTGACGCTTACACCCCTCCACTTCGGAAAATTTGCTTGAGTGTGCAGAGGGGAGACTTCCCTTTTCTTCTTTCGCTTGGCCCTTAGTAGGGTCATATCCTAGGCCATGCTTGTAAGGATTGTCTTTGAATTCTGGGGGTTCCCTTATGCCTTGGGCATCTGCCCCCAGTCCTTGGCCAGGATGGTAACCATGCTTCATCATCATGCGGGCTACCTTGATGCTTTTGGGAAGTCGCTCTATAGTGGCAATTTCGAGCGCTTGAAAAGATGTTTCAAGGGCCTCTTCAGCCGCATCCACATAAGGTTGGGTGGACGGTCCACTGATCAGGATATCATCTTCTGCTTGGACTGTGACCAATTTGACATCCACTATGAACTTGACTTTCTGGTGGAGCGTTGAAGGTATTGCCTTAGCGTCATGAATCCAAGGCCTGCCGAGGAGACAACTATATGCCGGAGTAATATCCATTACATGGAAATCGACGTTGAAGATAGTGGGTCCTACTTGGATTGGCAAATTCACTTCCCCCACTACTTCTCGTTTTGATCCGTCGAAGGCTCGAACGATAGTGCTGCTTGGGCGCAGACGGGTTCCTTGGATAGTCAACTTGTCCAATGTGCACTTGGGCATCACGTTCAAGGATGACCCGTTATCCACAAGAACTTTGGCGATGAGGTGCTCCTTGCACTTGACTGAGATGTGCAAGGGCTTGTGGTGGTTAGATCCCTCGAGGGGGAGTTCTTCCTCTGTGAAGGTGAGGTGATCGCTTGCCATGATGTGACCGACGATCCTCTCAACTTTTTCTTGGGATATGGTGTGAGGTACATGCGCCTCGCTCAAGACCTTCAACAGGGCATTTCTGTGTGGTTCCGAGCTCATTATTAGAGATAATTGTCGCCGCCATCCATTTCGACGTCCAGGGACATCTCGAACGTTTATGCGAGCGGTTGCGAAAAGATGGTTTAGACTCGCGTTTTTTGTTAAAATGTGTTCATTGCTTCCGAGGTGCTCAACAACTGAACTATCCTCTAATAAAAGCAAGGTTTTCGAAAAAGGGTTCTTTTGGAGTCGCCACCAATGTTTTGACCTTAAACATTGGAAAAGGATAAAAAGGCGTTGATTTTAATAAAAACCAAACTTGGCCATTATAACCAGAGTTAGGTAAGGGAGTTAGTTACGTGTGGGGAAGGTGTTAGCACCCCACAACGCCCCTTTCGGGTTCCCTATGACGGATTAATTCATTTAAGTGAAGATTACGAGAAATTACGCGATTACCCTATTTTATTGCATAATATTAAAAATGGCTATCTACATGACTTTATTTCATATTGCATACATAAAGCAATAAATAAAGCAGTAAAAGAGAAGAGAATTGAAAAGAACATTCGTAACAAGCTTTGTATTGCGAATCTTTTAACTGTGAGGATGCGTTTTGGCAATCCCTCGCTCTACAAAGACTCTCCTCTCCGAATACAAGATCAACTCGACTAAATTTTTATAGAAGAATCGAATGCTGGAATACAATTCCTTAACTGATTGTTACCTTATTAAGGCAATCAGAGAGTTCATTCGAAGTAGGAAGAGAAGACAAGTATTGGGAGTTGTCTGGGGTGTGAAAAAGTGGCAAATGAGCCTCCTATTTATAGTTTTCGTAGCCTGGCAGCTTGGGACGGCCGTCTCATTTGAATATTTACCTTTGGGACAACCAACTGAAGAGTGGGACGGTCGTCTCACTTGGGACGTGCGTCCCATTTGAATTTGGCCATTTGGGACGGACGTCCCACCTTTGGGACGGCTGTCTCGACTTGTTTTGGCCAGCTTTTGTGTTCTGGGACCCCCGGGAAGCTTTCCTTTCTTTATTCGGACGTCGATTGATGCCGATAGACGCCCGTTGAAGCTTTCTCTTCACATAGGAAGTCTTCTTGGCCTTTATTGAGATGTCGGGCGAACTTTATCTTGTTATAGGAAGTCTCCTTAGCCTTTATTGAGAAGCCGGGCAAAATTAGGGGTCTACAGTTGCCCCCCCTTCACCTGCCTGGCTAATTTGTTGGCTTAATGTGCCGACAAAATTAGTTGGTAGGGGAAGGAGTTAACCCTTTTGCCCGGTTATCCTTCAGATGCTCCTTTGTTGATCCTCCGGATGATAAATATTTTTGATAGGTACCAACCCCTATCTGGTTTGAGCCTTACTTTATAAGGCTCCGGTGAGTACTTACCCTCACCAGGTATGAGTCTGCATTTTACTGGACTCTTGTGGGTACCTACCCCCACTAGGTATGAATCTGCTCTTTGCTAGATTCTGAACCATATTCCATAAGGTTCTTGTGGGTACCTACCCCCACTTGGTATGAACCTTGTTCTGCAAGACTTTGGTGAATACCTACCCTCACCCGGTACGAGTTCGCATTTTGCTAAACTCTTGTGCGTACTTACTTCCGAGGTGCTCAACACTTGAACTATCCTCTAATAGAAGCAAGGTATTTGCAACCCGTTTTTGTAATGCTCTGGTGAGTATTTTACTCTACCTGACGCATTTTGCTAGGTTTTGATGAGTACTTACCCTCATCCGGTACAAACCTTATTTTATAAGGCTCTAGTGGGTACCTACCCCCACCTGGTACGAATCTGCATTTTTGCTAGATTCTGATGAGTACCTACCCTCATCTGGTATAAACCTTACTTTATAAGGCTCTAGTGGGTACCTACGCCCACCTGGTACAAATCTGCATTTTTGCTAGATTCTGATGAGTACCTACCTTCATCCGGTATAAACCTTACTTTATAAGGCTCTGGTGGGTACCTACCCCCACCTGGTATGAATCTGCATTTTTGCTAGATTCTGATGAGAACCTACCCTCATCCGGTATAAACCTTATTTTATAAGGCTCTGGTGAGTACCTACCCCCACCTGGTACGAATCTGCTTTTTTGCTAGATTCTGATGAGTACCTACCCTCATCCGGTATAAACCTTATTTTATAAGGCTTTGGTGGGTACCTACCCCCACCTGGTACGAATCTGCATTTTTACTAGATTCTGATGAGTACCTACCCTCATCCGGTACAAACCTTATTTTATAAGGCTCTGGTGGGTACCTACCCCCACCTGGTACGAACCCCGTTCGGCAAGGCTCTGATGGGTACCTACCCCCATCTGGTACAAACCTTATTTTATAAGGCTTTGGTGAGTACCTACCCTCACCCAGTACGAACCCTATTCTATAAGGCTCTGATGGGTACCTACCACCACTTGGTACAAACCTTATTTTATAAGGCTTTGGTTAGTACTTACCCTCACCCGGTACGAACCCTATTCTATAAGGCTCTGGTGAGTACCTACCCTCACCCGATACGAACCCTATTCTATAAGGCTCTTGTGGGTACCTACCCCCACCTGGTACGAACCCTATTCTATAAGGCTCTTGTGGGTACCTACCCCCACCTGGTACGAACCCTATTCTATAAGGCTCTTGTGGGTACCTACCCCCACCTGGTACGAATCCTATTCTATAAGGCTCTTGTGGGTACCTACCCCCACCTGGTACGAACCCTATTCTATAAGGCTCTTGTGGGTACCTACCCCCACCTGGTACGAACCCTATTCTATAAGGCTCTTGTGGGTACCTACCCCCACCTGGTACGAACCCTATTCTATAAGGCTCTTGTGGGTACCTACCCCCACCTGGTACGAACCCTATTTTATAAGGCTCTGGTGGGTACCTACCCCCACCTGGTATGAATCTGCATCTTGCTAGATTCGGATGAGTATCTTATCCTCATCTGGTACGAACCCTATTCTATAAGGCTCTCGGGGTGCTCTTTTTGGCATTCAATCTTTTGATTGATGAGTACGAACCCTCATCAGGTTTTTGGAGATGTGTTGGCGACTTATTGTCTCTGATCATGCGCCTATTCCATGGGGAGTGATTGATTTTTCTTTTTGACTTTTTCTTTTTAGTCATCCGGCTTTACCGGGGATTTTTGTTTTTGGCTTTTCTTTTTAGCCATCCGGTCTTGCCGGGGATTCTTGTTTTTGGCTTTTCTTTTTAGCTATCCGGTCTTGCCGGGGATTCTTTGTTTTTGGCTTTTCTTTTTAGCCATCCGGTCCTGCCGGGGATGATTTGTTTTTTGCTTTTCTGTTTAGCCATCCGGTCTTGCTGGGGATTTTTGGCTTTTCTTTTTAGCCATCCGGCCTTGCCGGGGATTCTTTATTGGTTGCCTCTTATTTAGGCGGGAATCCACTGGGGATTTGTTGATTTTTGTTGGTTGTGCCTCTTGATTAGGCGGATGCTTCAATAGTGGTGAAGGCTTTATATTTATTATTTTTTGCCTCTGTATAGGCTAATGCTCCACTTGAGGATATTTGCTCTTGATAATACCTCTGAGTAGGCAGATGCTTTTTTTGGAAGCTTTGTGCTTTGGACTTGTATTACCTCTTATATAAGTTTATTTCCCGTTTCTTGGGGATATCAATTTTTGCTTGCCTTAGGCAGAGGCTTTCTTGGGAGTGAAGACTTTGCATTACACTGGGGATATCCATATTGGGTGTTCCAGGTGATTAACTTCCTGAGGATATAAATTTGTAGTTTGCCTTTGCTGGTAGGCTTGCTGGGGATATTTTTTCCCTTTTGGTGATCAACCAGGGATTTGATCGTTTTGCGGAGATCTATTTTGAATTTCCCCCTAGGGAGGAATGGAGTTTTTGACTCCTTATTGGACGCTGTTGTTTGAGCTGACTTTGCCTATGCTCTTATTCCTATTGGGGAATGGGTTTTTACATTTTTCTCGCAATTTGTATCTCTTTTTCGCGATTTGGATTTTACATATGTGCGCCTTGTATGCACATTGGCTTTTTCTTTGGATGAAAAGATATATTTTTTCTCTTTTCTTTTTGGCGATCCCTCGGGAATTTTTTTTCTTTACTTCTTGGGGATCCAATCCTTGATTTGATTTAGTCTTGAGCTCCTGACTTTGTGAGGCTCTTTATTGAGCAGAATGAAGAAATTTTCTTCTTTTTTCTTTTTTGGAGATTCACCAAGGAGTTTGTCAGCTTCCTGGGGATCCAATTTTGATGATGGAGTCTTGGCTCCTGGTCTTGTGAAGCTCCTTTTTGGGCCGGATGAAGATATTTTTCTTCTTTTTGTCTTTTTGTAGACTTTTCTTGATATGCTTTTACTTGGAGATTTTTTATTTGACCTTTTTTCATTGTGGCCTCTATTGGGGAATGAAAGTTTTTTTTTTCTTTCTTTTTGTTGCCCCCTGGTGATATGGAGGATTTGACTCCGTATTTTCTTTGATGGACTCTTGTGTAGTCCTTATTTTCCTTTGGGGAAGTGGCGAAGATTCTGCATGGGTATGCTTGATGACTCATGTGATGATGTTGTTGAGTCTTGAGGTAATCTTTTTGTTTTGCCTCTAGAGTAGCCAAGGATCCTCTTGGGGATGATCAAGCCTTTCCGTTAGCTTTTTTTTCGATGTACCTTCTTTTATTGGTGTAGAAGGTTAGAGCTAGTTTCCTTGAAGCTCTTTCTTCTGCTGTGTAGACCCCAAATCTCGCCCGGCCTCCAAATAAAGTCAGAAAGCTTCCTATTTGAAGACGGTCGGAGCTTAACAAGCCACTAGGAGAGACTATTAGGCTCCCGTACCAAGATAGGAAGGTTTTTTGGCCCAAAATAAAGTTTCTCGCCTTGAAGGGACGAGACCGCCGTCTGGGAATACCAGACCGCCGTCTCGTTTCAGCGCCAGGACGAGACCGCCGTCTCGACTTTCCAGACGGCGGTCTCGATTCTCGCCAAGTCGAGACGGCGGTCTGGACTTTCCAGACGGCGGTCTCGACCCCGTGACATGAGCGAGACGGCGGTCTCGAATTACGAGACAGCGGTCTCGACCCTGTCAGGCGAGAACGGCGGTCTGGACCCTGACAGCGCGAAAAACTATAAATAGGGCTCTCCCCCCCTCATTTACACACAGAAAAACAGTAGCTCTCCCTTCTCTCTAGACTTTCTCTCTCTAAGAATCCCTCCGAGGCATTTCCAGAGTTTCTGAGCGTCTTTAGGCATAGACTGAGTGTTCTAGATCTTCTTTAGAATCCCTCTGAGGCATTTCCGGAGTTTCTGAGAGTTGTAGAGTGAAGGGTTGCCAAAACGCACCCTCTTTTTTAAAGAGAAATATATAAAAAGCTTGCTTTGGAGGTGCATATTCTTTACCCTTCCAAATTTTACCGCTTTCATATAAATATATGCAATAGAAGCCAGGGCCATGTAGTCATAAATTTAAATACCGCGTAATAAAAGGGTAAAAGCGCTATTTTCCAGTTTAATTATTTATTCAAGCTAGCTAGCCTATCATAGGGAACCCGAAAGGGGCGTCGTAAAGGAACTAATACTTCCTTTACACGTAACTAACTCCCTTACCCAACTCTAGTTCTAATGACCAAAGTTGGTTTGCGAAAACCAACGCCTTTTTAACCCCTTTTCCGATGTTTATGGTCAAAATATCGGTGGCGACTCCATAGAACCCAAAATTAAATAAATCCCCGAGTTAGCCCGGTTATAGGACAACTCAGGGATACTTTTGAAAACCTCGCCCCTAGGTTAGTCCGGTTATCGGACAACCTAAAGGCGTTGTAACCACCAATAAAAACGTGAAAATCAAAGAAGAGTCGAAAAATCATCGCGTCGCTCCGACCGCACCCCCCTCTTTCGGGGAGGCGGCGACAGATGGCGACTCCACTGGGGAAGCCTAGAGAGTTGATCCCATTTAGTGATGGGCTGGCTTAAAAATAATTAAACCAAGAAAATAAGCGCTTTTACCCTGCCTTGTATTATAACATGTTTTATTGTTTGGCTTTCAATAAACTGTTATTTGTTTATACTTACGCAATTGCTTGATATATAAATTGCACACAAAACCCTTGCACACTACAGTTCCCTCTATACCCGGGGGCAAGTGAGAAAACCATAGGGAGTGGGTGGCAGGTACGGTTCGCTGCAGTTAGGGCCTTGTGCCCACCAGTGTGATCGGAAACCACCACTCAAGGTGATAACCTTCCTCTTTTGGCAACAAGACCGACTCTGGCCTTAGTGCTGAGCATGGTTGGACGGCTGGAGAGTGGGGACCCTATAATGGGGGCACCTTGGGGGCCTTAGCCTGGTGAGAACAGTTAGAACCAACCCTCGCCAATGCACTTTTCTGCAGGAAAACCCTACCTCGTGATAAAAACGACTTCTCGCCTGTTCGCGGATGAGTGAATTGTATGTGCATTTGTTTGTTGCATTTGATTGCATAGCATAACCAAACAACAGAAAAAACTACAAAAAAAAAAAATCACAAAAAATATTTCACAAATAAACACCCTTATCTCGGACAGTCTGCCTTTTAGCTAGCCTGGTTTCAGGTTCTTTGTAAGCTAAGTAGCCACGCAGTTCCAACAGAAGAGATAAGGGACGCTAAAATATCCTTTCGCATAAAGCCACATTTTATCTCGGACGATCTGCCTTTTAGCTAGCCTGGTTTCGGGTTCTTTGTAAGCTAAGTAGCCACGCAGTTCGACGAGAAGAGATAAAAGGCTATAAAATAAAAAACAATAAAAATCAAAATAAAAATCCAAAAAAAAATAAAAAATAAATTAATAATAACAAAATCAAAACATTTATAAAATAATGTTGACAAAGTCGTGTCATTCATATTGCATCATGCCATAAGTGAAAAAACAAGAGAGAAAATAAATGCATAAGGAAAGTATGCATACGCATCATTTTAATAAACCTCTCAAAAATGTGTCTTAGAGGCGTTTTTTGGGAAAAATACTAGGCCAAATCCCCTTCGGCAATTTGTAGCTTGGTTCTTCACCTTTTTCTCTTCGTTTTGATATGTTGTGCGTCCAAATCGGACATCCCAGTCAAAAGTTATGCCACTTTGAACATCTACTGCCCTTTTGTACTGGTGCATGCATAAAAACATTCATTCTAGGGACCACTAGATATCCCTAAGACAATGGCGAAAGAGGCCCCGAGCACATTTTTGACCTTCGCGACAAGGAAGGGACAAGTGTACTAAGATGTGATGGCGATTACCATTATACTTGTCAAAATCTATGATGGGGAAGGAACCATTACACCGAAGTGGGTAGGATACCCCACAAAGCGTAAGCTTTAAGGAGGATACCTAAGCCATTGTCTTAAGGAATATCCATCTCATATATCATTCAATAAAAATCATTTTTACATTCTAGAAAGCGGCTGGTATTCTTCACGCCCTCATCCGCATACAAAAAAACACACAAAATCCCAAACACTATCATACATCATGTTAGAAAATAAAACATGATAATGTTTAGGAAAAAAACAAACACCTGCATACATGCATCCACCAAAACTTCATCCTCATAACATCATCTAGAAGTAGGCGGTTGAAGAAAGTGGACGTTCCTCAATACCATGTGAAGAGGATAAGGCATTCGCAAGCCATGCACGGGAAGTCAAAATGAAAATAAAGGAAAATTCTAACCTGCCTATGGGTTCATTTAGGCTTCTTCGCTTTTCATTCAAAAAATATGTACTTCAAAACATTGCATTGAGGAATGTACACTGTCTGGATGAAACAAATAAAATTGTTTGTCTCAACCGTCTACTACATTCATGAATTGCATCCATAAATTGCATTCATTCTCACTTTAATAAAAAGATAATAAAAAGAAAGGATTAGTCGATGTGCTTTCCACAAATCAAAGTAAGATGGAGAGTAAGCCTTTCGTCATCAAGCTCACCCCAACGGTCGAATCTTCGCAAGAGGGAAATAAACCTCGGCCGTTGGTCCTCAAGAATAAAGAAGAGGGGACACGGACGCCAGTGCGACTATTTATGCCACGTCCTTTCCCCTACGAATCAAATAAGCTGCACCGTGGAGATACGGAAAGTCTTCACCAATAAAAAAGGATATCACAAATATAGCTGGCATTCGGGGGCAAAATTAGAAGTGAAAAAATCTACACCCCCAAGAGCTACAAGACAAAGCTCCTACAAATAAAGGAAAAAATAAAAAGACTGAAGAGGAAAAAGAAAATAAGGAGTCCAAAGAGGAAACTAAGTAGGCTTTGGATTCATGACGCTAAGGCAGTAGCTTCAACGCTCCACCGGAAAGTCAAGTTCATAGTGGAAGGAAAATTGATCACGGTCCAAGCAGAAAACGACATCTTGATCAGTGGACCATCCACCCAGCCTCATGTGGATGCGGCTGAAAAGGCCCTTGAAACATCTTTTCAAGCGCTCGAAATTGCCAACATAAAAGCGACTTCCCAAAAATACAAAGGTAGCCCACATGATGTTGAAGCATGGTTACTGTTGAAAGTCCCACATCGCCTACCTCATATCATTTGGTATGGTTTAAATACATGTTAGGCTACTCCACATATTGCCAATTGGTTTTATGTTGGAACCTTAACATGGTATCTAGAGCTTAAGGTTCTCTTGAATTTTTTTTTTCCGCCTTTTGTCCACTGTTGGAGCCGCCCCACCGCTGCTAGAGCCTCCCCACCGCTGCTAAAGCCGCCCCACCGCTGCTGGTAAACTGATCCTCAACATTTTTGGGGTGATGCTCTTCTTACTGCATGTTATCTCATTAATCGCATGCCTTCTTCAGTTTTAGATAATAAAATACCTCATTCCATTTTATTCCCTCATGAACCACTTCATCCTTTACCTCTGAAAGTTTTCGGGTCTACATGTTTTGTTCATAATTTTAGTTCTGGTCTGGACAAGCTTTCTCCTAGATCACATAAATGTGTTTTCTTAGGGTTTACAAGATCACAAAAAGGATACAAATGTTTTTCTCCTTCTCTTAACCGTTATTTTGTGTCAAAAGATGTCACCTTTGATGAGTTGTCTCTTTATTTTAAAAGTCAAACTTCACCTCTGTCTCCATCCAATCTTGTCAACACTCCTAATACATTTAATGTTCCTGTTGTTTGTGACCCTCTAATTGTGTCTTCTTCACCATTAGTTCCTGCTCCGCGATTAGCTTCTTCTCCACTGCCTCTTCGATTTATAGTTCTCGAAACCAATCACAACCACCACCATGTGACTCTACTCAAGTGCCAACTACTCTGTCTCCTCCGGATCCGACACATGAGTCCGACCTTCCCATTGCCCTCCGAAAAGGTATTCGTTCTACACGTAATCCCTCTCCCCATTATATTGCTTTGAGTTATCATCGACTGTCATTACCTTTTTATACATGTCTTTCCTCTATTTCTTCCGTGACCATTCCAAAAGCTGTCTCGTGAAGCTTTAGCCCATCCTGGTTGGCGTCAGGCCATGTTAGATGAACTAAGTGCTCTTCATAATAGTGGAACTTGGGAATTGGTCCCGTTACCGTCTGGGAAATCTGTTGTTGGTTGCAGGTGGGTGTTTGCTATCAAAGTTGGACCTCGATGGTACTATTGATCGCCTCAAAGCTCGTCTTGTGGCCAAAGGTTATACTCAAATTTTTGGGTTGGATTATGGAGATACCTTTTCCCCTGTGGCAAAGATGGCTTCGTTCGTTTATTTATCGCCATGGTCTGCTCTTCAACAATGGCATCTTTATCAACTCGGATGTTAAAAATGCTTTCCTCAATGGTGATTTGCAAGAAGAAATATATATGGAGCAACCTCCTGGGTTTGTTGCTCGGGGGAGTCTTCTGGGATGGTATGTCGTCTTCGCAAATCCCTATATGGCCTAAAACAGTCTCCTAGGGCTTGGTTTGGAAAGTTTAGCAAGGTTGTTCAACAATTTGGTATGACTCGGTGTGAATCAGATCATTCTGTCTTTTATCGACACTCGAAGTGCTGGATGTGTTTACTTGATAGTATATGTTGATGATATTGTTCTTACAGGTAGTGACAACCATGGCATCTCTCGGTTGAAACAACATCTTTGTCACCATTTTCGGACCAAAGATCTTGGCAAACTTAGATATTTCTTGGGTATTGAGGTAGCACAGTCCAATGATGGTATTGTTATATCTCGGAGGAAGTATGCCATAGATATTTTGGAGGAAACTGGGTTGATGAGTTCAAAGTATGTTGATACACCCATGGATCCCAATACTAAACTTCTACCAAATCGGGGGGAGCCTATATCTGATCCTCGAGCAAGTATAGAAGATTGGTTGGAAAATTGAATTATCTTACGGTTACTCGTCCCGACATTTCCTTTGCGATCGGTGTGGTAAGTCAATTTCTTAATTCACCATGTGAAGATCATTGGAATGCGATCATTCGTATCTTGAAGTATATTAAAGGATCTCCTGGAAAAGGATTGTTATATGCTTCTAATAACCATACAAGAGTTGTTTGCTACTCGGATGCTGATTGGGCAGGATCTCCTTCGGATAGAAGATCTACATCCGGATATTGTGTCTCCATTGGTGGTAACTTGATTTCATGGAAAAGTAAGAAACAAAGTGTTGTGGCAAGATCCAGTGCGAAGCGGAATATAGAGCTATGGCCTCGGCTTCCTGTGAACTTGTTTGGCTCAAGCAATTGCTTAGAGAGTTACAATTTGGAGATGTCACTCAAATGACACTTGTGTGTGACAATCAGGCCGCTCTTCATATTAGTTCTAATCTTGTCTTTCATGAGAGGACCAAACACATTGAGATTGACTGTCATTTTATTCGAGAAAAGATTATGTCTGGAGATATCAAGACTGAGTTTGTTAACTCAAGTGATCAGTTAGCAGATATTTTTACTAAATCTTTACGGGGTCCTAGAATTGATTATATTTGTAACAAGCTTGGCACATACGATTTGTATGCTCCAGCTTGAGGGGGAGTGTTAGATATTGTTTATATATTATTTGATATTGTTAAGATATTGTTAGATATTGGTAACCACAATATCAAACAATATCTTCTGTTTATTCTGTTACTTTCAGTTACTCTTTTAGTTGTATATCTCTACTATAAATAGACTACCCTATGTGTGATTTATACACAAGGGAAATTAATTCCAAACCATATTTTCTCTATATTCAACATGGTATCTGAGCCAAAGCCTAACATCTTTCCGGTTATTGTCATGGGCCAAAAGTTGCCCTTTAGTTGGGTCAAAAAGTACCCTTTGCCTGGTCCGGCGGGCTTCGTTGGAGGGGGTGTGTTGAAAGTCCCACATCGCCTACCTCATATCATTTGGTATGGTTTAAATACATGTTAGGCTACTCCACATATTGCCAATTGGTTTTATGTTGGAACCTTAACAGTTACCATCCTGGCCAAGGACTGGGGGCAGATTCCCAAGGCATAAGGGAAACCCCAGAATTCAAAGACAATCCTTTCAAACATGGCCTAGGATATGACCCTACTAAGGGCCGTGCGAAAACAGAAAAGGGAAGTCTCCCCTCCACACACTCAAGCAGATTTTCCGAAGTGGAGGGGTGCAAGCGTCAAGAGCCACTCTAGTCATTAGGAAATCTTTTTCTTTGTTCAAGGGATGTAAACCCCATGATTGTTAGAGACTATCCCCCGGGGCGAGCCCGACCCCCGGGCATCTTAGGGCACATATTCCCTCATTAATTAATAAGAATGATTCTTTCTATTTGCTTCTTTTCTTGCTACTTCGACTCGGACCACATGAATAACCCTGTCTAAGTAAACATAAAAAAAAAAAAAAGAGAATAAGAAGCGCTTCCAAATAATCAAACCTTCGTCATTGCTATCATCATCGAGTTAGCTGATTAGAAGCACATAAAAATAAGACTTCACCTAAAGCCATAAAGAAAGTCACGCTTCGCCAATACTGTGAACAAAAAAATAAATCCACAAAAAAAGAAAAAAGCCCAGAGAAGCCAAAGGCCAAAGAAAAGGGCAAATTACCCGGTAGGAAACCCACTAAGGGGGCTACACAAAAGATAGGGTTGACCCGGTAGGATACACGAACAACAATAAAGGGTAGCCTAGGCAAAAGTTAGGGTTACAAATAAAGGTCCGCTAGGATTCCTCCAAATTTTTACAAGAGAGAGAACCTAGACAAAAGATAGGGCCAACACACGGTATCCTAGTTCGAAAACCCAAAGGGCGATCTAGGGAAATCGGCTAGCCATTTAAAAGCAATGGAAACAAAACTGAGGCGCAAAAGGGGAAAACGTATGCTTAGACAAAAGCTTAAACACCTAAGCCTAACCCTAGCCAACCATTCTTACAAAAACCTTTTTCTAACAAAAATAACATGCTAAAACACAAGCCATTGAATTTACCTTTTTACTTCTTTTCTCTTGACCCTCACACCAAAATTCTAATAATTAATTTGGGAATATGGAGGCGTATAGTCAACAAGAGGATTGAAATCCCTAGAGTGAAGAAAGAGGGACACTACATGGCAAAGAGTGCTCTACAAGAAAAAAGAAGGAAAAGAGAAAAACCAATCATTCTTCTGGTCATGAAATCGAGGCGGCAAAATTGGTACATCCTATCCCCGTCGACGAAAGCACATAACGTCAGAAGCTCATCAGAAGTAAAAACACATTGGTTAATCCTTTTGAAAAATTAACTGAAATAGTATTATAGGATGCATATCACAGACATTGCATGCATATGATAGGCTCCTATCTCTCAAAAAAGAAGAGAAAGAAAAATGACAATAAAAAGAATAATGCCTGCTAGGGGATTCTTAGGCAAAAGTTAGGGTAGCCCGCTAGATCGAAAACCCGCAAAGGGCGGTCCAGGCAAAAGATAGGGCATTCATAAAAAAGGAAAAAGCCCGCTAAGATATCCTAGGCAAAAATTAAGGCAGCCCGCTAGACCGAAAACCCCAAAAGGGGCGTTCTAGGCAAAAGATAGGGCTAAACCAAAAAATAAATAAAAGAGAGGGGTCTTTCATCATAATCATGAAAGTCCAGCAGGAAAATGCCGAGTCACTTTTCCGGATGCATCAATCAAAAAGAAAAGATTGCATTTAAAGCATCCACACACAAGTAGTCGCACAAAACGACTTTGTCAAGGAAAAAAAAATAATAAAAAATCACTTCAAATAAAAACAAAAACGAAAAGCATTCATGCATATAAGGAGAATAGCTCCATGTTTGTGATTGAAAACAGGATCACTGAAACCGAGTCTCCAAAATAAAGCCTTCAAGAAAATGGAGCAAGTTGTCAATCATGCAACTCATCAAAATAAGAGCTTCCAAAAATCAAGAGCTCCAGCTACCATCCTTCTACCCGAAAAAGAAGGCACATATAAGAAGAAGAGCGAGTTGTCATCATCAAATAAGCTCAAAAGAAATAAGAAGCTTCCGGAACCAAAGCTCCAATCATCACCCAATAAAAGAGGGTACAACCATCGGACATCATAAAAGAAAAGCCGACGGAAAGGCTTAGTCATCCCCAAAAGGATCCTTGCCTACTCCGGAGGCAACACAAAAAATTACCCAAGGGCTCAGCACCGCCATCACATGAGTCATCGAGCACACTCACCCAAAGTCTCCTCCACACTCCCCAATGGAGAATAAAGGTTTCAAGAGCCCATCATCATCAATAGTCAAAAGAGTCCAAACCAACAAGGGCTCAACAAAAAAAAGAGGGAAAAAAGAAGAAAACTCTTGCATCCCCAGCGGATGTCCAAAAAGGCCATGACAGAGAAGGCCAAATAAAAATCCTCAAGTGGATCTCCAAAATTCAACAAAAAAAAGGAATCAGAAATTCCCATCCCCCGATGGAATAAGAGCTTCACAAGTATAGCTCGCATCAACATCAATCAAGGAGCCAAGACTCCATTCATAGAAAAGAAAAATCAGATCCCCAGGAAGTCAACTAATTCCCTGGTGGATCACTAAAGAAATAAAACGTCATCCCTAGTGGACCTTCCCCAAAAAGAAAGGAAAAAGCCAGCGTAATAAAAAGAGACTAAAAAGTAAAAAGGCTTACGCATTATCCCCACAAAAGCCAGATTTCAAAATCGCGATAAAAAAGAGATAAATTGCGGAAAAAAGGCGAAATCAAAACCATTGCAGCAGAATAAAGAGCTTCAAGGAAAATAGCTCTAACCTTCTACACCAATAAACGAAGGTACACCGAGAAAAGCCAACGGAAAGGCTTGATCATCCCCAACGGAATAAGAGCATAGGCAAAGCCAGCTCAAAACAACAAGCATTCAACAAGGAGTCAAAAACTCCATTTCTCCCTAAGGGGCAAGACAAAATAGATCCCCAGGAAGGCAATCAATTCCCAGGTGGATCACCAAAAAAGAAAGATCATCCCGGTGAGCCTATTGCAAAGGCAAAACTTCGGGTTCATCCTCGGAATGACATTTGCCTACGCATAGGCAAGACCTGGCAAGTAAGAGCCAAGCATCCCCATAAGGGAATATCGACCTAGTCAGAGGCAAAACGAAATGCAGCCAAAAGTCTTCACTTCCGATGAAGCATCTGCCTACTCAGAGGCATTACCAGAAACTCAATGGATATCCGCCTACTCAAGAGGCATCACCAAGATCAACAAATCCCCAGAGGATTCCTGCCTACATAAGAGGCACTCATCAAAAATCCCCGACAACCAGCAAAGTCGGATGATCACTACCAAAAAATCAAAATCAAAGAATCCTCAGCAACCAACAAGCTGGATGAACACCAACAAAGTCCCCGGCACAGACCGGATGACCATTCCCAGAAAAAGACAAACAAAAACAAAAGAAAACACATCTCAACAACGGCGCATGATCAGAATCAGTAAGCCGCCACCATCGCCAAAGGATCAGCTACCGTGAGAAGGGGCATCCAGAGGCACCAAACCAGACGAGGGTTCGTACTCGTCAACCAAAGGATCAGCTACCGCGTCGAAGGAGCATCCCAAGGTTTCACGTCGGCGCATGGGCCACCTGAACTGTAAGCCGCCGTTACCACCCTGATGGGGGGTTCATACCCATCCAGTCCCACACAACGGACTGCACCTACCAGCCTGATGGGGGGTTTATACCCATCAACCGAAGGATCGGCTACGTCCAGAGTAGTATCCGGAGGTTCTACCACTCATCAACCGAAGGATCGGCTACGTTCAGAGTAGTATCCGGAGGTTCTACCACTCATCAACCGAAGGATCGGCTACGTTCAGAGTAGTATCCGGAGGTTCTACCACGTGTCAACCAAAGGGATCGGCTACATCAAGAGTAGTATCCCAGAGGCGCACAAAGACAACATCTCCCCAAAGGATCAACCGCCACAAAACGGGATGTCCGAAGGGTAGCCGAGCAAGAGGGTCAACTCCTTTACCTTCCTGTCAACTGCCTCGGCACAACGGCCAATAGTTGACTAGTCGGGTAAAGGGGGCAGCTGTAGACCCCAAATCTCGCCGGCCTCCAAATAAAGTCGAAAGCTTCCTATTTGAAGACGGTCGGAGCTTAACAAGCCACTAGGAGAGACTATTAGGCTCCCGTACCAAGATAGGAAGGTTTTTTGGCCCAAAATAAAGTTTCTCTCCTTGAAGGGACGAGACCGCCGTCTGGGAATACCAGACCGCCGTCTCATTTCAGCGCCAGGACGAGACCGCCGTCTCGACTTTCCAGACGGCGGTCTCGACACTCGCAAAGCGAGACGGCGATCCGGGTTTTCCAGACGGCGGTCTCGATTCTCGCCAAGTCGAGACGGCGGTGCTGGACTTTCCGGACGGCGGTCTCGACCCCGTGACATGAGCGAGACGACGGTCTCGAATTACGAGACGGCGGTCTCGACCCTGTCAGCGAGAACGGCGGTCTCGGACCCTAACAGCGCGAAAAACTATAAATAGGGGCTCTCCCCCCCTCATTTACACACAGAAAAACAGTAGCTCTCCCTTCTCTCTAGACTTTCTCTCTCTAAGAATCCCTCCGAGGCATTTCCGGAGTTTCTGAGCGTCTTTAGGCATAGACTGAGCGTTCTAGATCTTCTTTAGAATCCCTCTGAGGCATTTCCGGAGTTTCTGAGAGTTGTAGAGTGAAGGGTTGCCAAAACGCACCCTCTTTTTTAAAGAGAAATATATAAAAAGTTTGCTTTGGAGGTGCATATTCTTTACCCTTCTAAATTTTACCGCTTTCATATAAATATATGCAATAGAAGCCAGGGCCATGTAGTCATAAATTTAAATACCGCGTAATAAAAGGGTTAAAGCGCTATTTTCCAGTTTAATTATTTATTCAAGCTAGCCAGCCTATCATAGGGAACCCGAAAGGGGCGTCGTAAAGGAACTAATACTTCCTTTACACGTAACTAACTCCCTTACCCAACTCTGGTTCTAATGACCAAAGTTGGTTTGCGAAAACCAACGCCTTTTTAACCCCTTTTCCGATGTTTATGGTCAAAATATCGGTGGCGACTCCATAGAACCCAAAATTAAATAAATCCCCGAGTTAGCCCGGTTATAGGACAACTCAGGGATACTTTTGAAAACCTCGCCCCTAGGTTAGTCCGGTTATCGGACAACCTAAATGCGTTGTAACCACCAATAAAAACGCGAAAATCAAAGAAGAGTCGAAAAACCATCGCGTCGCTCCGACCGCACCCCTCTCTTTCGGGGAGGCGGCGACATGCTGGAATGGTTTTGATTTCGCCTTTCGCGATTTTGATTTTCATATGGAGACTGGATTCTGAAAGAATTAATGGTTGAGTTCAAGAGGGGGGGTGAATTGAACTTTATAAAACTTTTTCGCAAAGCTTACTTTCTTTTGGAAGAATGATTTTATCTTTATTCAATTCTTGTGTAGGTAGATTGATTTTAAACACAGCAAGTATATAGACAAGAAATAAAGGAGATGAAAGAAGAAATTCAACACAACAATTTATACTGGTTCACTTTTCACCAGAGCTACGTCCAGTTCTTGACAAATCTGCCAAGTTCCACTAATACCAAGTGAAAATTACAACCAGTAGATACTCACCAATCTACCCCAAGAACTATCTTACAAACCCACAAGATAGACTCTTGAAAACCTCCCAATAACGAAATCCAGTTACTGTAACAAGTGCAGATCAAATTCCAACCTGCGCAAATACACTTTACAAAAGATTATGAAAAGAAAAAACCTGGACTGCAGCTCTATCAGTAAAATTGTCCAGAACAGATTCTAACATAACACTTTCTCTCTTTGATTGACCACAATTTTGATCAAAGCACCTTATGATATAACAAAGTTCTTGAATGCAGAGAAAGTCACGGATATGATAGCTTCACAGATTGATTTCAAATGTTTTCTCAAGTTGTGTTTTTCAAAAGATAGATCAAATCTGTATTTATATAGTAAAACAGAGAACCAGAACGTTTACTCAATCAAAAACTGATTCAAAGATGCAACTGATCGATCAGAATGAAAATATAACAGGTTAGAATCGATTATGATTGATTAGAAAAGTATTATGATCGATTAGAACAAGTTATGATCGATCAGAATGAAATTATGATCGATCAGAATACATTTTAATCGATTAAAATGACGATTCAATCGATTGATTTCATTTAAAACTTCATTCAATCGATTGATTCGAGTTTTTAATGGATTGAAACAGCTTTATGAAAAATGATAGCTCTCTGTTTCAATAGATTGAAAAATCATTTCAACATATTGAAATCCTGCAGACTCTTAGATAGAAAAATAGTCTTTCTGTTTCAACAGATTAAAAAACATTTCAACAGATTGAAAATACGAAACCTTGATATTGAAAAATTCATTAAGTCATTTTAACCTGTTGATTCTGCGATTCAATCAATTGAAATTTCGACTATGTATGACCACTTATTATGTTAAGTGATTTTAACAGATTGAAACTCATTTTCAACAGATTGAAAAACTTAGTTTGTTCTTTTAATGCTTAAATGTTAGTTTTTCATGCAGAAAAATGATTTCACTGAGATGCATCATATTAAGGCGCTTATCACAAGATTTATTGGCCTATCAAGAGATTAAGTTCTAAACTTCTAACCTATTCATCTACACACCCACAAACTAAACTATATCAACTCAATATTATGTCTTCATCAAATCCACCAAGTGCTTCAATCTCCCCCTATTTGATGGAGACAAATAACCACTGCACTGCACAAATAATAACAGACCGAGAGACATATATTTTGTGGTGTGTGTGTAGTGACGATTTTAAGCAAAACACTTCTCCCCTATTTGATTGCATCAAATAAAGTGTTTAAGTACTGATCCGAGTAGTACCACGTTGGTACCCCAAAATGAAACAAAACAATAAAAACCAAGGAACAGAAACAAGATAACGAAACATAAAAAATAAGCCTTCATTCATCCCCGGGACCTTGATTAAATTGTAGTTCAACAATCCTGTTGTAGATGTCTTCTAATTGGTTGTCAATATGTTGAAATCTGGCAATGAAGTTTTCATCCAGATAATGCTGACGAGCCCGCAGAGCAACCGTCATCTCCATGTGCCTTCTTTGGTTGGTTTGCAGTTCATTCATCTGATGTAGCATGGTTTTCTCAAACTAAGACAGAGGCGTGCCACGGTCGAGGCTGTGGAGTGTATGGAATCATTTCCGATGGAGGCTGCTCTTCCATCGGGTCCGATGGTCTTCTTCGCAGAAGATCCCGGAACATCGGTATTGATATTTTCCTCTTGTTCTTCTTCTTCAAAGTCTTCTCCTCTCCCGAGCTTCTTCTTTTGAGATCCATTCACCATCGATTTTGATGAATCCCATTTTATGCGAACGGAATTATTTACCTCATTTGTTGGTCGAACAGATTCAACTAGTTCCCCTTCCAAATCAACACCAAAATGCGTTAAAAACTTAGAAATCAGAATAGCATAAGGATACACGAAGTCACTTAGCCGCTTAGCTTTGATCATGTGGTCCTTGATAACAAAAACCCAGTTCACCCTTATTCTGTGGTGAATGCGGTACATCGATACCAAATCTCCTTCATTTAGTCTTGCATGATTGCTCCCCACGGGTGTGAGCTGCCAGGCCACAATGAAAGCGAGAACCCTTTCCTCAAGCTTCATCTTTCCGAGCATTGAAAGAACTTACGAGTCTCGATTATTCTTCATGCATGAACGAAAGTACTCGAACTTTATTAAACTCTTCCACATCTGAAGTATATCCTTTGGTGACTTTTACACCTTCATCCTTGATTCCAAGCAACCTCTTTCCATACATTTGGAGTTATCTCAATGTCTACTCCTTTGACTTGAGTTTTTAAAGTGGAACCTTCAAAGGACAAGTTGGTGAAAAAGACTTTAATTAAGTCGGGGTAAATCCTACCATTCAACTCCAGAAACTTTTGAAGTTTTTGATGTTGCGATAGCTTCAGAACACCTCCGAATCCTTCTGCGTCAAACCAGGAGAACTTTAGGACCTTGGGTATATTGACTTGTTTCCTGCTCATTTCATGAATAAACGAGATCCATTTTCTCTTGGTTCCCATTGAACCAGGTTTCAATCAGTCCTTCGACATTTGGTTCTTGCCTTGCGGTGGAAGACTCGCCTCTGCTGGACTTCTTCCTACCGGATTTTGTGCGTTTGAGCATTCTTGATTTTTGGAATGAACGGAGGAATAACCGAGAAGAGAGAATGGTTCAAGGAGGAAAAACACTACAGTTTTCTTTAGAGCACACGATCCCTTCAACTTCACGAGTTTTGTCTTTCTTGTATAAGCTGCTTCTCGCTTACGCGCAGTGATGATAAAGGTGGAGAGAGAGAAAGAATGGTTACTTGTGCAACTTAATTATCCTCACATCGATATCCAATCGAGTCAATAAACTTTTATTGGATATCTTTGATATTTAAGAGAGTAGTTGAAGTCTATCTCGTTGTTAATGCATTCAACCCACTTTGCAGTAGTTATTTAGTGACGAGTATACACAACTAGCCCTAGAAAAAATTAATCAATTGATTTTTCGTGAAACCAATTGATTTTGCAACTGCAGATACTCGAAGTAAAATAAATCGATTGAGCAGAAGATCTAATAGATTGTTTTTGTGAAAGAAAATCATGCGAGTATCAAAAGTGAATTCAATCGATTGAATCGATTGATTTATAGAAGAAAATATGCAGAGCTACAAGGTTAATGAAATAAATCGATTAAAGGCTTATTTAATCGATTGAACTGATAACATATCAATAACAGAAAGTAAGAATCAGGAAATTAACAGATTATTTCGCAATTTCAATCGATTAATACAAATAATTTCAAGATTTTCAGACAATTTTAATCGATTGAACATGTTATCAACCAGTTTTTTAAAAAAAATCATAATCACCATAAAGAATCAGTTATTCAATACTAGTTATATCCAGAATTCCTAATTCAATTCTAAGCATATTAAGTCTATCTCTAGGAAGTGGTTTAGTGAATAAGTTGACTAACTGTTTTTTAGATTCAATGAACAAAATTTCACAATCACCCCTAGATACATGTTCTCTAATAAAGTGATGTCTAATTTCAATATGCTTAGTTCTAGAGTGTTGAATAGGATTCTTAGTTAAATTTATTGCACTAGTATTATCACAAACCGGAGGTACCGTATTTAGAGTCACTCCATAGTATGTCGAGTTGTTGCTTAAGGTAGATACTTTGAGCACAACGGCTCCAGCTGCAATGTATTCGAGCTTCGCGGTTGAAAGAGCAACACATGCTTGCTTTTTGTCTGTGCCACGATATGAGACTGCTTCCCAGTAAATGACATGTACCAGAGGTACTTTTCCTGTCCAATCTACATCCTGCAAAGTCAGAATTAGAAAATCCAACAAGTTTAAGGGATGCACCTTCAGGATACCATAGTCAGACATTAACTTGTTCCTTTAAGGTACTTGAGAATCCTTTTAGCAGTGGTAAGATGTGATTCCTTTGGGTTTGCTCGAAATCTAGCACAAAGGCACACACTAAACATAATGTCGGGCCTACTAGCGATCGGATATAGCAGAGAACCAATCAAACCTCTATATTTAGTTTGATCAACAGATTTCCCTTTTTCATCTAAATCTAGACAGCAGTTAGTAGACATGGGTGTAGAGGATTCTTTGCAATTGTGCATATCAAATTTCTTCAACAACTCATTGCAGTATTTAGATTGACTTAGGAATATGCCATTTTTTAATTGCTTAACACTGGAGACCAAGGAAGAAATTCAATTCTCCCATCATAGACATTTCAAATTCACTTTGCATTTCCTTAACAAACTTATTACACAAGGCATTATTTGTAGAATCAAAAATGATATCATCCACATACACCTACACCAGAATAATGTCAGTTCCAGATTTCTTAATGAATAGGGTTTTATCAACTTCACCTCGTTTGTACCCTTGATCAATTAAGAAGTTACTTAACCTCTCATACCATTGTCTAGGTGCTTGCTTTAAACCATAAAGGGCCTTTTTCAATTTGTAGACATGGTCAGGATGCTTGTGATTTTCAAACCCAGGAGGTTGAGAAACATACACTTCTTCATTGATGAGTCCATTAAGAAAGGCACTCTTGACATCCATCTCGTAGTAATCTGAAACCACTTATACAAGCATAAGCTAATAATAATCCGACAGACTTCAAGTCTAGCTACAGGTGCAAAGGTTTCATCAAAATCAATACCCTCCTGTTGGTTATACCCTTTGGCTACCAATCTAGCTTTATTTCTAGTGATAATGTCGTGTTCATCTAGTTTGTTTTTGAATACCCACTTAGTACCAATTACATTGATATCTTTGATTTTAGGAACTAATTCCCACACGTTATTCCTTTCAAATTGATTAAGCTCATCATGCATGGCACTAACCCAGTATTCATCATTTAATGCTTCTTTAACAGTTTTAGGTTCTATTTGTGAAATGAATGCCATATGATTGCAGAATTGATTAAGAGAATGTCTAGTAGATACTCCCTTATTGATTTGCCCGATGACATTGTCTAGAGAGAGATCTCTTGGGACAATCCACTCTTTGGGAAGCTCTTCCAGGACATCTTCTTCCTGTTCTTCAGTAATTCTTGGTGGATCAGCTTTTGTAGGATCAACTGATTGATCAACTTCTTCGACAGTATGCTGATCTGAGCTACTGGGAAGTTTCAACTGATAAGAATTATCAGTTAAATCTTCTTCATCTGCAGTACCTATTGTTCTATTCTGCAACACTCGAGGAGACTCGTTAAAAACAACATGTACTGATTCTTCAACAGATTTCAATCTTAAATTGTAGATTCTATATGCATGGTCGTTAGTTGAATAACCAAGAAAGATTCCTTTGTCAGATTTCTCATCAACTTGCCAATATTTTCTTTCCCATTGTTTAAAACAAAACATGTACATCCAAAAACCCTGAAATAGTTTATGTTGGGTTTTCTTCCTTTGTATAGTTCATATGGGGTTTTCTTAAGCATGGGTCTAATCAAGACTCTATTCAAAACATGACAAGCAGTGTTTACTGCATCTGCCCAAAAGTATTTAGGTAAAGAATTTTCACACAACATTGTTCTAGCAGGTTCCACAATGGATCTGTTCTTTCTTTCCACAACACCGTTCTGTTGAGGAGTTCTTGGAGCAGAAAAATTGTGTTTTATGCCAAACTTTTCACAAAATGATTCAAACTTTTCATTTACAAATTCTCCACCATTGTCACTTTGAATAGATGTAATGAAATACCCTTTTTCATTATGTAAAACCTTGGCAAGCTTTTTGAAAGATTTGTAAGAATCAGATTTGGCTTTAAGAAAAACAGTCCGGTAAATCTGGAAAAGTCATCAACAATTACCATGATATAAAGATTACCACCTAGGCTTTTATTCCTTGAAGGACCAACCAAATCTATGTGAAGCGAGTTCCAAAGTTCTAGAAGTCGAAACAATGTTTTTGTTTGAAAAGGATTTTCTAGTTTGTTTGCCTTTCAAACAAGCTTCACAGATTTTGTCTTTCAAGATTCGAAGCTTAGGTAGCCCGAAACTAACTCTTTAGAAATCGGTTTGTCAAGATGGTTAAGATGTATATGAGCAAGCCTTCTATGCCACAACCAAGATTCTTCTTCTTTAGTAAGAAGACAACTTTGAGATGATATAGAATGCTTGATATCTAACATGTATATGTTGTTTGACCTCTTACCTACCAACATTACCGTGTCAGATTCTGGTTCACAGATTAGGCACTTTTCAGGTTTGAAGATTACTTTGTGACCAAGATCACATAACTGACTTATACTGATTAGATTGTGCTTGAGACCTTCAACAAGAAGAACATTGTGAATGGTTACTGATTCACCATCTCCAATATCTCCAGAACCTAGAATTCTTCCCTTGTTGTTGTCTCCATAAGTCACATGACCTCCATTCTTCAATCTCAGTTTCTGAAATTTTGAAATGTCACCTGTCATGTGCCTTGAGCATCCGCTATCCAGGTACCAAAGGGACTCTTGTTGCTGTTCATGTGATGAAGAAGATTCACAACCAGCCATCAAACATAGGTTCACCTCTTCACCTTCGGATCCAGAACTGGAAGATGAATCATTGTCTTGCCAAGCTATGTAGGCCTTTTTCCCTTTGTATTTTGAATCTTTCTTGTTCTGATTCTTGGTCTTTTCCGGACAATCACTCCTTATGTGTCCCTGCTTACCACAAGAATAACAAGTAATAGCATTTTGAATAGATTCAGTCTTTTTATCAGTGTACCTTTTTACTTGGCCAGTTCTGTTCTTCCTTCTAAGAAATTTCCCAAATTTCTTAACCAACAAAGTCAGATTTTCGGATTCATCTTCTTCAGACTCACTGTTTTCTTCAATCGTCTTGAGAACAATGTTTCTACTTTTCTTTTCTGCATTCTCTTGTTCTTTGAACCGATTGATTTCCAACTCATGTTCCCTTAACTTACCAAATAGTGAAGCAGTAGTCATTTCAGTCAAGTCTCTTGATTCTGATATAGTTGTCACCTTTGGTTGCCAACTTCTGTCCAAACACTTCAAGATTTTGATGTTCAACTCTTCCTTGTCAAAAATCTTTCCTAGCCCAATTAGATGATTGACTATGTGCGTGAACCTTTTTTGTACATCTGCAATTGTTTCTCCTCGCTGCATTTTAAACAATTCATAGTCCCTAATTAACTCATGCTTTCTCGCCCTTTTCACATCAGATGTACCTTCATGTGTGACCTCTAGGATTTCCCACATTTCTTTGGCAGAGGCACATTGAGACACCCTGAAAAACTCATCAAGATTTAAAGCAGAGGTAATAATATTTTTAGCAGTATAATCATATTGGACTCTCCTATTTTCTGCATCAGTTAATTCAGCCCAATTTTTTTCAACTACTTTACCATCCACTGTATGAGTTGGTTTGTAAGGACCATTAACAATTGTTTCCCAAATACCTCTATCAAGAGATTCAATAAAGATTTTCATTCTAACCTTCCAGAAAGAATAATTCACACCAGAAAAAAGAGGAGGCCTATTTATGGAGGCTCCTTCTAAAAAATTCATCTTTCCCTCAGCCATTCTTGGACCGATTTCTTGAGTAACTTACAAGAACCAGCTCTGGTACCAATTGAAAGAATTACTGGGAGGTTTTCAAGAGGCTATCTTGTGGGTTTGCAAGATAGTTCTTGGGGTAGATTGGTGAGTATCTACTGGTTGTAATTTTCACTTGGTATTAGTGAAACTTTTGGTGAGTATCTACTGGTTGTAATTTTCACCAGTAGATTGGTGAGTATCTACTGGTTGTAATTTTGCCTAGAATATCTTAAGGAGCTTTTGCCTTATCTTTTTCCTAGACCGTTCTTTTGGGGTTTCTGATCTAGCAGGCTACCCTAATTTTTCCTAAGAATATCCTAGCAGGCTTTTATTCCTTTATTATTTTTTATGCTTCCTCTTTTTAGATGCATGCTTGATCTTTGATTAAAGGTCTTTGTGCATATTTATGATTTATCAATAAAGAGGCATCTCCATAATATTTGGTCAAGAGAAAGGAAATGAAAGGGAATTTTATTGATAAATGATCAAAAGTTTATTTCTTTTATAGAAGGATTTCAAGGTATTTAGAAGAATGGATGGTTAGGGTTGGCTATACTGTATAGGCTTAAATAGTCATGTCCATGATATCAGCCCCCTGGTTCTCCTAATTGCTTCAGTTGAGATGCCTGAGCTCAGAGTGAAGACTATGCAGACTGCTTGCTTCTGGAAGAATGTTACCTTAGCCGCCTTTCGGTTTGCGACTGAGGTAACCATTGCTCTTAAATTTTTATTTATTATTTTTTTTATATTTTTATACCTCTACTTTTTGCCTAGGACGTATCCTAGCGAGGAATATGGACCCTATCTTTTGCCCAGGGATGCCCTTTGCGGGTTTTCATTCCTGACGGGTCTTGAGCAATGTCTTCATGCATAATACTTCTTCACCGCGTCAGAACTGATTGGGTGTCGAAGCTCCTCTCCATCCATATTAGTGAGGATAAGTGCCCCTCCTGAGAAAGCTCATTTGACCATAAAGGGTCCTTCATAGTTTCTTGCCCATTTTCCAATTTTATTATTCTGGGTCAGAAGCACATTATTTACCATTATGAGGGTTGACTTTTTTCGTAAGCCTTTTTTATTTTCCTTTGATAGGCTTGCTCACGACATATAACATTTAGCCATTTTTCTTCAATAAGGTTTAGCTGGTCATATCGGCTTTGAACCCGTTTGGTTTCTGTTAATTTTGCTTCCATCATCATGTGCTTTTGTCAACATGATTAGCTATACCGATTTGCCTTTCGGATCTTTGCTATAACCGAAGAGTAATCATTTTGAATATAGAGCAATTGTCATATCAATGCCCCTCTTCCTTTCCTTAGGGATTTCAATCCTCCTATTGATCACTATATTTCCACATTTCCCAGTCAATTACTTGAATGCTTTGTAGTGAAGGGTCAAGAGAATAGAAAGAAAGGGATTTATTGCAAAGGCTTGTGTTTTAGTGAGATTTTTCTTGAAATAATAATTTTTGTAAGAATGGCTAGCCAAGGTTGGTCGGTGCTTAGGCTAGTTTAAACAAACGTTTTGTTTTAATGAGGTGGCGTCTTCAACTGATTACTTTATGGCGCCTATTTGTGACTGATTAACTTTCCTAGTCCGCCCTTTTGGGTTTTCAGCCTAGGATTTTGCCCTTTTATCTTTTTGTCTTGGCCTTTGACCTTGATGGGCTTCTTTTAATAATAATTTCTTTTCTCAAAACATTGTGGAAACATGATTTTCTTATTCGTGTCTCTAGCTAATCAATCATGTTAACTTTGACTTCATTTTGTCTATGGCATTTTGATTATTTTGACGTATTTTTGAACAAAACGTTTGCCTAAACATGGTTATTTATGGGGTATAGATATGATTAGCGAGAAAAGACACAGATAGTAAGAATAGCATTCTTTTGTAATCCAAAGGGAAATGCATGTCGTAAAAATGCTCGGGGGTCGGGCACACCCCGAGGAGTGATCTCTAATAGTCATTGGGTTTACATCCCTTAGAATCAGAAGAAGGACATCTAATGACTAATGCTACCCTTGATGCTAATATCCCTCCTTTTTGGAAGATCGTCTTTTTAAGGTACGGAGGGGAGACTTCCCTTTTCATCGTACGACTTGTCCTTTTTGTAGGGTTGTTCTTAAAAGGGTTATCCTTAAAATCTGGTGGCTCTCTTATTCCTTGAGCATCCTTTCCAAGCCCTTGTATGGGTTGTATCCATATCTCTTCATTATATGGGCCACTTTTAAACTGCTAGGAAGTCTTTCCATATTTTCAAATGTCTTCTTCAGCCGCATCCATTTAAGGTGTGGTGGACGGCTCGCTGATTCGAGTGTAGTCTTTAGCTTGAACCATGATCAACTTGTAGCCTACCACGAATTTGATTTTTCGGTGGAGCGTTGAAGAAACTGCCCTAGCACCGTTAATCCAAGGTCTACTTAATCTTCCCCTTTGATTCTTTTTTCTTCCTCTTCGGTTTCTTTATTTTTCTTTTGTTTTGAGGAGCATTATCTTGTAGCTCCTTGGGTGACTAAATTTTTTTTTTTTGCTTATCGTCCTGCCCCCAATGCTGGCTATATTGGAGATATCTTCATTAATGGACGATTCTTGTATGAATATCCATGGTACAACTTTATCCGATGTATAAGGGAAAGGACGAGGCATGAATAAGCGCAAAGGTGTTATTACCCCTTCCCTAACATTATCAATTTGGGTATCGATATTTATTTCTTTCTTATTATCTCTTTGTCCCAAATCGATGGCCTAAGTTTTTTCCTTATGGGGCTGTATTGATTGAGATTCTCTTTCCAACAGTCTTTGCATGTCCGGGGAAATGGTCCCCTCCTCACTGTCTGACTCAATCCAATGCCTTCGGCTTTCGGATCTTCCAGAGAGTTTTCAATCACAGACATGACTTTATGGTTATGCTTTGTTTTAGATTTCTTTATTAAGTGTATGAGAGAGAAAAGAATGAAAGAGAATATGAATATTATGGAAAATGCCTTATTGTATTGACAAAAGAAAATATTTACAAAGCCCACTTTAACCAAAAATATCATGATCATGGGTGGGGATCACGAAAAATACATCACAAGCTTTTTGATATATTTTTTATTATATTTTTGTATTTATTTTTATTATTTTTTAGAGATGGCAAAATGATGAGCCCTAATTTGCTGATCTTCCTTATCCCGTCTTTTATTCGGGTTTGGAAAGAGGCTGATCATCTACTTTTGGAGTAGATGCATCAAAGGTAATCCACCCTGCATCTATCAGATTCTGGACCTTGTGCTTTAAGGCCACACAGTTTTCAACGGAATGTCCCGGAGCGCCTAAATGGTAATCACAGTTTTCATTAGACTTGTACCATTCTAGATATGGTGGCTCTATTTTCTTGGGAGGGACACGCACGAGGAGCTTGGCATCCAACAATTTTAAAAGCAGACTTCCATAGGAGGTTGGAATGGAAGTGAATTTCCTCTCCGATCTGCATGACTTGGTCTGCTACGAGGAGGAAGAAGGAGTGGCAATGTTGATTGCATTTATGGTTCCTTCCTTCTTCTTTCCAAAGCTCTTTTTAACATTTGGAGTAGAGGAATTGGAGGAAGTATGTTGTGCAATTCTTCCGCTTTTCAGACCTTGCTCTATTCTTTCTCCTATAATTACCACATCCGCAAAGAGTGTTGATGTGTTCCCTATCATTTTGTCATAATAGGGACCAGTTAGAGAATTGATGAACATGAATGTAGTTTCTTTTTCGGACAGAGGAGGTTCTACTTGTGCTGCCAATTCCCTCCATCTTTGGGCGTATGCCTTAAAGGATTCATCGTTTTTCTTGCTTAGTAATTGTAGATCTGCTCTTTTAAGGGTCAAATCAATATTGTATTTATAACAACGAAGAAAAGCGTCCGCCAGATGTCTCCAGGTTTAGACTTGCCCTCCTTCTAGTTGCATATACCATTTTAGGGCTGATTCAGCTAAGCTCTCCTGAAAGCAATGGATCAGGAGTTTCTCATTGTCAGCATATGCAACCATCTTACGGCAGTACATCGTAAGATGGCTTTTGGGGCACGTTATCCCTATGTACTTTGGGAAGTCCGGAGTTTTGAATTTGTTAGGGAATTGGATGTTTTTAACGAGGCACATATCAGCCGCCTCTTTAACATCAAAATTATGCCCCTCCATGGCTCTCAACCTCTCCTCAAGGGCAGTAATTTGTTGCTTTGATATTTCCGGGGCATGAATATGCACTGCCCTTGTATCCGATTGGTCATGCTCACCGTGAGGTTCCTCTTCTTCTTCTTGGTGAGAGGCTTGTCCGCTCTGGGGACCTTCTTTGTGGGGATTCTGCTGACGCATCATTTCCAACATTTGAGCCATTTGCTCTCTCAGCGTGTTAAGCTCAGTGGTGAGCTTTCGGTTTTTCTCCTCTAGTTGTCCCATCTTTTTAGCTTTCTGAGCACGAGTGAGGATGGGCAGAAGACCAACCACTTTCTAAATGATTTTAACGATTTTTATTATAGCTTTTTATTTCAAATGATTAGTGTGAAATAGATATGTCTTAGATAATAGCTTTGGTATCTTCCTAAAAGCCTATGTTTTAAGGATACCATACCCACCTTAGTGTGCTAACTTCCTTTTTTCAAAGGTTGCCAACACACCTTAGCGCACTTATCTCTTCTAGGAAGGTGATAAACGCACTTGGGTCTCTTTCACTATTGTCTAAGGATATCTAATACATCCTAGAATGAATGTGTTTATGTATGAGAGATTTTATTATGATGTTTATGCATACTTTTCTTAGTGCATTTATTTTCTCTCTTAGTTTTACCACTTATGGGATGATGTGGTATGAATGATACGACTTTGCCGAGAATCTTTTTATTATACAAGGCATTTTTAAGGGTTTAATAGTTTTTATATTTTTTTGACCCTTTATCTCTTCTATCGGTCAACGTGGCTACTTAGCTTGCAAAGAACCTGAAACCAGGCTAGCTTAACTGAAGATTGTCCAAGATAAAGTTGGTTTATCTTATCATTTTTATGGTTTTTTAGGGTTTTTCACTATTTTTGTTTGTTGTATGATTACCCTATGCTAATGCATCAATACAAATGCAGCAAACGAATGCACACACACAATTCATTCATCCACGAGCAGAGCCACGCTATTACGAGGTGGGGTTTTCCTGCAGAAACGTGCTTGGTTTAGGTGGTTCTAAACTGTTCCCACCAAGGCCAAAGGTCCCCAAGGTGCCCCCATTATAGGGACCTCTCAATCTCTCAGTCCTCGGGTCATGCACGGAACTCCGTGTCGACATCCTTAGACCAAAAGAAGAGAGTTATCACCTTGAGTTGGTGGTTTCCGACCATGGTTGTAGTCCCGTGTGCCAACAAGTCGGTCGTATCTGCCACCCACTCCCTATAGGTATTCACTCTTGCCCCCGGGTATAGAAGGATTGTTGTGTGCAAGGGTTTTTATGTGCAATTTATATTTCAGACAATTTGCAGAAAATAATCATACAACAGTTATTAAAGCCATACAATAAAACATACGGAAAAGGGTAAAGGCGTAATTTCAAATCTTCACTTAGTTTGAATTTTATCCATCACTAAATGGGATCAACTCTCTAGCTTCCCCAGCGGAGTCGCCATCTGTCGCCGCCGTCCATTCTGACGTTCAGGGACATCTCGAACGTTTATGCGAGCGGTCACGAAAAGATGGTTTAGACTCGCGTTTTTTGTTAAAATGTGTTCATTGCTTCCGAGGTGCTCAACAACTGAACTATCCTCTAATAAAAGCAAGGTTTTCGAAAAAGGGTTCTTTTGGAGTCGCCACCAATGTTTTGACCTTAAACATTGGAAAAGGATAAAAAGGCGTTGATTTTAATAAAAACCAAACTTGGCCATTATAACCAGAGTTAGGTAAGGGAGTTAGTTACATGTGGGGAAGGTGTTAGCACCCCACAACGCCCCTTTCGGGTTCCCTATGACGGATTAATTCATTTAAGTGAAGATTACGAGAAATTACGCGATTACCCTATTTTATTGCATAATATTAAAAATGGCTATCTACATGACTTTATTTCATATTGCATACATAAAGCAATAAATAAAGCAGTAAAAGAGAAGAGAATTGAAAAGAACATTCGTAGCAAGCTTTGTATTGCGAATCTTTTAACTGTGAGGATGCGTTTTGGCAATCCCTCGCTCTACAAAGACTCTCCTCTCCGAATACAAGATCGACTCGACTAAATTTTTACAGAAGAATCGAATGCTGGAATACAATTCCTTAACTGATTGTTACCTTATTAAGGCAATCAGAGAGTTCATTCGAAGTAGGAAGAGAAGACAATTACTGGGAGTTGTTTGGGGTGTGAAAAAGTGGCAAATGAGCCTCCTATTTATAGGTTTCGCAGCCTGGCAGCTTGGGACGGCCGTCCGGGGCTTGGAAATCCAGGATGAGCGTCTGGAGAAGTTGGGACGGCCGTCTGGGTTGGGACGGCCGTCTCATTTGAATTTTTACCTTTGGGACAACCAACTGAAGAGTGGGACGGCCGTCTCACTTGGGACGTGCGTCCCATTTGAATTTGGCCATTTGGGACGGCCGTCCCACCTTTGGGACGGCTGTCTCGACTTATTTTGGCCAGCTTTTGTGTTCTGGGACCCCCGGGAAGCTTTCCTTTCTTTATTCGGACGTCGATTGATGCCGATAGACGCCCGTTGAAGCTTTCTCTTCACATAGGAAGTCTTCTTGGCCTTTATTGAGATGCCAGGCGAACTTTATCTTGTTATAGGAAGTCTCCTTAGCCTTTATTGAGAGGCCGGGCAAAATTAGGGGTCTACAATAACAACATTATCTTTGCAGGTGTACGATTGAGCTGATCTATAATGGAATACTAGCTTTGCCTTATGAATTGGAGTAATTCCTCTGTCTCCTCCTTGGATTCTTTATTTTCTTTTTCTTCTTCGGTCTTTTTATTTTTGCCTTTATTTTTGAGGACATCTTCTTGTGGGTCCATGGGGGAGTAGACTCTTCCGCTTCTAGTCATGCCCCCGATACCGGCTATGTTCGTGATATCTTCTTTTATTGGTGGAGATTCTCCGTATATCCACGGTACTGCTTTATTTGATTCATAGGGGATAGGACGTGGCATAAATAGTCGCACTGGCGTCCTTGCCCCCTCTTCTTTATTCTTGAGGACCAACGGTCGAGGCTTATTATCCTCTTGTGGCGAGTCGACCGTTGGGGTAAGCTTTATTAGGAGTGGCTTTCTCTCCATTCTTCTGATTTGGAAGACGTGTCAGTTAATCCTTCCTTTTTATTATCTTATTTATTAAGAGTGAAGGAGGGGAAATTAAATATGCAAATGAATGACATGCATGCAAGTAGACAATTGTTGGATAAAGAAAAATTTCATTTATCTTTTTAGAAGGTGTACATTCCCCTACACCATACTACGAAGCAACTTTTGGCAAAAATGGAAAAGCCTAAAGAAACCCACAGGCGGGTCTTGATTTCTATGTAATTCCCTTTTGGCTTCCCGGACGTGATGAGCAAGTGCTTCGCTTTGCTTCTGGACCGCCTGGCTCATATCTTCACTGTACTTTTGAGCCTCTTTGATCTTCGCCTCTTGATGGATGACCAAGGCTTGCAGTTCATCGAGGTTTGCGACGGCTCGGTCTTTCTCTTGTAGTACTTGGTCGTACTGAGCTAGCCTGTCTCTTTCTTTGCAACGTAGCTCAGTGAGACTTTTGTTGAGTCTCCTATTGGCCTCTCGCTCTTGGCGTATGTCTGACCGAGTCCTGGTGAGTTCTTGCAGCAACTCCTTGATCGTCTGAGCCTGTTTTTCTGATTCGGCCTCAAGGCGTGCTGACTTGGCGGTTATTTCTTGAAGTTGGCTATCCGAGCTGGTTCTGGCAGTTTTGGATGCTCGGATAGCTTGCTCGTTGGAGTCAGCACACTGATCCTTGAGGTGCTCTATTTCATGATCCTTTTTCTTGCATTGCCTTTGTAGACCATCTATGGTGAGGATAGATTCTTGCTCTTTTTCTTCAAGGGCCCTCATCTGGGCTCCCATGATTTCTATCCTCTGGGACAAGGCGTCGACTTGAGCCTGCAGCTCTTCACTATTGATGCTTGTAATGAGTGAGGTGGATGGTTGAGACATCCCTCTTCTTTTTCTCCACACCTCATAGTCACCGGAGACAGTTACTCGAGTTTTTCCTAGCTCTCTATCTCCCATATAGACTGGTTTCTCCCATGCTTTTCTCACGGCTAGTGAGTTGGCGATTGTGCATGGGTCTCCGAAGAAACACAGTCCTCCGAGTTCCCCTCGAGAAATCGTAGTTTAGGTTCTCATGAGTTGTCTCATAGCTACTCTAGGTGAATAGGCTATGCAACCCCTGAGTCCTATTAAGGGTACGTTCGGATAGTCTCCACATCTAATGAGGACTAGGCCAGGTCGGAAGGGCAGACCCAGGATAAATTGTTGGCGTCCTTTTGTTCTAACTCGTCCCTCCATTCTGAAGTTAGGCTTCGTTGGAGAGGGATCTTGGAGAAGCTTCTCAAAAGATCGGGGAACATCCCCATGTGACTAGAGGCGTAAAAATGTGTAATGCCCCACACAAAGAGCAGTGAAGAGCAGCAACGAAGTGTTTTTCCTTGCTTCTGGCGGCAGAATTCCACCGAGAGCAAGGTGTCGGCAAGAATCGCAGGCAAGGGACTCTTCGAGTTCACGTCCCAGGCGAAGAAGGCGTCCATGACGGCTCGATCTACTGTGTCGAGGTGGAAGAGAAACAAGATCGTTCCAAATATGATTAAGGCCAGGGTTTTGTTAAAAGCAACCCATTTTGTCCTTTCGGCCAAATAAGACAGATGGTCTTCTAACATTGAGACTTTCCAACCCTGGATGTTCCCTTTTCCTATCAGGGTAGTCTGCCGGAATGGTAGTTGAATGATGGCAGCGACTTGTGCTGCAGGAGTATACGCCCCGTGGCGGATATGGACCCCAGCTGATTTGGGTCATTTCAACATAATTTCGTACTCCTCCAAGGTAGGCACTATATCGAACTGCGGAAGTTCAAAGCATCGCAGACTGGAGTTCCAAAAATGAATTAATACCCTGAGGAACACTTGATTGACACAGATCTTCAATAGGTCGAGAATCCATCCATAGGATTTCTCAAAGTCGGCGCGGACCTCTGATGGCATTACCGTGCAAAGTCGTTCCAACTTCTCAGTATGGTATCGGGGAATATCCACCTTCTTCAATTGTCTACTAGTCCCCTCCATTTTCTAAAACCAAAATGCATGTTTTATGAAAAATGATGAATGTGAGTGTTTATTTTCTGTTTATCATGTTTTGTATGGTATTTACGTATTTTTTGAAAAATAAACTACCTATATGAATGATTTGGGATGTTTATGAACCAGGTCCCATTTATTGTTTTGGAAACGATTTTTATTTATTATTATTTATTTTTTATAGCATTTTATCTCTTACGTCTGAACTGCGTGGCTACTTAGCTTACAAAGAACCTGAAACCAGGCTAGCTAAAAGGCAGACTGTCCGAGATAAAAAAATGGCTTTATGTGAAAGAATATTTAGCGTCCCTTATCTCTTCTGTCGGAACTGCGTGGCTACTTAGCTTACAAAAAACCTGAAATCAGGCTAGCTAAAAGGCAGATTGTCCGAGATAAGGGTGTTTATTGCGAAAAAATATTTTTTTGATTTTTTTGTTGTTTGGTTTATGTTATGCAACAGACAAATGCAACAAACAGATGCACACACAATTCGATCATCCACGAACAGGCGAGAAGTCATTTTAATCACGAGGTAGGGTTTTCCTGCAGAAAAGTGCATTGGCGAAGGTAGGTTCTAACTGTTCTCACCAAGGCTAAGGCCCCCAAGGTGCCCCTATTATAGGGTCCCCACTCTCCAGCCTTCCGACCATGCTTAGCACTAAGGCCATAGTCAGACTCTGTGCCAAAAGAGGAAGGTTATCACCTTGAGTGGTGGTTTCTGATAACACTAGTGGGCACAAGGCCATCACTACAACGAACCGTACCTGCCACCCACTCCCTATGGATTTCTCACTTGCCCCCGGGTATAGAGGGAACTGTAGTGTGCAAGGGTTTGTGTACAGTTTCTATTTCAAACAATTGCGTAAGTATAAACAAACAACAGTTATTAAAGACACGCAATAAAACTTGTTATAATACAAGGTAGGGCAAAAGCATAATTTTCTTGGTTTATTTATTTTCAAGTTGGCCCATCACTAAATGGGATCAACTCTCTAGGCTTCCCCAGTGGAGTCGCCATCTGTCGCCGCCATCAAAACGAGGTGGTCGGAGCGACGCGATGGTTTCGACTTTCCATTTTTCATGTTTTTATTGGTGGTTACAACGCCTTTAGGTTGTCCGATAACCGGGTTGAACCTAGGGGCGAGGTTTTCGAAAAGGCATTCTTGGGTTGTCCGATAACCGGGCTAACCCACGAACTAGTTTTGAAGGGTTCTGTGGAGTCGCCACCGATGTTTTTACCGGAAATATCGGAAAAGGGTTTCAAAAGGCGTTGGTTTTTGAAAAACCAACTTTGGTCGTTAGAACCAGAGTTGGGTAAGGGAGTTAGTTACGTGTAAAGGAAGTGTTAGTTCCTTTACGACGCCCCTTTCGGGTTCCCTATGACAGGCCAGCTTATTTAAATGATTAAACCGGAGAAATACGCTTTTACCCTTTTATTTGCGGAATTTAAAATTACGACTACATGGCCCTAGTATCTATTGCATAATTTAAATAAAGCAGTAAAAGATAGAGGGAGAAAGTAGAAACCTCCTGAGCAAGCTTTCTATTAATTCTTTAAAAAATAGGGTGCTTTGCGGCAGCCCTTCACTCTACACAGCGTTGGAAACCTCTCGAAACGCTAAAAACACTCTTAGAAACGCTCAGAAACTCCGGAAATGCTTCGGAGGTGTTCTAGAGAGAGAATCTAGTGATGTGACTAGAGAGAGAGTGAGAGAACTGTGTGGAATGAGGGGAATGGAGGCCCTATTTATAGGAATTCGCGCCTGTCAGGTCGAGACGGGCCGTCTCGTCTGACAAGGTCGAGACGGCCGTCTCGCCTTGCAAGAATGGCGAGACGGCCGCCTCGCCAAACGAGACGGTGGTCTCGCCATTCGCAGGTGGCGAGACGGCCGTCTCGCCAAACAAGACGGCGGTCTCGCCACTTGTGCAAGGCGAGACGGCCGTCTCGACCCCCAAAAGGCGAAAATCCTTATTTTTGTGCCAAAAAAAACCCTCCTATCCTAGTATGGGGCCTAATAGTCTCTCCTAATGGTTTCTTAGGCTTCATCCATCTTCAAAAAGGAGGTCTTCTGGTCTTTATTATGAGGCCGGGCAAGATTTGTTGTCTACAGCCCTTCACCGCCTGAACCACGCACCACCACAGCTAGCCCTCGCCCCTAAAACCACCGTACGTACCATCCTTCGTCACACACAACCCCTCTTCTCTGGTCCACTCTCTCCCAGAAACCCCGCAACCCTGCACCTTAACCCGACAATCCCTGCACCTTCACTCACCTCATCCACCCAACCCTATTTTCCTTCATCCTTGTAGACCCCAAATCTTGCCCGGCCTCATAATAAAGATCAGAAGACCTCATTTTCAAAGATGGATGAAGCCTAAGAAGCCACTAGGAGAGACTATTAGGCCCCATACTAGGATAGGAGGGATTTTTGGCACAAAAATAAGGATTTTTGCCTTTTGGGGTCGAGACCGCCTTCTCAAATTTGAGACCGCCGTCTCGCCTTGCGCAAGTGGCGAGATCGCCGTCTCATTTGGCGAGACGGCCGTCTCACCATTCCTGCAAGGCGAGACCACCGTCTCGATTGGCGAGACCGTCGTATCGACCTTGTTAGACGAGACAAACCGTCTCGACCTGACAGGCGCGAATTCCTATAAATAGGGCTTCCATTCCCCTCATTTCACACAACTTTCTCATTCTCTCTCTAGTCACATAACTAGATTCTCTCTCTAGAACCCCTCCGAAGCATTTCCGGAGTTTCTGAGCGTTTCTAAGAGTCTTTTTTAGCGTTTCGAGAAATTTCCGACACTGTGTAGAGTGAAGGGTTGCCGCAAAGCACCCTAATTTGCAAAAGATTAATAGAAAGCTTGCTCTGGAGGTTTCTACTTTCTCCCTCTATCTTTTACTGCTTTATTTAAATTATGCAATAGATACTAGGGTCATGTAGTCGTAATTTTAAATTTCGCAAATAAAAGGGTAAAAGCGTATTTTTTTGGTTTAATCATTTAAATTGTTGGCCTATCATAGGGAACCCGAAAGGGGCGTCGTAAAGGAACTAACACTTACTTTACACGTAACTCACTCCCTTACCCAACTCTGGTTTTAATGACCAAAGTTGGTTTTTCGAAAACCAACGCCTTTTAACTCCTTTTCCGATGTTTCCGGTAAAAACATCGGTGGCGACTCCAGAGAACCCTTCAAAACTAGCTCTTGGGTTAGCCTGGTTATCGGACAATCCAAGAGCACCCTTTCGAAAACCTCGCCCCTAGGTTCAGCCCGGTTATTGGACAACCTAAAGGCGTTGTAACCACACAAATAAAAACGCGAAAAATGGAAAGTCGAAACCATCGCGTCGCTCCGACCGCCTCGTTTTGATGGCAGCGACAGATGGCGACTCTGCTGGGGAAGCCTAGAGAGTTGATCCCATTTAGTGATGGGCCAGCTTAAAAATAAATAAACCAAGAAAATTACGCTTTTACCCTACCTTGTATTATAACATGTTTTATTGCTTGGCTTTAATAACTGTTGTCTGTTTATACTTACGCAATTGTTTGAAATACAAATTGTACACAAACCCTTGCACACTACAGTTCCCTCTATACCCGGGGGCAAGTGAGAAATCCATAGGGAGTGGGTGGCAGGTACGGTTCGCTGTAGTGATGGCCTTGTGCCCACCAGTGTGATCGGAAACCACCACTCAAGGTGATAACCTTCCTCTTTTGGCACAAAGACTGACTATGGCCTTAGTGCTAAGCATGGTCGGAAGGCTGGAGAGTGGGGACCCTATAATGGGGGCACCTTGGGGGCCTTAGCCTTGGTGAGAACAGTTAGAACCTACCTTCGCCAAATCACTTTTCTACAGGAAAACCCTACCTCGTGATTAAAAACGAATTCTCGCCTGTTCGTGGATGATCGAATTGTGTGTGCATATGTTTGTTGCATTTGTCTGTTGCATAGCATAACCAAACAACAGAAAGAAAAATCACAAAAATATTTTTGCCATAAACACCCTTATCTCGGACAGTCTACCTTTTAGCTAGCCTGGTTTCAGGTTCTTTGTAATCTAAGTAGCCACGCAGTTCCGACAAAAGAGATAAGGGACGTTAATTATTTTTCGCATAAAGCCATTTTTTATCTCGCGATACCGCCTTTTAGCTAGCCTGGTTTCGAGTTCTTTGTAAGCTAAGTAGCCATGCAGGTTCCGACAGAAGAGATAAAAGGCTAAAAATAAAAAATAAATAATAATAAAAATAAAATAAAATAAAAATCGTTTCCAAAACAATAAATGGGACCTGATTCATAAACATCCCAAATCATTCATATAGGTAGTTTATTTTTCAAAAAAAATACGTAAACATCATACAAAACATGATAAAAAATAAACACTCACATTCATTTAAATAAGCATCATTTTCATAAAACATGCATTTTGGTTTTAGAAAATGGAGGGGACTAATAGAAATTGAAGAAGGTGGATATTCCCTGATACCATACTGAGAAGTTAGAACGGCTTTGCGCGATAATGTCATCAGAGGTCCGCACCGACTTTGTAAAATCCTATGGACGGATTCTCGACCTGTTAAATATCTGTGTCGATCAAATGTTCCTCAGGGTATTAATTCATTTTTGGAACTCTATTCTGCGATGCTTTGAATTTCCGCAGTTCGATATGGTGCCTACCTTGGAGGAGTACGAAATTATGTTGAAATGGCCCAAATCAGCTGGGGTCCATATCCGCCACGGGGCATATACTCCTGCAGCACAAGTCGCTGCCATCATCCAGCTGCCTTTCCAGCAGACCACCCTGATAGGAAAAGGGAACATCCAGGGTTGGAAAGTCTCAATGTTAGAAGACCATCTGTCCGACTTGGCTGAAAGGACAGAATGGGTCACTTTTAACAAAACCCTGGCCTTAATCATATTTGGAACATTTTTGTTTCCCTTCCACCTCGACACAGTGGATCAAGCCGTCATGGATGCCTTCTTTGCCTGCGACGTGAACTCGAAGAGTCCCTTGCCTGCCATTCTTGCCGACACCTTGCTCTTGGTAGAATTCTGCCGCCAGAAGTAAGGAAAAACCCTTCGTTGCTGCTCTTCACTACTATTTGTGTGGGGCATTACACATTTTTACGCCTCCAGTCACATGGGGATGTTCCCCGATCCTTTGAGGAGCTTCTCCAAGATCCCTCTCCAACGGTGCTTAACTTCAGAATGGAGGGACGAGTTGGAACAAAAGGACGCCAACAATTTATCCTGGGTCTGCCCTTGGTTCCGACCTGGCCCAGTCCTCATCAAATGTGGAGACTATCCGAACGTACCCTTAATAGGACTTAGGGGTTGCATAGCCTACTCACCTAGAGTAGCTATGAGACAACTCATGAGAACCCAAACTACAATTTCTCGAGGGGAACTCGGAGGACTGTGTTTCTTCGGAGACCCATGCACAATCGCCAACTCACTAGCCGTGAGAAAAGCATGGGAGAGACCAGTCTATATGGGAGATAGAAAGCTAGGAAAAGCTCGAGTGGCTGTCTCCGGTGACTATGAGGTGTGGAGAAAAAGAAGAGGGATGTCTCAACCATCCACCTCACTCATTACAAGCGCCAATAGTGAAGAGCTGCAGGCTCAAGTCGACGCCTTGACCCAGAGGATAGAAATCATGGGAGCCCAGATGAGGGCCCTTGAAGAAAAAGAGCAAGAATCTATCCTCACCATAGATGGTCTACAAAGGCAATGCAAGAAAAATGATCATGAAATAGAGCGCCTCAAGGATCAGTGTGCTGACTCCAACGAGCAAGTTATCCGAGCATCCAAAACTGCCAGAACCAGCTCGAATAGTCAACTTCAAGAAATAACCGCCAGGTCAGCATGCCTTGAGGCCGAATCAGCAAAACAGGCTCAGACGATCAAGGAGTTGATGCAAGAACTCACCAAGACTCGGTCAGACATACGCCAAGAGAGAGAGGCCAATAGGAGACTCAACAAAAGTCTCACTGAGCTACACTGTAAAGAAAGAGATGGGCTAGCTCAGTACGGCCAAGTACTACAAGAGAAGGACCGAGCTCTCACAAAACTCGAGGAACTGCAAGCCTTGGTCGTCCATCAAGAGGCGAAGATCAAAGAGGCTCAAAAGTACAGTGAAGATATGAGCCAGGCGGTCCAGAAGCAAAGCGAAGCACTTGCTCGTCACGTCCAGGAAGCCGAAAGGGAATTACATAGAGATCAAGACCCGCCTGTGGGTTTCTTTAGGATTTTTCGTTTTTGCCAAAAGTTGCTTCGTAGTATGGTGTAGGGGAATGTACACCTTCTAAAAAGATAAATGAAATTTTTCTTTATCCAACAATTGTCTACTTGCATGCATGTCATTCATTTGCATATTTAATTTCCCCTCCTTCACTCTTAATAAATAAGATAATAAAAAGGAAGGATTAACTGACACGTCTTCCAAATCAGAAGAATGGAGAGAAAGCCACTCCTAATAAAGCTTACCCCAACAGTCGACTCGTCACAAGAGGATAATAAGCATCAACCGTTGGTCCTCATAAATAAAGAAGAGGGGGCAAGGACGCCAGTGCGACTATTTATGCCACGTCCTTTCCCCTACGAATCAAATAAAGTTGTACCGTGGAGATACGGAGAATCGTCACCAATAAAAGAAGATATTACGAATATAGCCGGCATCGGGGGCATGACTAGAAGTGGAAGAGTCTACTCCCCCAAGGACTCACAAGAAGATGTCCTCAAAAATAAAGGAAAAAATAAAAAAGACCGAAGAGGAAAAAGAAAATAAAGAATCCAAGGAGGAAACAGAGGAATTACTCCAGTTCATAAGGCAAAGCGAGTATTCCATTATAGACCACCTCAATCGTACACCTGCAAAGATAACGTTGTTATCCCTAATAATGAGCTCGGAACCGCACAGAAGCGCCCTGTTGAAGGTCTTGAGCGAGGCGCATGTACCTCACACCATATCCCAAGAAAAAGTTGAGAGGATCGTCGGTCACATCATGGCAAGCGATCACCTCACCTTCACAGAGGAAGAACTCCCCCTCGAGGGGTCAAACCATAACAAGCCCTTGCACATCTCAGTCAAGTGCAAGGAATACCTCATCGCCAAAGTTCTTGTGGATAATGGGTCATCCTTAAACGTGATGCCCAAGTGTACACTAGACAAATTGACTATCCAAGGAACCCGTCTGCGCCCAAGCAGCACTATTGTTCGAGCCTTCGATGGATCCAAACGAGAAGTAGTGGGAGAAGTTAATTTGCCAATCCAAGTTGGACCCACTATCTTCAACGTCGATTTCCATGTAATGGATATTACTCCAGCATACAGTTGTCTCCTCGGCAGGCCTTGGATTCATGACGCTAAGGCAGTACCTTCTACGCTCCACCAAAAAGTCAAGTTCATAGTGGATGACAAATTGGTCACGGTCCAAGCAGAAGATGATATCTTGAACACTAGACCATCCACCTAACCATATGTGGATGCGGCTGAAGAGGCCCTTGAAACATCTTTTCAAGCGCTCAAAATTTCCAGTATAGAAAGACTTTCCAAAAGCACCAAGGTAGCCCGCATGATGATGAAGCATGGTTACCATCCTGGCCAAGGACTGGGGGCAGATTCCCAAGGCATGAGGGAACCCCCAGAATTCAAAGACAATCCTTACAAGTATGGCCTAGGATATGACCCTACTAAGGGCCGAGCGGAAAAAAGAAAAGGGAAGTCTCCCCTCCGCACACTCAAGCAAATTTTCCGAAGTGGAGGGGTGCAAGCGTCAAGACCTACCCTAGTCATTAGGAAATCTTTTTCTTCATTTAAGGGATGTAAACCCCATGATTGTTAGAGATTATCCCCCGGGGCTAGCCCGACCCCCGGGCATTTTAGGGCACATATTCCCTTATTAATTAATAAAGAATACTTCTTACTATCTGCTTCTCTTCTTTCTATTTCTGACTAGACCACATAAATAACCCTGTCTAAGTAAACGAAAAAAGGAGAAGAATAAAAAGCGCATTTAAATAATCAACATTCGCCATTGCCATTACGGTCAAGCTAGTTTATTAGAAGCACAAAAAATAAGGTTTTACCTCACCATAAAGAAAGTCATGCTTCGCCAATATTGTGAACAAAAATAAATACACAAAATAAAAACGAAAAAAAAAAAGAAAAAGCCCAGAGAAGCCAAAGGCCAAAGAAAAGGGCAAAATACCTGGTAGGAAACCCACTAAGGGGGTTACGCAAAAGATAGGGTCAACCTGATAGGACACCCGAACAAATATAAAGGGTAGCCTAGGCAAAAGTTAGGGTTACAAAATAAGGTCCGTTAGGATTCCCCAAAAATACAAAAAGAAGGAACCTAGACAAAAGATAGGGCTAAAACACAATATCCTAGTTCGAAAACCCGAAGGGCGATCTAGGGAAATCAACTAGCCATAAAAAGAAATGGAAACAAAACTAAGGCGCAAGTACAAAAAAAGGGGAAAAAACGTTTGCTTAGACGAAACCTAAACACCTAGGCCTAACCCTATAGCCAACCATTCTAACAAAAACCCCTTTCTAAATAAAAATCAACCTTCTAAAACACAAGCCATTGAATTTATCCCCTTACTTCTTTTCTCTTGACCCTCGCAACAATATTCTAATAATTAATTTGGGAATATGGAGGCGTATAGTCAACAAGAGGATTGAAACCCCTAGAGTGGAGAAAAAGGGACACTACATGACAAAGAGTGCTCTACAAAAAAGAAAAGGAAAAAGAAAGGAAAAACAAGTTATCCTTCGGTCACAAGAAGTTCGGCATGGTACAGCCAAGAGTAAGCACGGCAGATCAGGAGGCACTCGACACGACGAGACACGTCAGTTAAATCCTTCTGAAAAATTAATTGAAATAGGCATTATAGGACATCAAACATACAAGCATTGCATGCATAGAATGTTTTTGAACCAGGTCCTATTTTACATTCAAAATAATAATAATAATAATAATAAATAACCAAAAATTTGAGACGGTTGTCTGGGCTTTCCAGACCGCCGTCTCGGTCCTCAGCAAATCGAGACCGCCGTCTCGACCAACGAGACCGCCATCTCGACTTAGGCGAAAACGAGACCGTCGTCTCGAGATCCCAGACGGTCGTCTCGACCTGCAAAAAATTGAGACTGCCGTCTCGACTTCCCAAACGGCGGTCCCGAATTTGATTTTTCCCCTATAAATAGGGGAGGCGTGTGGAGAATCCCTCACAACTCCTCTGTACCCCAGAACCTCCAATTCTCAGATATCTCACTCCCAAGCATTTCCTGGCCAATATGTTCCATGGAAACCCCTCAAGGAAGAGAAGAGGCACTGCCGGCGCTAGCAGTTCCTCGGCACCAGCCCCCCAAGATCCTACTCAGCTCTCGCCGCAGCACCTAGCCCGTCTCGAGCACATCCGGGGTTATAGGTGGCACCCCATGCTCAGGCTTGACTACAACATCCTCACCAAGTTTGGGTGGGAGGACGATGTCCGGGCCCACATAGATAGCATTGGGTGGGGCTTCCTGCTGCAGCCTCCACCTACCCACGTGTACCCTCAAGCGGTACTGGAGTTCTTGGCCTCCATCTCCTATGCCGAGGCTCCCTCCATGGTCCCGGGCCTGCCACCCACCAAGATGGTGAACTACTTTATTGGTGGGACATACCTACCACCCTCGACGAATTCAATGTGAGTATTGGGTTCATCCGGCCCGAGGATGTACTAACTCGGGAGTATCGGGAGGCCATCTGCAGCCGGCCTACCAACCTCACTGCCACTGAAATGTGGGAGGAGCTCACAAGGTCGCCCACGCTACCCACGCTGATGAAGGGGTCAACACTCTCCCCAGCCCTCCGCATTTGCCACAAGCTGCTGGCTGGGACTGTCCACGGGAGGAAGGAGAGTCAGGGTAAGGTAACCCTCCCAGACCTCTTCATACTTTACTGCATGAGCCAAAGGCGACGCTGCAACCCTGGCTACTTCTTCCTGAGGGCCCTTAAGGACTTCGGGAGCATACCAGTGGGAGTCGTCCTTATGGCTCCTCTTATCACTCCCCTGGCAGAGAAATGGGGGTGCGCTGGCCGGGAAGAGCTAGCCTCCAGCCTATGACCCGAATCCATCAACGGGTCGATCCTGGTCAGCATGGGGATGCTGATACACCGCGGGACCCAGTTGGTCCTACATCCCTCGCTGGATTTCGCGCTAGATCTCCAGGACATCATGGCGATGCACGATCTCCCAACGCCTCCCAACTTTCAGCAGCCACATCAGCACCAACAACCACCGCAATACACAGACGACTTTGCTGGCGTAAACCGCAACATCTCCGATCTGCGCCAGCAATTCGATCAAATGTCTGTGCGGCAGGAACAACTGCCCTTAAGATAGGAAGCCTTTGACACCCGGCTGGAGACAATGTACCAATATCAGCAGGGAATGCAGCAAGACTGGACAACATTCCAGCAAGAATACCGCGATGAAGCCCGGGAGCAAGCAGAATTCTGGGAACATATATACCAGCAATTCCCCTATCATGGATCATCACCAGAAGATAGCCCTTAGGGATAGTACTTGAAAAAATGGCTGTAATAAAAATATTGTATGAATAAAATTTTTTTTCCATGCATCTTTCCGCTACTTCTTCCAAAAAAAAAAGTCAGCATAACAAAAAAGAAAACTAAGAGTAAAAAGACGTACGCTCGAGGAAAAAGCCAAAATCCTAAATCGTGAGAAAAAAGAGATAAAACCACGAGAAAAAGGCAGGATTAAGACAAGTCAAGAAGTCAAACAACAAACAAAGATTGCCCGACCAGCCAGTAAGAGTCGGGTGATCACCACAAAAAGATCAAAAACAAAGAATCCCTAGCAAACAAAGCAAGCTGGATGAGCACCCACAAAATCCCCGGCGCAGACCGGACGACCAACATCTCCGGAGAAGACCAACAAAAAGTACATCTCAACGCTCGGCGCATGAGCCACCTGAACAGTAAGCCGCCACTACCACCAGTCCTACGCAGCGGACTGTACCAGCCTGATAGGGGGTTCATACTTATCAACCTGCGCATGCAGTGCGCCTGATCTGCGCTCGAGCCGGATCAGTAAGTCGCAACCACCAGCCTGATGGGGCGGTTCATACCCATCCAGTCTAACACACAGCGGACTGTAACTACCAGCCTGATGGGGGGTTCATACCCATCCATTCCAACACACAGCGGACTGCAACTGCCAGCCTGATGGGGGGTTTATACCCATCAATCGAAGGATCGGCTACCGTTAGAAGGAGTATCCTTAGGTTCTACCACGTGTCTACCGAAGGGATCGGCTACCGTCAGAAGGAGTATCCCGGAAGTGCACAAACACAAGTTTTCCCCAGAAGATCAACCGCCGCAAGACGGAACATCCGAAGGGTAACCGGGCAAGAGGGTCAACTCCTTTACCTTCCTGTCGATCTGTCTGGCACAACAGGCCAACAGCCGACTAGTCAGGTAAAGGGGGGGCAGCTGTAGACCCCAAATCTTGCCCGGTCTCATAATAAAGATCAGAAGACCTCCTTTTCAAAGATGGATGAAGCCTAAGAAGCCACTAGGAGAGACTATTAGGCCCCATACTAGGATAGGAGGGATTTTTGGCACAAAAATAAGGATTTTTGCCTTTTGGGGTCGAGACCACCTTCTCAAATTCGAGATCGCCGTCTCGCCTTGCGCAAGTGGCGAGACCGCCGTCTCATTTGGCGAGACGACCGTCTCGCCATTCCTGCAAGGCGAGACCGCCGTCTCGATTGGCGAGACCACCGTCTCGACCTTGTTAGACGAGACGGCCCATCTCGACCTGACAGGCGCGAATTCCTATAAATAGGGCTTCCATTCCCCTCATTTCACATAGCTTTCTCATTCTCTCTCTAGTCACATCACTAGATTCTCTCTCTAAAACCCCTCCGAAGCATTTCCGGAGTTTCTGAGCGTTTCTAAGAGTGTTTTTTAGCGTTTCGAGAGGTTTCTGACACTGTGTAGAGTGAATGGTTGCCGCAAACCATCCTAATTTGCAAAAGATTAATAGAAAGCTTGCTCCGGAGGTTTCTACTTTCTCCCTCTATCTTTTACTGCTTTATTTAAATTATGCAATAGATACTAGGGCCATGTAGTCGTAATTTTAAATTTCGCAAATAAAAGGGTAAAAGTGTATTTTTCCGGTTTAATCATTTAAATAGCTGGCCTATCATAGGGAACCCGAAAGGGGCGTCGTAAAGGAACTAACACTTCCTTTACACGTAACTAACTCCCTTAACCAACTCTGGTTCTAACGACCAAAGTTGGTTTTTCGAAAACCAACGCCTTTTAACTCCTTTTCCGATGTTTCCGGTAAAAACATCGGTGGCGACTCCAGAGAACCCTTCAAAACTAGCTCTTGGGTTAGCCTGGTTATCGGACAATCCAAGAGCACCCTTTCGAAAACATCGCCCCTAGGTTCAGCCCGGTTATCGGACAACCTAAAGGCGTTGTAACCACACTAATAAAAACGCGAAAAATGGAAAGTCGAAACCATCGCGTCGCTCCGACCGCCTCGTTTTGACGGCGGCGACAATCCTCCACGGCCACCCATTTCACTCTCCCTCACCGGCCACCAGGCTTTCCCTGCTTCTTCCCGAAACCACGGCTCACACCAAACCTCACCCTTGCTCCCAATCTCTTCCCTCACCCGCAGGTCCCATACACATCTGCCTTCCCTCTCATCACTGTCAACCAAGCCACCATCATAACCCAGCTACGCCCATTCAGCCATTATGCAACTACAGCCACGCCGCGCCTCCCCACTCTTAGCTGCAGCCACCACTTACCCCTCGGAAACTGCTCCTCACTCACAGCAAATCTCAATTCCCTCCACCTCCCATTTTCAGCCCCACACTTTCACCAACCACGGTGAACTGCACCGCAGGCCCCCGTGCTCCTCGTCAGCACCACGCCCCTAACGCAATGCCGACTAGCCAAACCCTAACCTACTCCTTGATATAAAAATATCATATGTTTTGCAAATTCAAACTCTAATATAGCGTTAGGATATTTATCTTCACTAAGACTTTTATCTACTGACAACAAGTGACAATTTTTAGGATTTTTATGTCACTTTTCAGGATTAAGAGACTATAATTAATGTCATACATCCTCAATGATGTCAACTCAAAATGAATGGTTATAAGAAAAGATATAGATAGGGCTTCGGTGGGTGTAAATATGTGGTGCATTAAACTTAACTCTGATTTTCTTAATAACGTATTTTCTTCCATCATTAGTTTAACCTTTAATACTACTTATGTCAATGTTGTAAGTACTGCATCAAATAACTAGATAAGTATTGCATAAGTACTGGATAAATACCTTAGAAAAAATGTATTAGAAAAACATAAGTACTGCATCACATAAAGTGAATAATGCAGTTTCACTTATGATGATTGTTGTAGTTAATTTGCAATAATGGAGATCCTCGTTGGTAGAATGTGGATGTATCAAAGATTGGATGGTAACAAACATCTAACAGATGAATTTAGAGAAGGAATGTATCATTTCCTACAATATGTTATTGCTCAACCTATGTTTCAAGAACAAGGTGAAATGTTAAGATGTCCTTATGTTAAATGTAAGTGTAAAGTTTTCAAGTTTGTTGATCAAGTTGCATGGGATCTTTATCAAGAGGGATTCATGCCTAATTATTATTGGTGGACAAACCATGGTGAAGAGTCGCCAAAATTTCCTGCAGTGATTGTTGAGAGATCACATGGAACTTTTCAACAAAGGGAAAAATTAGGTCCTTTCCATCAAATGATTATGGATCATGTCAGACCCTCACTTGGACACCAACTTCAAACCGAGAGTGAAATTAGAGAAGAGGACATGGCAGAAAACCCTGATCCTGATACTAAAAAATTCTTTGACATGCTTGCTGTTGCGCAAGCACCGTTGTGGGAAGGATGTACACATCACTATGAATTGTCAGCATCTTTGGAAGCTCTAAGCTTGAAATCTGATTATAATATGGCTGAAGGATGTTTTAATATAATGGTCCAATTTATGGGAGAGACTATGCCAAAAGATCATCGAATGGCTGCGAATTTTAACCAAGCTAAGAAGTTGGTGATAAAATTGGCTTTGGGTTGTGTCAAAATTGATTGTTGTCCAAACAGATGCATGTTGTATTATAATGAAAATTCATCTAAAAGTATAACTAATTGTTTTATATGCGGAATGGATCGATACAAGATTGTCACTAGGAGGGGAGTTGAGAAAAAGATTTCTATTGTAAAAATATGGTATTTTCCAATTATTCCTAGACTTAAAAGGTTATACTCTTCAATGGCCACTGCACCTCACATGAGATGGCATAGCGAGAATGAAAAAGACCCCAATATTATGTGTCATCCATCGGATGGGGAAGCTTGGAACCACTTTGACACTATTCACCCAGAGTTTAGTCAAGACCCAAGAAATGTCATATTAGGGTTATGTGCAGATGGGTTTAACCCTTTTGGTCAGTATGGCAAAAGTTATTCTTGTTGGTTGATTATCCTAACTCCATACAATCTTCCACCTACCATGTGCATGAAGAGAGAATTTATGTTTTTGACAATTTTAATTCCAGGTCCTTCAAATCCAAAGCATAAGATTGATGTGTTCTTGCAACCACTTATAGATGATTTGTGCACCTTATGGAATGAAGGGATATTGACTTATGATGTGTCATTGAGGCAAAATTTTATGATGAAAGTTGCTTTGATGTGGACAAGTAATGACTTTCCAGCTTATGGCATGTTATCAGGTTGGACGACTGCTGGTAGACTTGTTTGTCCTATATGTATGGAAAGAACAAAGACATTTTCTCTTAGTCATAGCCACAAGATCTCCTATTTTGATTGTCACCGTCAATTTCTTTCACAAGACCATCCATTTAGGAGGAATAAAAAGGCATTCAAGAAGAAGGTTGTTAAGACTGGTCCCCCTCCTCCACGTTTATCTAATCTTGATGTCTGGAATAGGGTGGCACACTTACCAGTTTGCTATCAATTACAACAAGTAGACAATATTGCAGGATATGGTATTACACATAATTGGAAGAAACAAAGTATTTTTTGGAGGTTGCCATATTGGAAAACCCAACTTTTACTTCATAATATTGATGTTATTCACACAGAGAGAAATGTGTTCATGAATGTGTTTGACACTGTCATGGATATCAAAGGCAAAACTAAGGATACAAACAAGGTTCGATTGGATGTAGCTGAAATATGTAATCGAAAAGAGCTAGAGTTGAAAGACATTGGACGTGGAAAACTTATCAAACCAAAGGCAGCATATGCTTTCACCAATTCCAAAAGACTCTCTATTTGTAAGTGGGTTAAAGAACTTAAATTGCTAGATGGATATGCTTCCAATTTGGGTAGATGTGTCGACTTGAATCAAAGAAAGTTACATGGTATGAAAAGTCATGATTGTCATGTGTTCATGCAACGATTGCTTCCAATTGCATTTGATTCATTGCCAAAATCAATTTGGAAAGTACTAGTTGAACTTAGTCTTTTCTTTAGAGAATTGACTTCCACAACACTAAATATTGAACATTTATGAGTTATGGAAGAAAATATACTTGTCTTATTGTGTAAATTGGAACAAATATTCCCACCAAGCTTCTTTGATTCAATGGAACATCTTCCAATTCATCTACCTTATGAGGCAAAGGTTGGTGGTCCAGTTCAATATCGTTGGATGTATCCTTTTGAGAGGTATGTTTACACTAACTACTCACCCTCCATTTCTAAAGTATTTTATATGTTCTTTAAAGACTCCATTTTTGTATTCTTTTTTAGATTCTTACACTCCCTAAAAAAGAAAGTGAAGAATAAAGCTATGGTGGAGGGCTCTATTTGTGAAGCTTACTTGGTGGAAGAAACATCTACATTTGCCACATTTTATTATCCTGATCATGTTGAAACAAAAAGGACTAGGATTCCTAGAAATGTTGATGTAGGTGAAGGTTCTTCATCCCCTCCTCCTATTTCAATTTTCAACTACCCAAGAAGACCAATTGGAAAATCCGAAACATATTTTCTGCACCAAAGAGACTATGATGTTGCCCAATTATATGTTGTTCAAAATTGTGAAGAGGTTCAACCATATTTTGAGTAAGATGTTTTCACTCCTCTCACATCAAAATTACTCATGTTACTTTGTGTGGTTTGAGTAATTTGTTACGTGTTTGCAGTATTTATATTGAATATTTAAGACAGCTAAATCCTACTATTTCTGGTTCCCAAATTGACCAAGACATTTCATCCCATTTTCCTAAATGCTTTAAAAAATATGTAAGTTTTTTACTTATATGTCTTACAAATATTTATTCTGACTTACATAGTCTAATGTGTAAAGGACTTTGCTGTCTTTAGGTTCTAAATCCAGAAAATAATATTGAAGATCCATTATTGGTTAATTTGGCATGGGGTCCCAAGAGAAAAGTTGAATCATGGCCTATGTATGTTATCAATGGATACAAATTCCACACTATTGTTTGGAGTGAAGGCATGAATTCCTATAACTATGGTGTTTATGTATGAGGAACCAATGGTCAATTAGAGTCAAATTTTTATGGATTATTGTCTAATATTATTCAATTAGAGTATACTGGCTTGCCATTGATGAATTTAGTTCTCTTTCAGTGTGAATGGTTTGACAATACTCTTAATATAGGAACCAAAGTAAATAATAAGTATGGAATCGTGGAAGTAAAGCAATCACGAAGATATAATAAAGCATATGATCCTTTCATATTTGCACAACAAGCATAACAAGTTTATTACACAAGTTATCCAGAGGGACACCAAGGTTGGTTGGGTGTAATAAAGACAAAATCTCGTAGTAGAATCATTGATAATATAGTAAGTCAAGTTGAGCATGAGACTCCATACCAAGATGATGAGCTTGTAGGACTTCAAGTAGTGCTTCGTGTTGATCCTAACTTCATTGATGATTCCCTTGCTGATGTTAATGGTGGGGGAGAAGAAATAGATATACAATTACTAAATGAAAGAAATATAGATGAAGATGAGGATGAATATATTTCAAGTGAGGATGAGACTGAGAGTGATTTTGATGATACAGATACTTCGGTAATTCATGCATTAAAATTATTTTTACAATTGTTAAATTTGATTGTACACCTTTATTTAATATTGCATATATATATATATATATATATATTGATATAATTATGATTTAATTATTTGTAGTGAATGAGTGGTAAGCTAACTCGACACGTTTGGGTGTAGAAAACAATATCAGGTAATTCATTGTCTCAATTGTTTAATTTTATGCATGTTACAATTGTAATAAGATCCGTTTGTAGATGCCACAAAGGGGTAGAAGTGGTGGTCGTATACCACCTCAATGTGGTGGTCGAGGTGTACTTGTTGATGATAGAGGTTCACCCAGCACCAACTCTCCTAGTTCTGTTCGACCAAGATCCATGGAGTCTACTAATCCTATGTTTATAGAACGCACACCTCCCTCAACTCAGCAAGAATATCCTGTAGCTATAGTAGGAGAAACAATTCCTACTACCTTCTCTACTGAGGCGGCATTTGGTCAACCTACACAGGTACCTGGGTTAGTCATGACTGAGGTTGAGTCTGGCAATATGGTTGATCAAAGGTCATGGTTACAAGCAGACAAAGGAGAGTAAGTATGTTTTAATTTAATTATAGTTCTTTAATATGCAATTTCTTAATAATATCAATCCCACAATATGTTTGAACTAGGGATGGTAATTAAACCCGTACCCGTGGGGACCGACCCGTCTCCGCCCCGAGTTTGACGGGGAAAATCCGAGTTGAACGGCGACGGGGGCGGGTTCGGGTTTTTCCCGCTTTAAAAGTCGGGGGTGGGGGCGGGGATGGGTAATGCAATCCCCACCCGACCTCATCCCCGCCCGACTTTATATTTAAATTTAAATTTTAAAATATTAATATTTTAAAAATATTTCTTTTTCTTTTTCTATTACATGTAAAGTCATTTTTTTATATTTCACTAATTTTTTTTTCTTCTACCCACTTTTTAATTTTTTTGTCTTTTTTTAATCTATTATATCAATTAATTTATTACATTATTCTTTCTCTTACCTTTCAGTTTTTCACATTTCCTTAATCTCTTCCATCAAATTGTTTTTTTTTTCAATCTTTTCAACCAATTTGATGAACACAAAGTTAATTTTTTTATTCTTTATCTTTTTCTAAATATTTTACATAAATCTTAGTAGTAACTAATATTATTTTATTTATAATGTATATTTATTAGGTTTTATTATGTCCTTATTTATCATACATCAAATTTTATCTTAATAAAATAATTGTATTTTAAAGGATTAAAGGAATTGATAATTTAAACTTTTATTACTTCGAACTAATTGAATAAGAATTAACTTATTAAATATTTCCTTATAAATTATATATTTCATATTTTTAAATGACAACTTAAAAATGAATTAACTTATATATATATATATATATATATATATATATATATATAATCAAATGTTTGAATACATTATTATAATAATAATATTATAAGTATTCAAATATTTAAATACAGATGTTATAATAATAATAATGTTATAAATAAAAAATAATTAAATATTTCTTTTACATACATATTTTAATATAAATATAATAAATTAAAATGTATATTTAATTAATAATAATTATAAATTATAAATTATAAATTATAAATTATAAATTATAAATATTTATTTATATATAAAAAATAGATAGTAAAATTAATTAATTATAAATGTAATTATCTTTTTAAAAATAATATAGATCGAGGACGGAGCGAGGCGGGGCGGGAACCTGAAACCCAATGGAGACGGGGATGAGGACTTAATTTCTAACCCGTGCGGGATCGGGGGCGGGACGGGGATGGTTAAAAGTCGGGGCGGGGATCGGGGAGGCAAAACCCGCCCTGCCCCGCCCTGTTGCCATGCCTAGTTTGAACATAGGTTTATACCAGCAAATGGTCCTCCTGCTATAATCTCTAGAATCATCAAACAAAAATTTGATGAACCAAGTCCCACTTGGCGAAAGGTTTCACTTAAGCTTCAAGATAAATGGTTTGGAGAGTTCAAGGTAATTTGAATTATAGTTACATTAAACAATGTCATTTCATTCTTATAAATTAAATGTTTTCTGTATATTTTTTTTATGCAGAAAGAGTATATCTGGGATGTGGAACAAGAGCAAGCCATAAGATCTGTTTTTGATAAGAAAGGTTCTCGAATTTTAAAAACTCAATGAACAAAGTTAGGAATGGTAAGGATAAGGGGATTTGGATATCGCCAACTGTTCGAGCATCTTGGACCTACATTGGAGTTCTCCAGATTTCCAAAACAAGAGTGTCATTGCCAAGGCTAATCGGGTTGTTGATAAGGGTGCCTCAGCTTACTGTGAGGGTTCCATATCTACTGCAGCTCACTTAGAGAAGATGGTAAGTTTATTATATTTTTATATAAGTAATTTAATACAATATATTGGACTTTAGGTAGTGAATTTTGTCTCATTTTTAATGTGTAGACTACGGAGTTTCAACGGGAACCAATCGTTTGGGAGGTTGTTGAGAGGACAAAGAAATTAAAGACTGGACAATGGGTCAATGAAAAGACTCGTTATCTTGCTGTATGTTTAACATCTAATTTATAGTTTATTATTCGATATATGTTTTCTTCATAATAATTATATTTCACTTCATTTTTAGGAGCAATATATATGCAACGCAGAGAAGAAGTCCATCAACATAACTTGCGTGAAGGCTCATCTTCACAAGAGTCTCCTATTGTCTCCATTGATGATAATGAAATATACTTTTCAGTTGTTGGAGGTGAAAATAAAAAAGGAAACGTGTATGGACTTGGTACATTGAGCAAAAAGTTCACTACAACATCAGGTTCTCAATCTTATATTAGCCAAACTCCAGTACTTCATCAAATTGAACAAATGCGTGAGACTATTGAAAAGTTAAATGTTGAATTGGTGGCAAAGCATAATAAGGAGAAGACACTTCAAGAAGAGATGCAGGAGTTGAGGAACAATCAACGCCAACAAGATGAGCAGATGAAGCAGATGCAGCTTATTTTACAACATATTCAGATGAATAGTCATCCTATGCCTGACCCTAGTCATCCTACTACAAGTCAACATGATACTGACAATATACCAAAGGACTAATTTCCAATTTTATCATATTAAGACTTTGAATCTTGAGTGTTTGCATGTCTTTGAATTGTTCCTATTATGATTTGAATAATTTGACTTTACTTCTTAAGTTTTCATTTGTGTTCTGTTTGGATCAATTAAGCAGGTACAAATTTTGCAAAATTGGATATACAAAATTTTAAACAAAAATTTTCAGATTTGATTAGATTAGCGACCGAATTTTTGGTCGTTACAAATATATTATAATATACAATTGAAATTTAGTGACCAAAATTATTTCGTGACTATTTTTACGACCGATTTAGCTACCGATTTAAATTATTATTTAAATAATTCAATTAATGTATTAGCTACCGATTATATCGATCGTTATTATTTTTAACTTTGCCTCCAATGTAGCAACCGATCTAATATATTAATTTTTGTCGCTATTTTTGTGACTGATTTTAATTATTGTTTAAATAATTCAATTAATATATTAGCGACTGAATATATCGGTCGCTATTTTTTTTAACTTTACCATCAATTTAGCGACCGATTTAATATATTAATTTCGGTCGCTATTTTGGTCTTAAGAAATAAGTAACCAAATTATTTAGCGACCACCTTATCGGTCGCAACGGTCGCTAACAAATTAGCGACTTGACCTTTTGCGACGACTATTTCGGTCGCTAACTGAATAGCGACCGATTTTTTGTCATTAGCGATCGCTTTTTTCGATCGCTAATAATGATTTTTCTTGTAGTGTTATTATGATTTGACTATATGTTAAGAAGGAGAGTATAATTTGTATCTTAAGCTCATGGTGGACAATCCGGATTACCCATGATAATTATAATATTGAGATTACTATAAAATGTTTCAATTGTCTTAGACCAGCTAGATGGGTAAATGATGAGGTAAACTTGATTGATTTATTATTAATTTATCCCTTTGTTGAGTAGTTGAAGAAGAGTAATATAATGTATGATTTGAATAATGTAGTATAGATTAATTAAACTTGGTCGTAAGATTTTTTTTTTTTAAATGAAAGCTAGTGTAAAAAAGCATATCAAATTATATACAAAAAAGAAAAAAAAAACAACTCATGAGGGAATTGGGACCAAAGTCATGAAATAAAATAAAACTAAATAAAATGATACTCACGAAGACCATTATTGTTTGTAAGAAAACTATAGCCTATATAACTAGGAACAAAGGTCCACCACAAAGTAAATAGTTAGCATCCCATAAATAGTTAGCATGTTTGTATTCCACACCATATAAGCAAAAAGACCTCCAAGAAAATTCCCCTAGTAATCTTGAAAAATGCCTCCACTAGCCTGCATCTTAACTGCCCATTGTGTGTAAAGTATAAATCCCAAGCTCATTTAAGATTACTAGCTTTATTCAATAGGTTTCCAAACCTTCTCCTAACATCAGTGATATAAGTGAAGGCTATAGACGGACATACCTAAAATAATAGGGTTCACAATTTGCAACATCATCCTATTATTGAAAGAAGCATATCTTTCAATGAGGTTACTTTGCTACATATCTGATTAGGTATAGCAGAAAAATATTAGTTTTCGTTGTACCTTTGAAGAGTGGTGTGCAAAGATAGGTCAGAGGTAAGACACTTTTCTCAAACCCAACCCAAGAATATTTTTATCCTCTATATGTCTGATGAACTTGGGAAAGGTCATGTGAAAAAAACTTCATGATATTATGTAACGAACTTGAATTAGTTTTGTAAAATACAGAAATATCATCACCATACAAAATGTGGGTTAGAGTTTTTATATCTTTCTTTATTTCCCAATACAAATATCTACTTGTTATTTTTAAGATACGTAATACATTTGATGAAAACTTCTACAAAACAGACAAACAGAGGTGATAAAGGATCATCTTGAACTAACTCCTCTTTCACAAGCCAACCTTCAATTTGCCCATTAATGGCAAAGGAAATTACGCTCGACTGCAATATGCTTTCAATCTAGGAACAGTAAGTAGAAGTAAACCAAAGGCATTTAGAGTAGAAAGCATAAAATTCTAGTCAAGATTAGATCAAAATGTTCATGGATACCAAACTTTATGGCAAAATTGCCCCTATGAACACGTTAGTCAAAGATAATTTTGAGGCTCTACTAATTCCATTCCCCACATCTCACCCTTATATCATCTCCTTTAATCAGGGAAACAAGATTTTTGGTATGTCCTAGAAGGATCCAATTCTGGTCAAAAAATTGTTTAACAACTTCATAGAAGTCTTGGTCAACTATCTTCCAAACGGACCGATAAAAGATATCTCCAAAACCAGTTGGATCAAGTGCATTGTTGCCATTGAGGTTAAAAATGACTTTAGCAAGTAAATTTCACACCCTCAGTTGGAACTTTTATCATATTTAAGAGTTCATCCAATTTTGAAAATCGAGTAAGAGGTATGTAAAGGAGGATTACCATTCCTTGCACTCAAAATAACATTGAAATCGCCCATAATTAACCAACAACCATCATGTCTTTTTTAATGAAGGTCAACTCATCCCATAAAAATCTTTTAAGATTCAAGACCCATTTTTAATTAGGCCCATCTAATAAAGCATCTAATTCCTAATAAAAATTAATGTCTAAAATATTTCTAATTACAAAATTAAACTCATACAATACCAAATACAAGAAATTATAAAAAATAAAATCCAAAAATTACAATTAAAATTTTAAATATATCTACTCCTTCAAGTACTCATCATCCCCAAGTTTCAGAAAATTCTTCCATGAATTTAGTTCTTTATTACCAATGCACAAACACATAAGCATAATTAATAATTAAACTAAAAGAGAAAGCAATCTAAATACAAGAAAATCTTTCTAAATTAAAAGGACAAATCTCCTATAAGATCAAATGTCCACCTGTAAAAAAACATCAAACAATACCAATATTAAGGGACTATTTATAGCTTTCATAATCAAATTCAAATAAAGAACAATGATTTTTTTGTTTTACTTTCAAATAAATAAACTCTAGAATTATCAATATGTTCAATTAAATTGTCAAGTTTTTTATAATTAACACACATAGAAAAAAAATAATTATCATGATCATTCAAGTCCTTATGATATATTTTTCATCTCAAGTTTCAATTGCTTGTCATCACTACCTTATTCAGTAGTACATACCACAAAAAGAAGTTAGCACAAGTCATAAAAAAAAATTCATATCACCACTCACTAAGTGTATATACTCAATTTACTCATATATAACTCTTGAGTTGATCTAATATGCACTTGTGTCAAATTTCTCAAATTTTTCTTTAATTCTAAGAAGAACTCTCAGTCAATCCATGAAGAACTCTAAACTCAAGGAGATTAATAAAATTAAACGTTTGATATAAAATCAATAAATTTTAAAAACAAACTAAAAAAACACAAAATCAAAAAATAGGTTAAGTTAAAGATTTAACAATTTTGAGTTATCAATTATATTTATTAGTCATTAAAAGCTAATTTTATAATTAGTTAGTATTTTAGCTATTTTTTTCAAATATAGATTATGATTGGCATGTGCTTTAAGCTAGTTTCTAATTTTGAATTATTGAAATCCTTATTGAAAAATAATCACTTAAATTTATATAGTTTTAAATACTAGTAGAATTTAGAAATTTATAAAAAAAATAGTAACTAAAAGAATGTTATCCAATTTATCATATTTCTATAATTTTGATAATCATAATTGAATAATGCAAGATTTAAGATAAACATCAATTTTTTTTACCAGCAATCCAATTATACAAAATGTTTATATTATCCTATTTTTATCCATTTCATCAAGTTTAATTTGTAACTTTTGTTGAGATTATGTAGAAAAGATCAACCGATCTCAATATAAAGCATTTAAGTTAGACTACGGGTAAAGGGGCCTCCAATTTCTTGGCATGATTATCCTTAAACACACGAATTTATAAAATAAAAAATAGATTAATGAGCTTGTGAGAATTACATCAAGGGGATGTAGCTCAAATGGTAGAGCGCTCGCTTTGCATGCGAGAGGTACAGGGTTCGATCCCCTGCATCTCCATTTAATTTTGTCATCTTCAACTTTTTTTTATTTTTTTATTTTATTTTTTGAAAAGTAGAACGTGCTGCCACCGATATATATTCAGATCCAGAAAACCATATTCTTGTTCCTCACAGGTTTGCCTTGTCATCATTCAATGCATTTAAGTGAGATTGAGTTATGTTATGTGTGAGATTTGCTCAATGATGAAGCAAAGAGGACAAAAACTTGTTTCCAGTGCAATTGACATTTCATGAAAGGGAGCTTTCTGAGTGGATCCTTTTGGATATTCATATCAAATTCTCCATTGTTGCCCATCATTATTTCTTTCTGCAGTATCTCCACCCACATTATTTTGTTTCAAAGTTTTATATAGAACTCAGAACAACTTTTTTTTTTTTTTAAGATCAGTAAAAAGTTAATAAATGCATTAAGTTGTGAAAAAAAAAAATATATATATATATATATATATATATATATATATAATATAATATAATATAATAACCACGGTAGTCCATAACTTGATAATTTTACATCGATATCATTACTATATTTCACCAATGATGTACATGTTAATTATTAGAGCAATCTCCAACTTTTTCCAATAAGTGTTTTGTATTAATAGAAATATTATTTTAATGTGAATTTTAAAAATATAATTTTTTTAAATTAAAAGTAGTTATAAAATGTATTTTATTTAGTTGTGAAAAGTAATAATTATAGAGTTTGTATCAAAATACTAATTTATTAATAAAAAACTTCTTATAAATCATTTGATGATTTTGAAGTATCATCTCATTCTTAGTCAGCTGTAGAGATTTTTTAGAAGTGAGGGCTAACGGATCCTAAACTTTTTAATTTGTATGTATATTTATAATTTTAATATTTTAAATTTAATAATCATTAAATATGTATGTTTATATATTTATAAAATTAGTTTCTTATTTAATATTTTTATTTATAATATATTTTTATCCCAAAATCATTAGTTAAGATTTGTGATTATTTTTGTCCTGCTTATATTAATCTCTAAATAATATATATTTAAAATTTAAGATAAAATAATAATAATAATACTTAAAATATATCATATAAGATTGATTTTGAAATCAAATAAAATGGTGATTCAGAATAATTTAATAATTTCGATATTTCAGGGGCTAATTTAGATATTTACTCAATTGATTTTTATTTGGATGATGAGGGATATAAATAGTTAGACATATTCATTGTACTTAGCCTTGTGAACGTGGAATTAGAAGCAATATGAATAAATTATGTAGTAATGTAGACATCGACTTCTGAATGCAAGTTGATTAAAGTGCATAGGTGGTGCAGTGTTTACCAATCTCAGAGGTGCACAGAAGATGTTCACATTCCTCACTTTCATTTTCATACATTTAAATAAAAATAGGGATGGGAGTGCGGCCGGAACCGCTGCCAAAGCCGTCACGGACTCATAGCCCCCTTTAAGCCCTTCCTCGCGTTCCCCAAATCTTGAGGTTTATTCATTTTTAATATTAAGATTTTTTTCTTTATGTATTATTGATAAGATTTTATTTTTAATTGAAATAGAATCAATTTTTATACCCAAGATATTATTTATTTTTAAGCTCTAATCCATCACAGAGTTTTGTTGTTAAATTACATCTTAATAAATTAAAAATTAATCTCAATTTTTAAATATTATAATACTTAATAACATAACATTACAATTATAATTATAATTATAAAAAATTAACATGAGTTTGATATTTTAAATAAATATTAAAAATAAGTAAAAAAATTATGAAAATAAGAATTAAACTTATCAAATATAAAATATCTAATTAAAATTTATAATAATTATTTTAAAATAATAATAATAATAATAATAATTATTATTATTATATTTTATTTTAATATTTATAAATTAAAATTCTAAAAAAAATATGAAAAATCGTATATCAACTCTATAATATATCAAATATTTTTTAAAATTATTATATATGTCAATCCACAAGTCTCACTTATGCCAAATGGAGCCAAATATTCAAGGATCATATGTTGTGTGCGTGGTGATGCCAACTGTTAAGTTTTTTAAGCTTCTACCTTTTAGATTTGAGAGTTTTACTTTTAATTAAACAAAGACTATATATATATATATATATATATATATATATATATATATATATATATATATATATATATATATATATATATATATATATATATATAATTAGGAGATTGAAAAGCTCTGCTCTCCAATGCTTTCTTGGTGTTTTTTTTTTTTTTGTTATCATGCTCTCTACTGTATATTAATACTAATTCTTGATATATTTTGAGTTTTTTAAGGAATATTTATTTTCTTTAGTATTTTTTTTAATTCTTCTAGTAGATTTGTTTCAGGGTCCTTTCTGGGATTGGGATGTTCAGGTTTGGATTTATTCAAGGGTAGTAAAGACAAAGTAAATGCATGCAGTTATGTTGTAATATTTATTACGTAAAAAAAAAATATATTATTCTATAAGGAAAAACTAAATGTCAAAACCAAATGACAAGTTTATAAAATTGTGTTAGCGCTTTCTCTTTACAATCTTGATGTCAATGTATATACTACTGTTTAACAACGGCAAAATTTTTGGTTAATATATAAAATACAGATTTTTAATTTTTGATATTTTAAGAAAAGATTAATATGTCCTTACTATATTTAAAAAAGATTGTGTGAACAAGAAACACATTTTAAATATTTTAGCAAATCATACTATATTAGTCTCTCTTTTTTTTAAATAATAAAAATAATCAACAACTATGAATGTCATATACACTAGCTTGTTTTCGAAAAAGAAAAAATGTTAACAATCTGTATCTTTCAGATGAAATGAACATGAAGCCTCCATCGTAGTTTATTTTGCACCTGTCCAGACCAAACTATAATCAATTAACATACCATCTTTTTTTAAAAATATAATAGATTATCATTGATTATAAGTAATACATGGACTAAGAATTCACCTCAAATTTATTTCATGTATATAGTCTCTTTTAATCTATCCAGATAAAATATAACGGTTTAAAATTTTAAAGTGGATAATATCTTAAATATAATAATTAATCCTACTTAATTGATCTTATGTATATTATGATAATATAAATGAGATTAGGATTTCTCATTTATTAACAAAATATTGATATTGAACACACTACAAGAAAAAACATATTTAGCGACCGAAATTAGCGACCGAATTTTTTCGGTGGCAATTAGCGACCGATTTAGCGAACGATTTAATTCGATCGCAATTAGTAACCAATTTAGCGACGGATTTAATTCGGTCGCTATTAGCAACCGAATTAGCGATCGAATTAATTTGGTCACAATTTAGCGACCAATTTAGCCACCAAAATATAATTTGGCTTCACATTTTTAGTTAGCGACCGAAATAGCGACCAATAGTTTGCCTCACAAATTTTCGATCGCTAAATCGGTGGCTATTCCACACTAAAATAAAAAAAATCATTTAACGACTAATTTAGCGATCGAATTACAAATTGAAATAATGACTGAATAATAATCGGGAGCTAATTAGAAAATAGCGATCGAATTTAATCGATCGCTAACGAACATTATTTTTTTATGATATTTAAATTTATTTTTTTATAAATATACTTTAATTGTTTTAGTATATTTTTGACAATTTATTTTTTAAAAGTAATTTATTTTCTAAAAATAATTTAATTTTTAAAAGATACTTTAAAAATAAACTTTGGTCTCAATATTAACAAAATGAAGATTAACTTTAATTTTAAATTACTAAAATAAAAATATTATTAAAAATAAATCAAATTTATTAAAAATTTAAATTGTAATAAATTAAGACTAGAGTAATATTAACTATTCAATACATTGTTTAAGAAAAGCTTAATAATAAATATTCTTTAATTTATTTTTGAATTGAAAATTTCAATTGAAATTAAATTATATTTTAACAAGTTATATTAAACAAATTAAACACATCAAATGATCACATTTTAATTCCTCATTAACTTAATTAATTAAGAAAATAAAATTTTAATCAAATTATTACAATTTTATTTTATAAAACTTTATTTTTAATCTAATCTTTAAATTTATTGCTTTATTATTATTAATTACTTAACCATGGTTATTTTCATATAATTGATATACAAAAAAATTATATCAATATACATTAGATAATCAATATACATTAGTTTAAGTATACTAATTAATATTTTTTTCATTTTTAACATAATTAATAACAAAGATTAAAAATAGACTGCTAGAAAAGTTACAAATTTAAAACTAATCTATTTTACAAATACTAAAAATAAACCATATTTAAATAAATTAAAAATATATTTAAATTTATATTCAACCTATATGATAGCGGTTCCACGTTAACCGCTATCTAAACTATATTTTAGATAGCGGTTAAGGTTTAACCGCTATTAGATGTTCTGTTTTAAGAGCGCTTCAAGTGGAGCCGCTATCATATACAACCATTATGATCGATTACATTTTTAAATAACACATCATATTGGATAATTTTTTCAAATAATTAATTATAATCGATTAGTTTTGTAAATAATTGATTAGAATTGATTAGTTTTTCAAATAATAGATTATAATTGATTAATTTCTCAAATATATATTAAAAAATTATAAATAAAAATATAAATTATTTAAGAATATTAATTATTGTAAACATAAAGTAGAACATGGGAGGAGATGAGGATGATAATATAATGATGGAATTGACAAAAATGCAGAATTGAGAAGTTAAAAAAAGAAAAACTAAAGAAAATAGAGATTTAATTATACTTTTAATAAATTTAAGATAATACTAGTTTTGATTTTTATTTTTAAATATTTATTTTAATTTTTTAAAACAGAGAAACTATAATTTTAGTTTCTAAATACTAAATTTAAAGAATTAAATTTATTATTATTTAATCTTTTAATTTTAGTATTAAAAATTTAAATTATATTTTATTAAATTAAAATAATTATAATATATTTTTCTACTTTGAGAATGAAAAATATAATTAAACTAAAACTGAAAATATTATAATACATTTTTTAACTCTTTTTGATTAATTTTTTTTCCTAATTTTTTATAAAGTGAATTTTAATATTTAAAAGTATTTAACATTTTGCTTTCTGAAACGTTTTCTGTATTACCAAATTTAAAAACATAATATTCAAAAAAATAGTTAATGTAAACTATATTTTAGATAGCGGTTCCACGTTAACCGCTATCTAAACTATATTTTAGATAGCGGTTAAGGTTTAACCACTATTAGATGTTCTGTTTTAAGAGCACTTCCGAGTGGAACCGCTATCATATACAACCATTAAGATCGATTACATTTTCAAATAACCCATCATATTTGAAAATATATAATAGCGGTTTCACTATAACCGCTATATAAAAGTTATATTAGATAGCGGTTAACGTGGAACCGCTATTAGAGAATCATTTTTAATAGCGGTTCCAGTGGAACCGCTATTAGAGATTTACTTTTAATAGTGGCTCCAGTGGAACCGCTATAATTTATTTTTAAAAATATAATATTATTTTTAATAAACCCCTCCCCCCCCGAGACCTTCACTCTTTTTCTCTTAGTCTTCCCTAGCCGCCACCCCAGCACCCACTCTGTAGTCATCCCCGAGCCCTAGCCCCCTCCCTGCTCCCCCCAAGTCAGCCCTCACCCTAATCCAACCTCCATCAAAGCTCCTCGTCAACCGCACGCCACCCTTTGAGCCACCGCGCCACACCTCTCTTCTTAACCTCCTCCGCAGCCTCTGCCACCGAAACGACCTTCAATGGTTACTTGTTACCAGGTGAATTGATGTCTGGTTCATCTGGGATGGGATTCACTCCATATATATATATATATATATATATACTTGTATTTAAACAAACATTTCTATGTGATTCTCTTGCATTGTTTTGTGGCCCAAGAAAGGTGGCACTATATACTGTTATTCTCTTGCATTGTGAATAATATAGGAGACATAATTTTGACAGAATTTCTTTATCGTTTGTTGTAGGTGGATTTGTGAAGTAGATAGGTTCTTGGATCCCTCTTAATGTGGATTTGGTGGTGCTTGACAGACCAATTTGGGAACTTGTTGAGACTATACGCCCTCAGGTTAACCATTTGTAATTTGTTTTAATTATCTGTTGGATCTTAGTGAAAAGAAATTTCATAATTATTGGGTTTACTTACACAATTATTTGGTGGTCTGTATCATACATACTGCATAAGTAGTGGATAAATACCTTGGAAAAAATGTATTAGAAAAACATAAGTACCATACGTACTGCATAAGTAGTGGATAAATACCTTGGAAAAAATGTATTAGAAAAACATAAGTACCATACGTACTGCATAAGTAGTGGATAAACACCTTGGAAAAAATGTATTAGAAAAACATAAGTACTGCAGTTTCACTTACGCTGATTGTTGTAGTTAATTTGCAAGAATAGAAAAACATAAGTACTGCATCACATAAAGTGAATAATGCAGTTTCACTTATGCTGATTGTTGTAGTTAGTTTGCAAGAATGGAGATCCCCGTTGGTAGAATGTGGATGTATCAAAGATTGGATGGTAACAAACATCTAACAGATGAATTTAGAGAAGGAGTGTATCATTTCCTACAATATGTTATTGCTTAACCTATGTTTCAAGAATAAGGTGAAATGTTAAGATGTCCTTGTGTTAAATGTAAGTGTAAAGTTTTCAAGTTTGTTGATCAAGTTGCATGGGATCTTTATCAAGAGGGATTCATGCCTAATTATTATTGGTGGACAAACCATGGTAAAGAGTCGCCGGAATTTCCTGCAATGGTTGTTGAGAGATCACATGGAACTTTTCAACAAAGGGAAGAATTAGGTCTTTTCCATCAAATGATTATGGATCATGTCGGACCATCACTTGGATACCAACTTCAAACCGAGACTGAAATTAGAGAAGAGGACATGGCAGAAAACCCTGATCCTGATACTCAAAAATTCTTTGACATGTTTGCTGCTGCGCAAGCACCGTTGTGGGAAAGATGTACACATCACTCTGAATTGTCAGCATCTTTGGAAGCTCTAAGCTTGAAATCTGATTATAATATGGCTGAAGGATGTTTTAATAGAATGGTCCAATTTATAGGAGAGACTATGCCAGAAGATCATCGAATGGCTACAAATTTTAACCAAGCTAAAAAGTCAGTGATAAAATTGGGTTTGGGTTGTCTCAAAATTGATTGTTGTCCAAACGGATGCATGTTGTTTTATAATGAAAATTCATCTAAAAATATAACTAATTGTTTGATATGCGGCATGGATCGATACAAGATTATCACTAGGAGGGGAGTTGAGAAAAAGATTTCTATTAAAAAAATGTGGTACTTTCCAATTATTCCTAGACTCAAAAGGTTATACTCTTCAATGGCCACTACACCTCACATGAGATGGCATAGCGAGAATGAAAAGGACCCCAGTATTATGTGTCATCCATCGGATGGGGAAGCTTGGAAGCACTTTGACACTGTTCACCCAGAGTTTTGTCAAGACCCAAGAAATGTCATATTAGGGTTATGTGCTGATGGGTTTAATCCTTTTGGTCAGTATGACAAAAGTTATTCTTGTTGGCCGATTATCCTAACTCCATACAATCTTCCACCTGCCATGTGCATGAAGAGAGAATTTATGTTTTTGACAATTTTAATTCCAGGTCCTTCAAATCCAAAGCATAAGATTGATGTATTCTTGCAACCACTTATAGATGATTTGTGCACCTTATGGAATGAAGGGATATTGACTTATGATGTGTCATTGAGGCAAAATTTTATGATGAAAGCTGCTTTGATGTGGACAATTAATGACTTCCCAGCTTATGGCATGTTATCAGGTTGGATGACTGCTGGTAGACTTGCTTGTCCTATATGTATGGAAAGAACAAAGACATTTTCTCTTAGTCATAGCCACAAGATCTCCTATTTTGATTGTCACCGTTAATTTCTTTCACAAGACCATCCATTTAGGAGGAATAAAAAGGCATTCAAGAAGAACGTTGTTGAGATTGGTCCCCCTCCTCCACGTTTATCTAGTCTTGATGTCTGGAATAGGGTGGCACACTTACCAGTTTGCTATGAATTACAACAAGTAGACAATATTGCAGGATATGGTATTACACATAATTGGAAGAAACAAAGTATTTTTTGGAGGTTGCCTTATTGGAAAACCCAACTTTTATGTCATAATATTGATGTTATGCACACAGAAAGAAATGTGTTCATGAATGTGTTTGACACTGTCATGGATATCAAAGGCAAAACTAAGGATACAAACAAGGCTCGATTGGACGTAGCTGAAATATGTAATCAAAAAGAGCTAGAGTTGAAAGACATTGGACGTGGAAAACGTATCAAACCAAAGGCATCATATGCTTTCACCAAATCCCAAAGACTCTCTATTTGTAAGTGGGTTAAAGAACTTAAATTGCCAGATGGATATGCTTCCAATTTGGGTAGATGTGTCGACTTAAATCAAGGAAAGTTATATGGTATGAAAAGTCATGACTGTCACGTGTTCATGCAACGATTACTTCCAATTGCATTTGATTCGTTGCCAAAATCAATTTGGAAAGTACTAGTTGAACTTAGTCTTTTCTTTAGAGAATTGACTTCCACAACACTAAATATTGAACACTTACGAGTTATGGAAGAAAATATACCTGTCTTATTGTGTAAATTGGAACAAATATTCCCACCAAGCTTCTTTGATTCAATGGAACATCTTCCAATTCATCTACCTTATGAGGCAAAGGTTGGTGGTCCAGTTCAATATCGTTGGATGTATCCTTTTGAGAGGTATGCTTACACTAACTACTCACCCTCCATTTCTAAAGTATTTTATATGTTCTTTAAAGACTCCATTTTTGTATTCTTTTTTAGATTCTTACACTCCTTAAAAAAGAAAGTGAAGAATAAAGCTAGGGTGGAGGGCTCTATTTGTGAAGCTTACTTGGTGGAAGAAACATCTACATTTGCCTCATTTTATTATCCTGATCATGTTGAAACAAGAAGGACTAGGATTCCTAGAAATGTTCATGTAGGTGAAGGTTCTTCATCCCCTCCTCCTTTTTCAATTTTCAACTACCCAGGAAGACCAATTGGAAAATCTCAAACATATTTTCTCGCACCAAAGAGACTATGATGCTTGCCTAATTATATGTTCTTCAAAATTGTGAAGAGGTTCAACCATATTTTGAGTAAGATGTTTTCACTCCTCTCACATCAAAATTACTCATGTTACTTTGTGTGGTTTGAGTAATTTGTTACGTGTTTGCAGTATTTATATTGAATATTTAAGACAGCTAAATCCTACTATTTCTGGTCCCCAAATTGACCAAGACATTTCATCCTATTTTCCTAAATGGTTTAAAAAATATGTAAGTTTTTGACTTATATGTCTTACAAATATTTATTCTGACTTACATAGTCTAATGTGTAAAGGACTTTACTGTCTTTAGGTTCTAAATCCAGAAAATAATATTGAAGATCCATTATTGGTTAATTTGGCATGGGGTCCCAAGAGAAAAGTTGAATCATGGCCTATGTATGTTATCAATGGATACAAATTCCACACTATTGTTTGGAGTGAAGGCATGAATTCCTGTAACTATGGTGTTTATGTACGAGGAACCAATGGTCAATTAGAGTCAGATTTTTATGGATTATTGTCTAATATTATTCAATTAGAGTATACTGGTTTGCCATTGATGAATTTAGTTCTCTTTCAGTGTGAATGGTTTGACAATACTCTTAATATAGGAACCAAAGTAGATAATAAGTATGGAATCGTGGAAGTAAAGCAATCACGAAGATATAATAAAGCATATGATCCTTTCATATTTGCACAACAAGCAGAACAAGTTTATTACACAAGTTATCCAGAGGGACACCGAGGTTGGTTGGGTGTAATAAAGACAAAATCTCGTAGTAGAATCATTGATAATATATTCAGTCGAGTTAAGCATGAGACTCAATACCAAGATGATGAGCTTGTAGGACTTCAAGTAGTGCTTCGTGTTGATCCTAACTTCATTGATGATTCCCTTGCTGATGTTAATGGTGGGGGAGAAGAAATAGATATACAATTACTAAATGAAAGAAATATAGATGAAGATGAGGATGAATATATTTCAAGTGAGGATGAGACTGAGAGTGATTTTGATGATACAGATACTTCGGTAATTCATGCATTAAAATTATTTTTACAATTGTTAAATTTGATTGTACACCTTTATTTAATATTGCATATATATACATATATATATTGATATGATTATGATTTAATTATTTGTAGTGAATGAGTGGTAAGCTAACTGACACGTTTGGGTGTAGAAAACAAAATCAGGTAATTCATTGTTTCAATTGTTTAATTTTATGCATGTTACATATGTAATAAGATCTGCTTGTAGATGCCACAAAGGGGTAGAAGTGGTGGTCGTAGACCACCTCATCGTGGTGGTCGAGGTGTACTTGTTGATGATAGAGGTTCACCCAGCCCTAACTCTCCTAGTTCTGTTCGACCAAGATCCATGGAGTCTACTAATCCTATGTTTGTAGAACGCACACCTCCCTCAACTCAGCAGGAATCTCCTGTAGCTATAGTAGGAGAAACAATTCCTACTACCTTCTCTACTGAGGCGACATTTGGTCAACCTACATAGGTACCTGGGTCAGTCGCAACTGAGGTTGAGTCTGGAAATATGGTTGATCAAAGGCCATGGTTACATGCAGACAAAGGAGAGTAAGTATGTTTTAATTTAATTATAATTCTTTAATATGAAATTTCTTAATAATACCAATCCCACAATATGTTTCAACACAGGTTTATACCAGCAAATGGTCCTCCTGCTATAATCTCTAGAATCATCAAACAAAAATTTGATGAACCAAGTCCCACTTGGAGAAAGGTTTCACTTGAGCTTCGAGATAGATGGTTTGGAGAGTTCAAGGTAATTTGAATTATAGTTACATTAAACAATGTCATTTCATTCTTATAAATTAAATGTTTGTTGTGTATTTTTTTTATGCGTAAAGAGTATATATGGGATGTGGAACAAGAGCAAGCCATAAGATCTGTTTTTGACAAGAAAGGTTCTCGAATTTTAAAAAACTCAATGAACAAAGTTAGGAATGGTAAGGATACGGGGATCTGGATACCGCCAGCTGTTCGAGCATCTTTGGACTTACATTGGAGTTCTCCAGATTTCCAAAACAAGAGTGTCATTGCCAAGGTTAATCGAGTTGTTGATAAGGGTGCCTCAGCTTATCGTGGGGGTTCCATATCTATCGCGATCTCACTTTGAGAAGATGGTAAGTTTATTATATTTTTATATAAGTAATTTAATACAATATATTAGACTTTAGGTAATGCATTTTGTCTCATTTTAATGTGTAGACTACGGAGTTTCAACGGAACCAACCGTTTGGGAGGTTGTTGAGAGGACAAAGAAATTAAAGACTGGACAATGGGTCAATGAAAAAACTCGTTATCTTGTTGTATGTTTAACATCTAAGTTATAGTTTATTATTCAATATATGTTTTCTTCATAATAATTATATTTCACTTCATTTTTAGGAACAATATATGCAGCGCAGAGAAGAAGTCCATCAACATAACTTGCGTGAAGGTTCATCTTCACAAGAGTCTCCTATTGTCTCTATTGATGATAATGAAATATACTTTTCGAGTTGTTGGAGGTGAAAATAAAAAGGAAATGTGTATGGACTTGGTACATTGAGCAAAAAGTTCACTACTACATCAGGTTCTCAATCTTACGTTACTCAAACTCCAGTACTTCATCAAATTGAACAAATGCGTGAGACTATTGAAAAGTTAAATGCTGAATTGGTGGCAAAGCATAATAAGGAGAAGACACTTCAAGAAGAGATGCAGGAGTTGAGGAACAACCAACGCCAACAAGATGAGCGAGATGAAGCGAGATGCAGCTTATTTTACAACATATTCAAATGAATAGTCATCCTACTACAAGTCAACATGATACTGACAATATACCAAAGGACTAATTTTCAATTTTATGATATTAAGACTTTGAATATTGAGTAGTTGTTTAGAAACATTTTATTTCTGTTATGACTTTGAATTGTTCTTATTATGATTTGAATAATTTGACTTTAGTTCTTAAGTTTTCATTTGTATTCTGTTTGGATCAATTAAGCAGGTACAAATTTTGCAAAATTGGATATACAAAACTTTAAACGAAAATTTTCAGATTTGGTTAGATTAGCGACCGAATTTTTGGTCGCTACAAATATATTATAATATACAATTCAAATTTAGCGACCAAAATTATTCTGTCACTATTTTTGCGACCGATTTAGCGATCGATTTAAATTATTATTTATATAATTCAATTAATGTATTAGCGATCGATTATATCGAGTCGCTATTATTAGTAACTTTGTCTCCAATTTAGCTGATCGATTTAGTATATTAATTTTTGTTGCTATTTTTGCGATCGATTTAGCGACCGATTTTAATTATTATTTAAATAATTTAATTAATATATTAGCGACCGAATATATCGATCGCTATTTTTTAAAAATTTTACACTACAAGAAAAACACCAAATAGTGACCGAAATTAGTGATCTGAAAAATTCAGTCATCGATAGTAACTCGAATCAGTGATCGATTTCCCTTATTATATTTAGTGAGTGATTTAGTGACTAAAATTTCAGATCACGAGATATCGATCATCGAATCAGTCATCGAATCGGTCACTCGATTCAGTCATTACTAGAAAAATGGTTAATAGTGACCGAAAGTGGTGACCGATTTTTTTTATATTTAGTAACTCGATTTAGTGACTACATTTTCAGATCACTAAAAAAATAATTTTTAAATTGATAACTATTTTTCATTTATATAAATATTTTATTTAAAATATTTTAAATATAAATCTACTTAATAATTTAAAATAAGTGATAACATTGTTAATAACATTATAAAAATTTTAAAAAAATAGTTTACTAACTTATTAAATAATTTAGTAATATAATTATTTAATTTTATTTTTTAATTTAGCATGTGAATAAAAAAATTAAAATTGATTATTATATTAGTCACCGAATCGGTCATCTGATTCGGTCCATCGAATCGGTCACTAAATCAATAATTAAATTAATTATTAATTTAATCTCTTTTATATATATATATATATATATATATATATATATATATATATATATTACTTGTATGTTAATAAAAATGTATTTCAATGTATTTATAAAAAATTAAAATTATTTTAATTACTGAATTGATATTTTAAATTTATATTAATATCTTGGATAATTTAATAGTTGGATATATATTTTAAGTTTATATTAGTCATTTTTATATAAAAGTGTAAAAATAAAGTGAACTTATTTTAAAATTTAATTAAACATAATAATATAATATAGTATTAACCATAATATGTGAAGATTTAGTTAGAAATTAATTTTAAGTTTTATTGTTTTTATTTAAAAAAAATCGTTGAAAAAATTTAAAATAATTAATTAAAGTAAAGAATTTTAATTTAATAAATGTGTTAATATTATTAGAAGAATTAAATTTATATTAATAATTATATAAAATTATAGATATATTAAAATTTAAATTATTGGTAATTTTTTTAATTATTAAGCTAAAATTTGATAATATTAATAAATTAAAAATAAAATATATATATATATATATATATATATATATCACTTTAATTTTTTTAATTAAAATTAATTTCATAAAAAAATTAATATTTGAAAATTAAAATGCAAAAGTATATATATTTATCTTTTATTTAATTATACTTTTACACCTAAAAAAAGAAAAAATAATAAAATTTTCTTTTATTAATCATTTTTATAAAATAAAAAAATATATAATAATTACTTTTATAAAAAAAAATTAACGTTCTTGATTCTTTAACAGATTTGTTTTAACTGATACGACAACGTTTATATCAATTAAAACACTTTACAAAAAATCTTCTAAGTTGATTTAATCGATGGTTTCGCGATTCAATCGATTGAAATACTCGCAAAACTTTCTCGTAAAACTTTTCAAGTTATTTTAACTAATAAAAATAAGTTTTAATCGATTAAAACGCTGTGCAGAAATTGTTTTAATCGATTGAAACGAGATTTAATCGATTAAAATAGTTCTGATCGGTCATAACTGCATTCTAATCGATCATAATTGAAAAGATATAATAGTGGTTCCAGGTTAACCGCTATGTAAGTGAGCTTTTAAGAGCGGTTCTGTTTAACCGCTATCTAAAATGTATTTCGCTTGAGCGACACTGGTCTCGCTCGAGCGAAACGCCTCGCACAAAATTGGCATTCTCGGGTTGTATTTCGCTTGAGCGACTCTAGTCTCGCTCGAGCGATATTTGATTCTGATCGATTAGATTTTCCAAATGATCGATCATATTTGATAATTTTTTCAAATAATTAATTATAAACGATTAGTTTTCTAAATTATTGATTAGAATTGATTAGTTTTTCAAATAATAGATTAGAATTGATTAATTTCTTAAATATATACTAAAAAATTATAATTAAAAATATAAATTAGTTAAGAATATTGACTATTGTAAAGATAAAGTAGAACATGAGAGGAGATGAGGATGATAATATAATGATAGAACTTACAAAAATGTAGAATTGAGAAGTTTGAAACAAATAAAAATATGAAAATAGATATTTAATTACACTTTTAATAAATTTAAGATAATACTAGTTTTGATTTTTATTTTTAAATATTTATTTTAATTATTTAAAACAGAGAAACTATAATTTTAGTTTCTAGCTACTGAATTTAAAGAATTAAATTTATTATTATTTAATCTTTTAATTTGTAGAATTAAACTCAATATAATTGTTAAAAATACTTTGTAGAGGCATTTGAGAAAGCTTTTGTCAAAATACTTTGTTTTTAATTGTTAAAAACATTTGTAGAGGCATTTTGCAAAACATAATTGAGAAGATATGATAGCGGTTCCACTTTAACCGCTATCTAAAGTATAATTTAGATAGCGGTTAATGGTTAACTGCTATTAGAAGTGCACTTTTAAGAGCGGTTCTTGTGGAACCGCTATCTAAAATGTATTTTGCTTGAGCGACAATATTCTCGCTCGAGCGAAACGCCCCCTGCACAAAATTGGCATTCTCGGGTTGTATTTCGCTTGAGCGACACTACTCTAGCTCGAGCGAAATACGATCCTGATCGATCATAGCTTGAAACGATCGGTCATAATGGAGAGGATATAATAGCGGTTCCCTTATAACCGCTATCTGAAGTGTATATTAGATAGCGGTTAAGGCTTATACGATATCTGAAGTGTATTTCGCTTGAGCGAGACTACTATCGCTCAAGCGAAATCTGATTCTGATCGATTATATTTTCAAAATGATCGATCATATTTGATAATTTTTTCAAATAATTAATTATAATCGATTAATTTTCTAAATTATTGATTAGAATTGATTAGTTTTTCAAATAATAGATTAGAATTTATTAATTTCTGAAATATATACTAAAAAATTATAATTAAAACTATAAATTAGTTAAGAATATTGACTATTGTAAAGATAAAGTAGAACATGGGAGGAGATGAGGATGATAATATAATGATAGAACTTACAAAAATGTAGAATTGAGAAGTTTGAAACAAATAAAATTAAGAAAATAGATATTTAATTACACTTTTAATAAATTTAAGATAATACTAGTTTTGATTTTTATTTTTAAATATTTATTTTAATTATTTAAAACAGAGAAACTATAATTTTAGTTTCTAACTACTTGAATTTAAAGAATTAAATTTATTATTATTTAATCTTTTAATTTTAGTATTAAAATTTTAAATTATATTTTATTAAATTAAAATAATTACAATATATTTTTCTACTTTGAGAATGAACAATATAATTAAACTCAAAATTGACAATATTATAATATATTTTTGAACTCTTTTGGATTAATTTTTTTTCCTAATTTTTGATAAAGTTAATTTTAATATTTAAAAGTATTTAACATTTTGAATTCTGAAAGGTTTTCTCTAATAGAAAATTTAAAAACATAATATAAAAAAATAGTTAATGTAAGTTTTCATTATGATCGGTCATAATTGCATTCAGATCGATTAAGAGCGGTTCTGTGTAACCGCTATAAATTAGTTAAGAATATTGACTATTGTAAAGATAAAGTAGAACATGGGTGGAGATGAGGATGATAATATAATCATAGAACTTACAAAAATGTAGAATTGAGAAGTTTGAATTACACTTCTAATAAATTTAAGATAATACTAGTTTTGATTTTTATTTTTAAATATTTATTTTAATTATTTCAAACAGAGAAACTATAATTTTAGTTTCTAGCTATCTGAATTTAAAGAATTAAATTTATTATTATTTAATCTTTTAATTTTAGTATTAAAATTTTAAATTATATTTTTCTACTTTGAGAATGAACAATATAATTAAACTCAAAATTGACAATATTATAATACATTTTTGAACTCTTTTGGATTATTTTTTTTTCCTAATTTTTTATAAAGTTAATTTTAATATTTAAAAGTATTTAACATTTTGATATAATGAGCATGATAATATAATGATAGAATTTACAAAAATGTAGAATTGAGAATTTTTAAATCTTTTTCTAATATTTATTTTTAAAAATATAATATTATTTTTAAAATTTAATATTTTTTTTTCAAATATATAAATATATAAAGATATAAATGTATAAGGATATAAATAAATATATAAATATATCAATATATAAATATATCAAAATATAAATATATAAAAATATAAATATATAAATATAAGTTTCTTGTAAAACTTTTCAAGTTATTTTAACTGATAAAAATAAGTTTTAATCGATTAAAACGCTGTGTCAGAAATTGTTTTAATCGATTGAAATGAGATTTAATCGATTAAAGAGTTCGATCGGTCATAATTGCATTCGATCGGTCATAATTGCATTCGATCGATCATAATTGAAACCATATAATAGCGGTTTCAGGTTAACCGCTATCTAAGTGAACTTTTAAGAGCGGTTGCTTGTGTAACCGCTATCTAAAATGTATTTCGCTTGACCGATGCTCTTATCGCTCGAGCGAAACGCCCCTGCACAAAATTGGCATTCTCGGGTTGTATTTCGCTTGAGCGACTATTGTCTCGCTCGAGCGATGGTGCAACCGCTATTAGAAGTAAATATAAACATATAAATATATAAATATATATAAATATGTAAAGATATAAACATATATCTTTAATATTTTGTAAATGTAAATATAATTTATATATATTTTTAAATCTTTTTCTTATATTTATTTTTAAAAATATAATATTATTTTTAAAATTTAATATTTTTTTTTCAAATATATAAAGATATAAAGATATAAATGTATAAGGATATAAATAAATATATAAATAAATATATAAATATATAAATATATAAATATATCAAAATATAAATATATAAATATATAAATATATAAATATATTAATATATTAATATATAAATATATCAATATATAAATATATAAATATATATAAATATAATATATATATATATATATATATATATATATATACAAATATATCAATATATCAATATTATCCCCTCATATATTAATATACATTATTAGCATAATTTTAATTTAATTAAAAATTAGAATACAAATATACTATACTATACTAATATACCATTATATTATTTTCATTGTATATAAATTACAAAATTAATAATTTGTATACTATACTAATATATTATTTGTATACTATACTAATAGTATAATATACTATATTATAATATTATTTGTATAGAAAACTAATATCTTTATATATAAATATGAAAACATATAAATATATGTAAAAATATGAAGATATAAATATATAAAAATATAAATATATGTAAAAATATAAAGATATAAATATATAAATATATAAATATATCAATATTTAAATATATCAATATTTAAATATATCAATATTTAAATATATATTAAAATATATAAATATATTTTTATTTATAGATTTTATATTTATATACTTATACGGATATACATTTATTTGTATATAAATATAATTTATTTGTAAGTTATTATTAAAAGATCCTAGTAGCTCGGTGGTTGGAGTTTCGGTCTCCAACTCTAAGGTACTTGGGTTCGAATCCTGACAATGATAATAAACCACCTAATAATAAGTTAAACTTCTAAAAAATATTAAAATATAATATAATTAAGAGATAGGGAAAATAAATAATAGATATAATAAAAATATAAATAAATAAAAATAATTAAATTTGTTATTCTTTTTCATTGATTTAGTGACTAAATCGATGACCGATTTGATTATATATATTCGGTCACTTGATCGGTCACTAAAATCGATGACCAAGGAAATAGTGACCAATTCCAGTTGGTCACTATTTCGGTCACTATTTTAATTAGTAACCGATTTTGCACATTTAGTGACCGAATTTTCGGTCACTATTTGGTGTTTTTCTTGTAGTGTTACCACTCGATTTAGCTGATCGATTTATTATATTAATTTCGGTCACTATTTTGGTCTTTAAGGAATAAGTAATCAAATTATTTAGCGACCACCTTATCGAGTCGCTATTTTGCGATCGAAATGTAAATTGGTCGCTAACAAATTAGCGACTTGACCTTTTGCGACTAATCATTTTGGTCGCTAACAGAATAGCGACCGATTTTTTGCCATTAACGACCGATTTTTTCGGTCGCTAAAATGTTTTTTTCTTGTAGTGACATGAAATGAGAATATAGGCTCGCTTCACTCTTATCCTTTAATATTTTAGAAAAAAATTATGTTTCACATTCATAAATTTTACATCACTTAAAAATCGGTTAAGGATAATTTATATACATTATCATCTCTTAATCGACAAATTTTAAGACAAAATTGTAATAAATTAAAATTTCAAAATAAATAATACCTCGAACCGTAATAATTAATATTAAATATGTTATTATAATAAATATGAGATTCACCTATTCTTCCATAAAACATAACATTTGTTTAAAATATTCATTATCTTCTTTAATAATTCATTGAAGAAGCTTTCATTATTTAGTGCCAATACTATCTATCTTACATATCTTCTCTTTGCATGACTATAGCATCCCTCAATTTAATATGAAGACGGGTTTATGTTATATTGCATTTATAATATATATATATATATATATATATATATATATATATATATATATATATATATATATATATATATTAAGTACAAAAATCTCATTTTAAGAGATGTAATAATAAATTGATTGAACAGTGCATATAGGAACATAAATTCAAACCCTATTATCATTAATTGTCATAAAAAAAGAAAACACATTTTGAGTAATTTGTGGCCAAAGGTTGTGTGCTGATATCTTTTATTAGTTTTGTGTGTACCCATCTTGAGGAATGAAGTAGATGCATATGTCAAATTTGAATAAATGATTTCTGTTATAAACTAACGTGTACTTAAAACAATAAATTTTGGAGAGAAAAGTCTAAATATAATATATATTCATTTAGAAAATTATATCTTTTACGTCTAATTTAATATATACTTCAAAAATAGAAAAAAAAATAAAGTTAAATGTTTATAAATATTCATATTAATATGTAATGATATGAATATAGCATATAAATATAAAAATTTGACAATTATTTTTGGAGTGCTTATTATGCATAATTATTTATTATTAATTTATCCTAATTTATTATTAGATGTTATTTTCAATTAATATAATTGTCCCCGTGAAAAGGAGCATATATTTTTTATGTAACTTATCCCAATCTTAAAAAAAAAAATAAAAAAAATAAAAAAAAACTAGACTTAGGAAGAAGTTTCAATTTAAGTCATATTTTTTTTAGACTCCCTAGAAAAAATACATACTATATATCTCATAACATTAAAATTATGTTTAATGTAACGTCTGAAAATTAATTTATGTAAAATTTTCTTCAAATATAATATATTGGGTTGGATCGGGACTTTTACGTCGGACCCATAAAAGGGTGACGTAAAAGACCTCTTTTACGTCACCCCTGTATGGATCCGACGTTAAAAGCTGGATTAATTTTTACGTTGGATCTCTATTGATCCGACGTAAAAGACTTTTTTTACGTCAGCCCCTTATGAGGTCTAACGTAAAAGTCACATTTTATTTTATTCCTGTACCACTCCCTCATCTCGCATAATAAGGGTTTTTTAGAATGATGATGACAGCAACGATGACCAGCTCCTCTCAAGGTACATTTTGACCACAGTGAGTGACAAAAATACTTTCATTGTGTCTCATTTGTGGTGGTTAACATTTCTCTTCGATTGAATTCGAGTTTTATAATAGTTATGTGTCTCGTCTCCTCTTTTATGTTGAAATTGAATGTTTTCACTAAATTGTTATTGATATTGAACTGTTATAGTTAGTGTTCTATGCGTTTAATTAATCCTACTTTTTTTTTTTTGTAATTTGTATATTGGCGGTTTAGGTTGTTGTTGTTGTTTTGTGTATTAGGGTTTTATGATGAAAAGAAAACGGAAAATGGTCGAAGCAAGATAACTTTTGACTTAGATTCAGATGCACAACGTATGAAAACGAAGAGAAAAAGGCGAAGAAGAGGGGGCAAATCCCGATGGGGATTTGTCCTAACAGTTTTTCCAAAATATGCTCTTAAGCACGTGTAATACACAAAAGTTTATGCGGGTATAACCAGAGGTAATTACTTTCAACATTTGTTAAGTTCATTTAAATTTGTGTGTATTTCATGTTAACTAAAGTCAAAATAATTTTTCAAGTATTTCAAGATTCATCTATCTCCACTATCAGGACATGATATTACAAAATAATAAGGTTTTTCGTTCAAAATTTCTAGTTTGTATTGTATTATGTACTTTAACATTTCAAGTTTTCAAAGAAACTTGAACTTCTGGACTGTCTGACTATAATATATGTTTGAAGGTTTTTGTTGTAAGACAAAATAAACCCAATAATAAAAAAAAAAGATGAAATTTACGTCGAATGTGTGCATGTCCGACGTAAATTTACGTTCGACATACACACGTCCGACGTAAATTTCGTCCAATTTTTTAAATTTTTGAAGTCTTTTACGTCTATTTCAGCATATATGCAACGTAGATTAACGTTGTGTCTCGATATCTGACATGAATTTACATCGGTCAAAGGGTCTGACATAAATTTACGTCTCCTGTATTAACGTCGGTCTTATATGAGACGTAAAAAATCCAAAATATCCGACGTAAAAGGTCCATTCTGCACTAGTGTTTTGGTGTATCATCTATAATATCGAGGTAGGGGAGGAGAATATTATCATTTTATTTATTTTATTTTAATTATAGTTGTGGAGTGAGGTGTCTCTAATTTCATTCTATTTATTCTTTTATTTATTTGTTTATCTCTAGTTCTACAACAGTCCTATTTTAATTATCTTCAGTTACGTGTTGGTCCTGCCATACCTTTATTTATTTATCTTCAGTCCTACACCGGTCCTATTTTAATTATCTTCAGTTATGTATTGGTCTTGTCTTATCTTTATTTATTTATTTATAATCATGCACTGGTCCTTTTTTAATTATCTCTAGTTACATGTTGGTTCTGCCTTATCTTTTTATTTATTTATCTCCAATCTTCCACTGGTCCTATTTTAATTATCTTTAGTTACTGGTCCTACTTTATGTTTATTTATCTCTAATATTGTACTGATCCTATTTTAATTATCTTCAGTTATGTGCTGGTCCTGTCTTATTCTTATTTATTTATCTCCAATCTTGCACTGGTCCTATTTTAATTATCTTCAGTTATGTATTGGTCCTATTTTATGTTTATTTATCTTCAGTCTTGTACTGATCCTATTTTAATTATCTTCAACTACGTGTTAGTCTTGTCTTATGTTTATTTATTTATCTTCAATCCTGCACTGTTCTTATTTATTTTATAGTGATGCACTGATCTTATTTATTAATTTATATTTATATTATTTAATTATTATTTTTAATAATAATATCTATTTATGAAGATTTATTAATATTGTAGATGGAGATTGAACTTTGAGGATTGAAATGAGGAGTTATCACTAAGAACGTGGTTAAAATTGGGCTCATTGAAATGAGTAGTTATCATTACAAATTTAATTTAAATCTTCATGATATAGAATGTGTTGAGAAAGTTGAAAAACATATTTTATATATATACTATAAGATTGTATTATTTTAAATAATAATTGTTCTCATTCCCTATTGTGATCTTTTGTACATGTTATATTTAAATATCAACTTAAGTAGATGGAGACACCAAATATCTCAAATCTCTTTTCTGCAAACATCACTGTCTTCTTTCCAGGAACTACTTGGAACACAAACATCATTGACAACTCGATTACTCTTAAAGGGACAGGGTTATCAATATTAACATTTACATCTGATATGGGAACTCTCATCATGCTAGATGGACCAATAGTGGTCACCTTCTGCATGCCTCCTACCATTTCCCAAAACCCCTTAATCAGTTTGTTTCCATCGGCAATATAAATATTTGTATAATTGTAGTAAGAATAGAAGGAATAAAAATAAATAAAATTCATTCTTCTTTTATATATCTTGTAAAAAAATTAGTAATGTAAATTACTTTTATATATAAAATATCTTTATTTTACCTGTTACCCTTATAAAAAAAATGAAGTATATTTTTAGTCCATGTACTTTCATGTGAAATTGAAAATAGTCCCTCTGTCAAAGTTCACATAAAAATGATCCCTATACTTTTGATATGATTGAAATATGTCCCTATTTTAAACTGCATTAAATATATATGGTGACTTGTCTAACGAGAGATAGTATGACTCATTCATTATTTGACACATGTAATTTTTTTTTAAAAGAAAAGCTCTTCTTTAAAAAAAAATAGAAATTATTCAACGATATTATTATTTAAAAAAAAAGTTGAAGTTTTTCTTTTCTCTTCATGCACCAAAGCTCTTCAGTTCTCGTCACAACCACTTTTCATTCTCTCTTCTTTTCTCGTCACAACTACTTTTCGTTCTCTCTTTTTCTCGTCACACACCAAAGGCCTTTTCTTTCTTCCTCTTTCTCTGTAAAGGTTGTATAAAGTCAAAGTGACTTTGAAGTTCGAGGGTTCCATCGGTTCGTTGTGGTTCAACCGACAGTGCGACGGTGGTGCACAACGACGGTGTGTGACGGTGGTATACCATAGCTAGGGTTTTCATTTCTAAAAATTAAGGTAGAGAAGTTTAAATGGCTTATAAATGGCATAGAAGTTTAAATTTCTTTTTAAATGGCTTTTAAATAACTTTTAAATGTTATAAATACGGATTTAAATGACTTTTAAAAGTTTGACACCTTTTAATTTAATTTTATTTTTTTAAATAATTACACGTGTCAAATAATGAATGGGTCATACCATTTCTGTTAGACAGATTAGCATATACTTAACGCCGTTTAAAATAGGGACTTATTTCACTCATTTCAAAAGTATAGGGATCATTTTTATGTGAACTATGATAGAGAGACTATTTTCAATTTCACATGAAAGTATAGGGACTAAAAACATACTTAACCCAAAAAAATGCTACATTAGATTGTATCAGAGCAACTTTTCATGTGTGACCTGTGAAATGAGACTATGATGAGATCTTATGAATCCTAACTTATATAATTCTAGATGGAAAATAATAGGAGGAACAACGAGTTGTCAGAAATGGTAGAAGTTATCCGAGATGTGGTTGTTGCATTATTAAGGAACCAAAGACCTGAAGGAAGCTGATGAGTCATTATATTCCCGTATTTTCTTCCCTTTCTGAACTTATTTTAATTAGTGTTTTGGGCTTAACTTTCTATTATTAGTGAATTTTTATTAATTGGGCTTCATTGGACCAATAATTAGATTTTAATTAATTTAAATCTATTTGATCTAATTTTTTCTCATTATTAATTTTAGAACAGTTAAAGCAATTTTGGGCCTAGAAGATTGGGCTAGATGCCATTTTACGAGTTTAAAGCAATTTTGGGCTTGGAAAATTGGGTCAAATGTCATATTTTATTCTATACGGGTACTAACATTGGTTTACTGTTTTATTTATCATTTTTTCTAGAGATCTCCAAAAATCATTATTTCCAAAAAATTATAAACTAGACACATTCAGCTTTCCATAGGATCCAAAATCATTCAATTCGGAGATAAATGGGATTTTACATAAATTATCCAACACGGGTCAAGCGCACCAGGCCGGCCCAATGGACATGCTTCAGTAATTTAAGTCTCCTAAATTCATTAGACCTCCAAAAATAGTAGCAATGGTGGCGTTTTAAAGCTAACTCAAAAGGCTTTAAAGGGATACTAAAATCGCTTAATTTGGATAAGTATTGAAAATACTGCATGTGTTTTAAGTTCACGGACCTGCACTAAAGCCAACTTATGATGTGTTTCATGGACCAGTTGAGCCCAAACCTCAGTAAAGATTAGGGTTAGGGTTATTTATATAAGAAAGGCACATCACACATCAGAAGGGAGACATCACACAAGGACTACGCAGCCACCACACTTCCACCTTTCATCTTCTGCAATTTATATTCAAGTTTGTTTACTCTTCTGTCATTATTTTTAAATTCTTGTTTCGATTTTAATTATGTTTCTTCTATTGCGTTTTCAACTTTCCATGGATAGCTAAATCTTTGTATTGATTTTCTGAGAAGAATGCAAGTATATGTTTGAGGTTTTGTTCTTCAATTTCATTTTGTTTGTTCTCTTAACTCTTCATCTTCTAATCTCAGTGTTGAATTATAATCTGTTTATGCTTAATAAATCGAAACTAATATCATAGTTTGCTTAATTCTGTGTTAGAGATGAGATTATGTGATGTATGCAATGCTTAATTGTATAAGGATAATTTGGGGTTAATCTTCGCTTAGTTGGTTAATTTCATGTTGGAATAAGGGTTAAGGAAAATTTGGGATTAATCTTCGCTTAGTTGGTTAATTTCATATTGGAACAAGGGTTAAAGCTAATTTGAGATTAATCTTCGCTTAGTTGATTAATTTTGAATTAGAATATAATTTGAGATTTATCTTCGCTTAGTTGATTAATTTCGAATTAATTTCGTAATCTAGGATAAGTGACACTGCATTAGAATCAGGAAATCAATTGCATTTTAATATGTTTTCAATCCGCATTTTTATAATATGATTTTGTTCTGTTTCATCTAATATTTTAATTTTGGAAAACTCCCCTTTTAATTTTTTGATACTAAAAATTGATAAGCTTTGATAGAAATTCGTGATCTTTGGGAGACGACCTAGGAAAGCTTCCTAGTACTACATTTATCTGTTTTAATTATTTGACCGAGTACGACATCGATCAGGAACCAATGAATCACAAGGTTTAATTGAATTTAGGAGAAACAAACCTCCGTAATTTCATGGAGGTTATAACCCAAAAAGGGACTGAATTATGGACTAAAGAATTGAAAAAAATACTTCAAGTTATGAATTGTCCTGATAACCAAAAGGTGAATTACGCTGTGTTTGTGTTGATATGAGAGGTTGAATATTGGTGGGACAGTACCAGGAGATTACTAGAAGAAGGAAGAATAATCATTACTTGGGAGGTGTTTAGAACAAAATTTTTAGAAAAATATTATCCCAATGATGTGAGGAGAGCAAAAGAAATAGAGTTTATGCAATTAAAGCAATGATGTATATATGATAGTAGGAGAATATGCCGCTAAGTTTGAAGAGTTAGAAAAGCACTCTACATTCTTTTATCACCCTGATGAAAAAATGAAGTGTATTAAATTTAAGAATGGACTTAGGCCTGAATTGAGAAAAATAGTAGGAATATTAGAAATTTGTTTTTCTATGCTTATTCACAAGTGCAGGTTTTGAAAACCATCAAAATAGTAAACCAAAATAGTAAACCAAAATATTTTGGACCCCAGCAAAATAAAAGGAGACAAAATGAAGACAAACCTTACAACCACCCCCAATGGAGATCCCAACCCAGTCAATTTTCTGCAAGAAAATTTTAATAACCGTACAAATAATCAGCTCAAGTGTTTTAAGTGTAGACAAGATCATTATGCTAAGGATTGTCATCTTAAATGACCTATCTGTTTCAAGTGTGAAAAACCTGGTCATATATGTTCTGAATGTTGACAACAAAAACCAAATTTTAATCCTTCTACACTAAAAATATTACTTCTGACAATAGGAAAAGTATATATCATTACTAGAACTGAAGTCTCTCAAAATAATGATTTGATCCAAGGTATATGCTTCATTAATGGCAAAACTTTAAATGTACTGTATGATTCAGGCGCAACTCATTCATTCATTTCCAATGATTGTGTCCAACACCTTGAATTGTCAACTTCTTTTCTAGATATTAGTTTGATTATTTCAACTTCCACGAGAAAATTTGTAATCACCAATAAAATTTGTCTAGATTGTCCTTTATTCATTAAAAATAATAAATTTCTTATGAATTTAATTTGTTTACATTTATCTCAATTAGATGTAATCTTAGATATGAACTAATTATCTTCTAATCAAATCCTTATGAATTTTGTAGAAAAATAAATAATATTTTTAAAATTTGAAGATTTCTTGTATTTATCTGATAACTCAATAAATAAATCTTTAAAGAACAAAATTTAAAGATATATGTTCCTATCTTTTATAAAAGTAAAAGAGGAAATCAATTTGAAAAATATAGCAATTATTAAAAATTTATCTTTTTTTTTAATAATATTCCTGATTTAACACCAAGATTGAATTTTCAAAAGGTAAAAATTATAAAAATAAAATTTTGTTTTTTATAATATCTACCGACTAACTTTGACAAAAAATAAGATATATGGAAATGAAATATATTACAGTGATTGGATGTGCCCCGTGACATGGTGCAGGGCCAGTGGAAGGGAAAAGAACAATTCCATCCCAATAATAATGCAGTAACATTTGATTTTCCCCATAAAACAGGCTCATCAATTTCAAACCCACAAGTCCACATAGGGCACCATAACGAATCCATCCAAGATCTCCCAACTCATGTTACAAAAATAATAATATTCAAAGTTCACAAGCACCACCTCCTCCATGTGAACCCACCACAAAGGACAATCGTTTTCTTTACCTTCTCTCTCCTATATAAGCTCACACACAACTGAACAAACAAGTACAAGCCTGTTCTTATCTCCCTCAGCTTGGGGTCCTCAAAACAGTAGGAACCAAACCATGGGTTCCAAAGTCAATACCTTGGTTTTGTTCACTTTGTTTCTGGTTGCGTCCTTGCACCAAGCAAGAGCAGCAAAGTCTCATAACTCTAATGTGACTCGCTTGAAGGGGAAAAAGGAAATAGTCGGTGGGTGTAATTTGTTCATTGGAAGTTGGGTGATTGACCCTTCACATCCTCTCTATGACTCTTCAAGCTGCCCCTTTATAGATGCTGAGTTTGATTGCCAAAAGTATGGCAGACCCGACAAGCAGTATCTCAAATACTCTTGGAAGCCTGATTCGTGTGTCTTACCCAGGTAGTGTTATTTAAGCTTACCAAAATGCATATTTACTTTAATTACCAGATTCTCCTTTTGCAATTACTACAAGTAGTAGATTAGTGAATCTTAGAATAGACAACTTGGTTCAACACAAGTTATCATTTTTCTTGCAAAGATTCAAGGACAAGCTTCCATGGTCTTTCTTCTGCTTTTCTCTACCATGGGGTTTGATAATAATTCTTCAATCTGCTACCGTCAGCATGGTTGGATTCAAATTTGTATACTTAAGTTGAATGAAATCATTTCTTAATTTTTTTTTTCATTTTAAACTAAAACTCAGGCCAAAATATTATAAAAAAAAGTCTGAAATCTAGCTCAACATACTTTCAAATTGAAAACAGAGCATGCAGTTTCTCAGTGAAGAAATATATTTTAGAGTAGGGACTCCTTATTTGAAATTACAATGTGTTATTAAGAAATATATGTTTGTTATTGAGATTGTAAATTCTGTATTGTAGGTTCGATGGAGTGGATTTCTTGAACAGGTGGAGGGGTAAGAAGATAATGTTTGTGGGTGACTCACTGAGTCTAAACATGTGGGAATCATTATCGTGCATGCTTCACGCGGCTGTGCCCAATGCCACCACCACTTTTGTGAGGAGAGAAGCTTTGTCCACTGTGACCTTCCAGGTATCCTTCAATTTCTTTTCTCTTTTTTCGTTCTCTTTGTCTCCATTCGGATATACTACTCTAAACCCTACTAAATACAACATTCTCACGTGTGTCTTACTTTCTCTTACTCTCACACAGTCTCTCTCTATATATATATATTTTATAATCTATATATATATATATATATATATATATATATATATATTAAATTTATTTATCTACGTATCATTATATAAGGAAAAAAATAAATTTATATTTTATCTCAATATTTTGATTAGATTTTGACAAATATTTACAAGGAATGAAGTAAATTGATTAAGCTTTAATAATTTGATACAAGAATGAGGACTGAAGTAAAAGATATGGAGGGATGAAATAAAAAGTAAAACATTTTACGGATTAAAGTGATTTTTTTTATATTTTATGAGATTTTTTTTGTTTTTCAACATTTTTATTAATCCTTCTTACAAAATACATAGAGTAATTTGTTTCGATATTTCAACCAATTGAAGAATGCTAACAATAGAAACCCATTCACAAAAAAATGATTTGATATTTGGTATATCCTAATGAATATAGTTAGTGTTGTTTTTCATAAAATATAAATTATCAAAATAAAACTTTAAATTTGAGTAGAAACAAGTAGGAAAGGACATTATTTGTAAATTTGGTCTAACAGGAAAAGAAGTGAATGAAAGCAACCGTTTAACTTAATTTGAATAATGATAATGCCGTGAAAAGCAAGTTGAAAATGTTGGGAAGTGATAAAATAAAATTGTACATAAAATGATGTTTGGTTCAACAAGATTAAGTCAGAAACAGAAGTCACAATTTTTTTTTCTTTTTTTCCATTAAGATACACATGAATAAGACTTGACAGGCTGTCACACCCTTTTGCCAACCTGTGTGCGAGTACAACTTGGAGCCTCTCTTGCAATTTCATTATTCTACACATTAACTTTAATCAATATCAATCGCATATAACATTAACATCTCTCTTGTTATATCGTAATAATTAAAACTCATTTATGGCACATGTCCAACCCCACAATGCATAATGTGTGCAAACATTCCATAAATTAGTAGTAACAAAATAGCAAATAAAGGAAAAAAAAAAAATGTAGGATCACTCCTACTCCTAGAAGCTCACAAGATTCTATATAAAAGAGAAAAACTATAAATTTTGATTCAAAGTTTTCTACTTTAATTAAAAATATGTTTAAAATCATAGCATAGATTTTACAGTAAAATTTGTTAAAATCATTTACTAAACCACTTTGAATATATAATGACACGCTCGAATGTGAAGGTGAGAGGTGTTAATTAAATATATAATCAAATTATATTTTATAAATAAATGTAAATATTATTTATTAATCCATTTTAAACAAAGATGTTTTTGAGATTTACTATTAATTAAAAATATAATTAAATTGCATTATATAAATAAATATAAATAGTCATATGGATTTGGTAATAAAAATTTCAATTATTTGAGTATAATAAAGATGTGTGGACAAGTTACTATTTTGCACGTGAATGGTTTATGCATTCATCTTTCACTTTATAATGATTGAAGTTGAAATTTAATCTGAAGCACCGAAATGAGAATGGTTGATGGGTTTGTGCAGGAGTATGGAGTAACCATACAACTATACCGCACACCATATTTGGTGGACATTGTTCGAGAAGAAGTTGGAAGGGTGCTCACACTGGACTCCATTCAAGCGGGTAGTGCTTGGATAGACATGGACATGTTAATCTTCAACTCCTGGCATTGGTGGACCCACAAAGGAGACTCTCAAGGGTATGTTAATATTGTAGGATTAATTCCATGACAAAACGGTTAGCTTGATTCTGCGTCAAAAGTTAACAATTCCGTTTGCTTGCTTATTTTAAAATAATATTTATATATTAAAATAAAAATAATTATAATATTTAATTTTTTTAATATTATTAAAATATATTATAATTTAAATTATACAAATTAATTATTAATTATAATTAATTATTTTGATAAATAAATTTAATAATTTTTTCAATTTATCTAATAAAAATATTAATTAATAAATAAAAACTTAAAAATTATTCATATAATTAAAAATATATTTAAAAAAAATATATAAAAATAACCTGTACTCATTGCGAACCCATCCCGTCTATTTTATGGGACTAGAGAAGGAACACACAGGACGGGCTAAATTCACGTAATAATTGATATCCCAAGTTATTTTAACGCATACTTTATAAAAGATTCAATATTGATGCTTAATTTGAATACTACCACACTGTATCAAATCACATAGTATTTCAATAAACAAGTGTTATAAAATCTGAGTCTTAAATTGAATATTCTAGTTTAACACATTTGTAAAGAAAATGCTTTAAGCTGAAGCAAGTTAGGGTATACTTGATTGGATTTCTGATATTCTTGGCAACACCTAATTGATAATTGATTGGTTCATTTTCCTTTCAGATGGGATTACATTAGAGACGGTCCCAGTCTCCTAAAGGACATGGACCGTTTGGAGGCCTTTTATAAAGGGATGACCACATGGGCTCAATGGGTTGATCAAAATATAAACCCTACCAAAACCAAAGTTTTCTTTCAAGGCATTTCTCCTACTCATTATCAGTAAGTAACTCTCATTTGCCCAGGTCCTTAAAAGTCCTTTGCCAATCATAACAAACATTAATTAACTGCAATGCATTTGATGATGGTCCCTTGAACAGAGGTCAAGAGTGGAATGAACCAAGAAAGAGCTGCAGTGGAGAACTTGAACCATTAGGTGGCTCTACATATCCTGCTGGTCTACCTCCTGCAGCAAACATAGTGAACAAAGTGTTGAAGAACATGAAGAGTAAAGTTTATCTACTTGACATTACACTTCTCTCACAACTAAGAAAAGATGCACATCCCTCTGCCTATAGTGGGGACCATGCAGGCAATGACTGCAGTCACTGGTGCCTACCAGGGCTACCTGATATTTGGAATGAACTCCTAAATGCAGCTCTCATAATCTGAAATTATATTATAAACTCTTGTAATGATAGTAATATTCTACTCAAGGGTTTAATCCAATTGAACATAGGACTCCTCAAAAATAGTTATAACAGAGTTGCAAAACAAGTTAGTCAGGGAGGTCATATTGTTACATTGTGTGTCTACAGAATTAGCCACAACTACTCATGTTTATTGAGACAAATTGCAATTGAACTTTACCAACACTTAATCTTTACTGTTTTTACAATTTGATTTTGATTTATGTATAAACTGATCTTAGTTTTTAGAAAATTTTATTTATGTACAGATTTAACCTCCTTGAGGCACTTTTTTTATTTGTTTTCTTGTCCCAACTTATAAATATTGAGTTTTTGAAATGTATATATAGAGAGAGGAGGTTTAAATATGCTTTTATCCGATTTTTTTTTTTTTGAAAAATTTGATTGATGTTATTTTGATTTGTAATGATTAGGATTTAGGTAGTATGTCATGAATAACAAATTGTGCAATTTTGTTTTTGTACTAAGACAAACTCAAAATGTTTTGTGACATTTTTCGAGTTTGAGTTGCTTCTACTCTGAATCAATATCTCTTTCATAAACAATTCTCTCACATATGGGTTACCTTCCGTAACTAAGTTCTCTCACTAAAAAATTATTAAGATTTTTTAATGATTTTTTTTTGGTTCAAAAGTTTTATTTTGTAGTGTTTTATTATAACATTTTTTGTCTCTTTCATCTATTTTGTTTCATATTTGTGTTTTAATTTGATTGGCAGTATTTTGTGAAATAATTTTCATGAAATCATGTTCTCGCGCAGCACAAACTCAGAGAGGGTAACATTTTCCAAGATCTAGTTTGTCTTTATTGTGGATCAGTACCTCTTTTGCAACAAATTCTCTTAAGGAGTCACCTCTTACAATAAAAATTTGTCACTTAAATTATAATGGTTTTCTAATAATTATTTTATTTATTTTTTCATTTTAAATTTGATTTCATTGTGTTTCATCATAATATTTATTTTCTCTTTTATTTATCTTTGTTTCATATCTGTGTATTACTTTGATGGATAGTTGTTTGATGAAATGATTTTCATCAAATCTCGTGCAACACAAACTTAAAATGTCTTGTGAAAGAAGCAACATTTCTCATATTCTAGTTTTCTTCACTGTGGATCAATACCTTTCCCACGACCAACTCTTCCAGATGCGGTAACTTTTTTTAATGAAGTTTTGTCACTATGAAAAATCATAATGGTTTTCTAGTAATTATTTTTATCATTTTTTTTAAACATTTGATTTCACAACATTTCATTATAATATTCTTTGTCTCTTTCATTTATCTTTATTTTATATTTATGTTTGAATTTGATTAGTAGTGTTCCGTGAAATGATTATTATAAAATATTGTTGTTGAGCTACACAAGCTCAAAATGTCTTGTAAAAGGACAACCTATCCTAGGCTCTAGTTGCCTTCAACTTAGATCAATACTTCTTTTGTAACCAATTCTTCCAAATATAGGCCACCTTCCACAACAAAATTTTGTCACTATAAAATCATAATGATTTTCTTTCGTTTTTTGTTCAAAAAGTTGGATATGACTATGTTTCATAATATTCTCTATCTCTTTAATATGTATTTGTTTTAATTTTTTGTTTTCAATTTGATTCGTAGTCTTTCATGAAATGATTCATAAAATCTTGTTTTCGTGCATTGCAAATTTCAAATCCCTTATTAACCTTTCCCAAGCTCTAGTTACTTTCATTATTAACCCCTCTTCTGCAATCAATTCTCCTTTATTGTAGAAGCCGTCATTTTGTAAAATCATAATAGTTTTTTTATAATTATTTATTTATTTATTTATTTTTTCCAAAGTTTGATTTTGCGGTGTTTCATAATAATGTTTATTGTCTCTTTCATATTTATGTTGTCGTTACGATGACTAGTGTTTTATGAAATGATTTTTGTAAAATTTTAATTTTGTACAACACAAATTTGGAATGTTTTGTGAAAGAGGTAACATTTCCTAAGCTTTAGTTGACTTTACTGTGAATCAGTATCTCGATCGCAACCAATTTTTTTAAATGTGAGTTACCTTTCATAACAAAACTTTGTCACTCTATAAAATCATTATGATTTTTTAATATTTTTTTCACTTTTGTTCAAAAGTTTATTTTTACGTTGTTTCATTATAAGTTTCCTTGTCTCTTTTATATATCTTTGATTCATATTTGTGTTTTAATTTAATTGGTAGTGTTATTTGAAATGATTTTCAAAAAATCATATTCTTACACAATAAAAGCTCAAAATATCTTATGAAATAGGTAACCTTTTCTAAATTATAGTTATCTTCATTGTGTATCAATATTTTTGTCTCAAACTAATTCTCTCAAACGAGGGATAATTCTATAAAATTAAAATGATTTTGTAACAATTTTTTGAAATACAAAACTCAACAGAATCTTAAAATCAATTATTTTCAAGTTAGAAAAAAGAACATGTATTTTTCTCCATTGTAATACTATTGTTGAATGATCCCAAGTACAACTATCCTAAGTACTACACCCATTATCTAAGAAGAAGGTACTCGTATGCTCATTAATCTTTACCCAAATATGATAGTTGACATTAGTGAAGAGAAATCTAGAAGGAAGATTCAAGATCCTATTCGTATGAAGGATTACATCCAATATTACGTGTAAGACTACCTGTGACAATAGGAACCAATTATGTTATTTTACATAGGATGTAATGATTAAAAATATTTCTTTATGATAGTGTTTTTCTTGTATCAGTGCATACAAGGCACACATATAGTAGGTATTGAGGTAGAAAAAGATGAATCACAAATATTTCTCCGTCATTGCTTCCTTTTAAATATCTCACTTCTCTCTTACACCCCTTTCATTGAGCCTTTTTCTTCTCTCCCATGGTTGACCATTTTGCAATCTTTCTTAACATTGAACACCAACTTGAAAAGCTCTTTCTTTTCCATGCATATTTATACTTCATGACTTAGCTTAACACACCTTCCACCTTGAAAACTAACAAATGATCACAACCGTAGCCAACATCCCATCTCCCACAAAACACTTTTGTTTTGACCTCCCTAACTCCAAGATTTGATGCCTTGTGGTGGATGTTCAAAGTCACCTAGTTTTTCAATTATCACCAAAGCAACACACTTAGATTACATCATTCTATTTGGAGGAACCAACTCTAGTTTAGTATCAATCGATATTCCACAACAATATCCTCACATCACAAAAGTCTTTCCTTAGAGCACATGAACTATGTTTTGACCTTTCTAAGTTCGATGACCCAATAATTGCTCGGTGTAAGTTATTTCAAACTCAATCTCTAGATGAATACTTCTCTTAGTTTGAAACAATTTCCAATCACATATTTGGATATCCCACCAATTTTTACTTGAGTTGTTTCACCTTTAGCCTCAAATCCAATTTACATCGTAAGGTGTTAGCTTCCTAACCTGATGACCTTCCTCAGGCAATTGCATTTGCTATGTTAGATGAGGATAATCATAAACACATTCCCTCTTCCTTCACACATGTTCCAAAGTCATCAACACCACCACCACCCATACATAATCATTAAATCCACTTCCTCCTCTCTTAACCACCCCCACATCTCATAAAGAAACTTATAAAAGCAATAATACAAGCTCATCGAGAAAAAAACTATTGTTCCAACTACGATGAACGTTACTACCACGACCATCAGTGTAAGGTTCAATTTTTTATTTCTACCGATTATGAGCTAAAAATGAACCCGACTCACTTAACCCACGGGTTAAACGGGTTCGAGCCGGGTTATGGTGGGTTGACCCGCAACCCACCATTAATTTTAAAAATAATTATAATATATATTAACCCTAATTAATAATTATATTTTTAATTTTAAAAACAATTATAATACTTCAGTAACCCTAAATGTTATCCTGCCTCATCTCTATCCTATATTGTCGTTGTCGCCACAACAAGTCAAATCCTATCAGTTGTTCATAGCAGCACTACGTTTATTGTTGCACTATCTTATCATCTGTTCATCGTATCACTACATCACCGTACCCACTGTACCGCTTTTAAAGGTAAGAATTCGTACGATAACCTAAACAATTGGATTGATGAATCTTTATTTGAAAATTGTAGCATCTATACATTATTTGTTGTTTGTTATTAATTTATACGTATATCTCTTTAATATATGAATTTTTGACTTTTTTTTTTCAAATTAATTTATAGTATGGAATCTGAAACAATGCATCAAAGTGTCAATGTGAATTGTGTTGGTAATGATTTTATTGTTAATGAAAAACCCAATGAGCCAATTTCAGTTAATAATGAAGATATTGATGTTGAGAAAGAAAGGAAGAAAGAAAAAGTTTCTACAAAAGTGATGAAACAGATTCAGATCCACCATAAAACTTGAACCTAGAGGCTAGACTCATAAGCCTACACACATTCTCGAACCAATGGACCCCATGTACATTTTGTCTCATTGGATTTATTAAAAGGTTGTGCAACCTAGATCCTCGTAGAAAATGGGGCAACCCATAATTTCATCCAACAAAGTCTTTTAGCTTCTTCAGTTGCCTCAATAGCCCACTAACTCACCATTTTGTGTTATGATTGACAACAAATACTTTCTTCCATGCTCCATCATTTGCTTAAATACCACCATAACATTATCCTCTCTAAAATTCTAGGTAGATCTCTACCCTTTGGAACTCTTGGGTGTTGATAATGTTTTGGGAGTGCAATGGTTAACCTAAATCAACCCATTTATAATAAACTATACAGGCCCATTTATGAAATTTATGTGGGTTGACCATTTGGTCAAACTAAAGAGACTACATAACACTCATCAAGTTGAGACCTTATTCCAACTGACCCTAGAACCATATCCAATACATATTGAAACCCCACTACCCTAAACACATTAGTCTTACAAAACTACACCATCCATTCAAGCATACCCACTTCCCCTATTGTTGAGTTACAATATCTTCTCACCAAATACTCCCCATTATTTTAACCACCAACTTCCCTTCTACCTTCTCAACCAACAAACCAATAAACCACCCAATCACCTTATTTCCAAACACACCCCTAATATTTGTCTGCCCATACAGATATCCCCCTTCCAAAATAAAAATAAAAATCAAACAACAGGTCCAAAAAATGTTTGATTCTTGTTTTATAAAGCTTAACACCATTATTTTATTCTCCTTGGTACTTTTTATGAAGAAAAAGGATGTGCGTAGATTATCACGCACTAAACACCATCATTATCAAGAATAATTTTTCAATATTGTAGATGAAATTCTAGATAAGTTAGGTCATGCAACCTGGTTTTCAAAGCTAGATCTCTTTTAGGGTTCCATCAAATAGTTATTCATAATGCATAACAAGTATTTTGAATTCAAGGTTATGTCCTTTGGGCTTTGCAAAGCCTCAACATTTCAAGCCACAATGAACGACATATTTCACTCTTACTTGCGATAGTTTATCATCATCTTCTTCAACAATATACTCGTCTATAGACCGACTTGATGCGAACAATATTCTAATTGTTGATGGATAAATGTTTCTAGTTGAAAGGTTTGAAGTGTCCAATAAGGTAATAATTCATCCATTATCTCGAGCACATTGTCTCCAAGCATACAACCCAACTCTTCAAAAATACAAGTAATATTAGATTAGTCTTTGCCTGCTTTAGTTAATCACTTCGCGGATTCCTCGGATTAACTAGATTTTACCATTGCTTTGTGAAAGGATATGAATTTATCACTTCTCTTACAATTCTCCTAAAAAAGACAACTTATTATCACAAGAATCCTCCATGTCCTTTCATGCACTAAAAAATGCTCTCACAAATGCACTAGTCTTGGTAATTTCTCTATTCGATTATTTGTTTCACAATCCAAACTGTAGCACCCAATTAGAATATGAGAGCAGTACTTTCACATAAAGTCGTCAGTAGCTTACTGCAATAAAAAATTTTGTCCTAAACTAAAAAAATTCCTTTTCGTATGTATGGAAATTATCACATATGTTATCTAAAATTGAGATAATACTTATTGGATCGTCATTTTATCATACAATTAAATTAACAATCAATCTGAGAGTTGATGACCCATACGGTTTTGACACCGAATCAACAATCTTATTTGTTCAAGATCTTGAGTTTTGATTTTGAAATACAATATATGTCCAAGATATCCAATAATGCAGTAGACGCTCTTTCTCGCTTACCATTAATGACAGTTTTCTCGTCCTCATAATAACTCAATTAACTTTCCTTAATGACCTTAGAGTTTCACTCAATTGAAATCAAGAATTTCTTCACCTCAAACATAAACTCTACATTTATCTAACTAAGTTTCCCAACTACTCAGTTCACAAGAAATTCATCTTGTATAAAGGAAGGTTATGACTTCCTTCCTCTTGTACCTACATTCCTCTCTTATTAAATGAATTTCACTCCACTCTAATAGTAGGACACCTAGGTATACTCGAACATTGGGTAAATTTCAGATATGTTCACACTTTTGTGTCAAATGCCCCCACATGTCAATGGACAAAAATACCCACCCATAAACCATTAGGACTCTTATAGCCGATTCTCCCTCCTACTAGATGTTGAGGAGATTTTTCTTTTAATTTTATAGTGGGTGGTCTAACACCCTATCAAGGGCATACAATACAATTATCATTGTGGTTGTTGATCACTCCTCAAAGGTAACACACTTTGATACACTACCAACTTCTTTCAACGTCATTAAAGTAGTGGAACTACTTTAGTCAACATGCACTGCTACAGATATGTCTTTCAACGTCGGTTATATAAGGCTTTCAACGTCGGTTATACAACCGACGTTGTATCAGGCGACGTTGAAAGTATACACTTTCAACGTCGGGTATAGATAACCGACGTTGAAAGTGTATACTTTCAACGTCGGGTCTGGATAACCGACGTTGAAACGCTCGCTTGAGCGAGATGGAACCCGAGAGTCCCCTTTGTTTCAAGCTTTCGTCGCTCAAGCGAGTACACTCGTCGCTCAAGCGAGATGGAACCCGAGAGTCCCCTTTGTTTGAAGCTTTCGTCGCTCAAGCGAGTACACTCGTCGCTCAAGCGAGTAATGTTTACTACGTCGGTTATGGTATGAACCGACGTTGATATTAGCTTTTCTACGTCGGTTATTGGCAGAACCGACGTAGAAAGTCTATTTTTTTTTAAATGGACGCTTTGTTTATACAGGGTACCCAATGTTTGTATATATACATACCTGCAAATTTGAATACAACCCAGGCAGACAATGTACAAGATATAAACAATTGAATGTGCATCCAAAAATAAAATTGTATCCAAAATTATAGTGTATCCAACTACTTATCTACCAAATACACTAACTACTAATCTAACTAGTAAACTAACTAGTAAACTAACTAGTAAAGTAACTAAACTAACTAGTAAAGTAACTAAACTAACTACTAAACTAACTACTAAACTAACTACTAAACTAAGTACTAAATTAATAACTAAACTTGCCTACTTCTAACTTTAACAAACTTATCGACCCATGTGTTTCTAATATCGTCAATGGTCTCTATGGGCAATGCTTCCCTGTCTGAAAATACCTGTTACAAGAAAAAAGATAATTTAACAGAGTATCCAATGACACAATACTGGGTCTTTTATTGAATACTAAATTTAAGCAAACCTGATTCCATGTATCCTCAGTCTTGCTAACAACAATCAGCCACATCCAGTGCATAACATAATATCCGCACTCATAAGATCCTGGTTGCCTATTACACTACAAAAAATAATATATTAATTTGACATATAAAATGAATGATATAATACATAAATATAAAATGACTTACATTAACAAAAATCCAATGCTGGAGTCGTGCTTTTGCTTGTGTGTACTCCATCAATTGTATTGCAAACCTTAAATGCACTTGTGCAATACAAGATATAATGAAACAATTAAGTAACAAAGCAATTAATAATTGTTTAAATTATTATAAGAATGTGTACCTGTTTACAATGTTTTTAAGATCTGCATCAGGTTTCTTGCCCGAGTGAGCGAACCAAGCCACAACATTACGCTTTGGGCAAACAACCAACAACTGCCAATGATTTACGCTTACATTACAAAAAGTTAGGATAATACAATACACTATAAAATTTAATGCGAATAATTTCATACGCTTAAATACTTACTGATGGTGGTAAGCACCCAAGTAAACTTTCTTCCTTGACTTCATCATCCAATTTTGGATGTATATTTGAACTTCTTCTCTCTTGTTTCCTGATTTTTGTATGGATTTGGGCTCAAAAAATCCATACACATCTTGGGTGCGTTGTTCCTCCGACAATTCATTCATCATCCTAAAGTAGCCAGTTCAATGTACATTAAATATGACGATAACTTCAAATAACATAATTAGTAAATAAAAATAAATACTTACATTGTCCAAAATTGTAACACTGCTATGTTTAGACATTGATTGCCAACTGCTATCTCCACGACATCGGTGTGGTCAATGTAAAGGGAAAGTTCTTATTGTCTACCCCTAACTTATCAACATCCCACTTCACTTGAAAAGATTGAATATACAAGCTGTGGGACAACGAGATAGTAGTTGAAAAATTGGATTTTACTGGGACATCTACTTCCTTACCTTTACTAGTATGGGAAGTAGGAACCGGTTTAGGCAAGCTGGGGTGGCTTCTGAACATCCTACATAAAATAACATTGACTTGAGAAATAATAAAAAACGAGTACGAGACTACATATGATAATTAACAGAAAGTATATGCAAACCTTTTTCAAAATAGGCCGATTAGATGTCTAGGCCATGCAATGAAGGTCCGGAGGGCCTGTCCCACTGTCATCACCTCGTACGTGGGCACAGGTACAAAAGCATAAGCATCTCGAACCTCTTCAATGACCACTTTGGCCAAGTTAGGTGCTAAAGGCACACTATGACTTGTAGAGGCCCCCTCTTCAATTGAACCAACCGCCACCAATCGTGGTTCGAGATCCATCCTCATCAACATAAAATTCACACCGACTCGATTACACAAAAATAAGACATTAATTATTTAATATGCACATGAATTTTTGTCATTAAGATATCATCCACACATACACGAGTGGTCGATGTACTGCAACAACAACAACAACCTCCTGATTAGTAGCAGGAAGCTCTTGATCGACGGTATTTGGCTCAGCACAACTACCCTTTGTGCTAACTCGTGCGGCGAGATGGAGGAGGAACATCCATAGGTGGGTGGGTAGGCTGTGTGACACCTATGGATGCTAGACTTGAACCAAATACACGCATCATCTCCTCCCGAACTCGTGCGGTAATGGGCTGGTGGCGGCGTCGGCTGTCGGCTCTTCAACCATCGCTAGTCTCGGCTTCGACTGTTAGACTCTCCTCCAATCTGGCCATCTCCTGGCTGGCTCAATGATGTGGTGTGGGTATGGTCCGATGATGGAGCTCCAAAATATGCTCGAATACCCACACCGGCTCCAACGGCACGAACACGCCCGGGTGTTACGGGCGTCCAATAGCGATAGTTAATATATCTTCACGACCACGGGAACGAATGTTCCCTGTGTATCTTGCTCCTCTAAAGAATCCTACAATTGAGCATTATATATTGTAAAAAAAATTGATGAATGACAAAACATGGTTAATGAGGTTGAAAGAAACTAATTTGACTTACAATCCGCTCGGCAATCAAGCGGGCCTCCTCGATGTCATTTCACCGGAGGGCTTTTGCAGAGCCCTCTTCCATTTTTGATGACGTTTTGGAGGAGATGGTGGGGAAATTTCTTCCTGGCTTACACCGAGAAGAGGCTAACTCGGCTTCTCGGAGTTTAGCCTTCTCCTTCATCATGCGTTGCATCAACAAATCATACCCCCCACGAGACGAGACGGTGGGGGCCACATTCAGACCTCCGAATCTCCTTTCCTTTTATTCGCTTCTCCTGCAACATAATATCATATTACAATGTGCTAAATTAATAAGACAATATGGAAACATACCAAAGTTTTTAAATAGTAACATACCTCCCATTGTGGACCAGTCCTACTCGACAAGCTGCTTCCAAGTTTCCTCATCTATGCCATAACGCTGACAAGGAGTTAATCCTTTGCTAATGGCTTGGTCATTAAAAATCCATTTTGAAGTCAATGTCGACTTGAATTGCCTCCACATTTTGGCAATAGATGACATGACTTTTCTCCTAACTTGTTCGAGTTAACAATATCAAAGTGATTCTGCAAAAACAACAAAATAAATTAGGATAACAAAGTTTAGGATCTAACTTAACATAATTTAACGAGTTAACAAAACTCACCAAAATATCTTGCCAAATTAAATTTTTGCAAGTCTCCTCCACATAATCCCAAGATGGATGCAAAATAGATACCTAATTATGAACTTAAAACGTTAGATATCAATCCATTTACATATGCTTGACCATATATGCATAACAAGTTAAAAACTCTAAAAAATTACATACCTTTTCTCTAGCAAGAGTACCCAAGTAGGACCTAAATTGAGTGTGATGTGGCCCCGATATTTTGTCGAGTCTTTGGATCCACACTCACAACCAACTTATCTCCTGCCATATGACGAACGGTCAACTTTTTCAACCGTGTGGCTTGTCGAGTCCTCTTTAGAGATGGGGTGGGGGTGGACATGCCGGAGGAGATCTTTGGAGGAGATGCTGGAGGAGATGGTGGAGGAGATGCCATTTGCACTGTTAAAAAAAAAATTAAGTTAAGTTTTTGCATAAATTGGAATATAAACACAATTTATCACATATTTGAAATATAAACACAATTTATCACATTTTTTCAATATAAACACAAATTAGCTATGAACACATAACTTAAATAGTTAAGTTTTCCCATATGCCTTCATCATGATCTTTACGAATAGCATGAACCAAATCTTCTTGCATATCATCAATACTACTAGCCATCCGTGATGGAGTGGGGATGTTAATAATATCATCTAATTCATCATCTTCTTCATGCATAACATCATTCCCTTTTGCTTGGAGTACCACTGACCATCTGTCATTACATGGATCGAGTTACATAGAAAACTTGTTTTGCATGGTACGCCATTATGAATGGTTCCTCCTTATGTCCTATCTTCTTAAGGTCTATCAAAGTGAATCCCATTTCATCGGTTTGAACACCGAGTATTAATATCAATCCATTTACATTTGAATATAGGAACTCTAAATTGAATGTAGTCAACCTCCCAAATCTCCTCAATCACTCCAAAGTAACTCATAGACGCCATAATTGGGTTCTTATCCTTTGAACTAGAAAAGTGCATGGATGTCACCTCAATAGATACTCCACTATTTTGGACTGTACTTTTTTCATCTTGTAACTTTGTGTAGAATGAGTATTTGTTAATGTCATACCCGAGTCCAAGTCACGATGTTTTGTTTAGGACCATGTGCTAGCCATTTCAAAGTATCGAGATGCATTGTCCTCGGAAAAAATTTTTGTTTTAAACCAGCTAACAAAAGTATTATTATGTTCATTAACCAACCACCGCTCACTCATTTTGGGGTTGAGGGTCTTCAATATTGATTGATGAGCAGATATGTAAGGAAGAACTTCATCTGTATTGTTTAGAATATACAAGTGTGCCCTGGTCAACTCACTAGCATTTTTTGATTGTATTTTGACCCCACGAGTGCCCTTACCATTTATTCTATGATCATGTCGTTGAGTAGGTACACCCATTGCTAGGGCCTTTCCTAAATATTCAGAACAAAATTCTATAGCTTCTTACTGCAATATACCTTTCAACAATAGAAGCTTCAGGTATATATGGATTCTTTGTATACCCTTTAAAGATCTTCATACATCGCTCAATTGGGTACATCCACCTCAAATAAATCGGACCACACGAGTCTTATCTCTCTTACAAGATGAACTATTAAGTGCACCATAATGTCAAAAAATGATGGAGGAAAATACATCTCCAAGCTGACATAATATAACCACAGACTTCATTTTCCAACTGCTCCAATGATTTTTCATCAACTACTTTGGCACATATAGCATTGAAGAAGAAACAAAGACACATAATTGCATGTCGTAGATTCTTTGGCAATATGTCACGTATAGCTACGGGTAAGAGTTGTTGCATCAAAACGTGACAATCATGCGACTTTAACCCAACTAGCTTCAGATCTTTCATGGACACAAGGCTCTTAATATTTGAAGAGTATCCTTGTGGCACTTTAATACTTGTGAAGACAACTGACATAAACTAGTCTTCTCCTTCTTTGACAATGTGTGACAAGCTGGTGGTAAATATGTTCTCTTGCCTTCAGGTCTTGGATGTAATTCGGACGTATTCCCAATTCACATAGATCTTGACGAGCTTTGACTCCATCCTTTGTTTTTCCTTTAATGTTCAATAGTGTGCCAATGAGACTATCAAATACGTTCTTCTCCACATGCATAAAATCAATGCAATGTCTCACATCTAGATGACTCCAATATGGAAGGTTAAAGAAAATTGATCTCTTTTTCCACAAGCTTTTATCGAGACGACTATTTTTTAGTCTTTCCAAAGACAACATTAATGTTTCTAACCCGTTCATAAACTTGTTCACCGAGTTAAAGGTTGTTTGGCAATTTTATCTTCCTGTCGACCATTAAAAGCTTTCTTCAATCTTCGATATGGGTGGTTATGTGGAAGAAATTTTACGTGCCTATTATACACAGTCTTTTTTCCATGCTTCAATTGTAGAAAACTTGTATCTTCCTCACAAATAGGACAAGCATGATGACCCTTGACACTATACCCACTCAAGTTTCCATATGCTTTGGGAAGTCATTGATAGTACAAAATAACATTGCATGTAACTTGAAGCTCTGCTTGTTGATATGCATCAAACACATCCACTCCTTCCTCCCATAATAGCCTTAAGTCATCTATTAACGGACTTAGATAAACATCTATGTCATTACCCGACTTTCTTGGACCTGCAATCATGATGGATAACATCACGTACTTGCGCTTGAAAATCAACCATTGTGGAAGGTTGTAAATCACTAAAAGAAGCTGGCCATGAGCTGTGATTCTTGGTTAAGTTACCAAAAGGATTCATGCCGTACTGTGGCTAGTCCAAGTCTAACATTTCTTGCATCATCGCCAAAACTTGGAAATAGGCGGTCAATTTTCTTCCACTTGTGGAGAATCGGTTGGATGATGAAGCAATCCATCACGTTTTTGTGCAGTTGAATGCCATATCATATTCTTGGCATCTTCTCCATTGGCAAACAATCGCTTCAATCTTGGAATAATTGGAAGATACCATATAACTTTTGCAGGAGGTCTCTTTCTATCAATACATTCGCTATTATCATCCTTGTCTTTCAATTTGTAACGCGATACACCACATCTTGGACACTCATGTAGGCTTTCAAACTCTTTTCTGTATAATACACAATCATTAGGGCAAGCATGTATCTTTTTATACTGTAAACCCATTGGACAAAGTATTTTTTTGGCTTCATACATACGATCAGGCAAGGTGTTATCGCTTGGGAGCATATCTTTCAAAACTTCTAGTAACTCAGTGAAACTTTTATCACTCCAACCAAATTTGGCCTTCAAATTGACCAATCTCAATACGGTGACAATCGCGTGAATGTTGTACATCCGGCATACAGAGGTATCTCTGAATCTATCTTCAATTTATCATACACGACGAGCATGTGCTTGCAGAAAATTCTCTTGACCTACATCACGAATCATGTCTTCTATTCGATCTTCCATTGTCATATCCTCCTCTTCCTCGGCTTGTGTTACTATTGGTGTATCAATCACTTCACCATGCCATGTCCATAGGATATAATTCTTCATTATCCCATCACATAAAAGATGTTCCCGTATTGTCTCTAGTGTGTGTACTCTCCCATTAACGCAGTTAACGCATGGACAATACAATTTTCCATTAACCTTGGTGCCATTGTGTTCGGCAAATCGCAAAAATTCTTCAACTCCATTCTCATACTCTTGTGAAATACGACTTGCATTTACCCAACTTCGATCCATTTTGGAATTGGAGTCTACAAATGAGAAACCCATAAAATGATTAATACTAATAATCGTTATCTCTAATGAAATCTATACCAAAGTAGATTAATTTGTAACGAAATTTCAACAGAATTTCGTCTATTTTTTGGTCAAAACCAAATTTGTATAAATTGAAATTATAGAGTTTTCATTGTTACTACCATCACTTATATAACTACATTGTTATATGTAGTTTTCGAAATTCACACTTCATGATTAATTTCTAACAAAAATCCAGTAGAGTTTCCTTTGTTTTTTGGCAACAATTTTAAATGACACAGTGAAACCTGACAATAAAAAGCCCCACGGGCATATTCAAGCAGTTCAAGTATAATTGTACGCATCATCAATACATTGAAAAAAACTATAATATGACTAAGAATTGAATCAACAGTTAACGGCAAATGACTAAGAATCTCTACCTATGAAATGTAGTAAGGAAACATCGTACCTGTGGGTTAAGGCAGCGATGAAGGTGCGCACCACAGAGAAACAGAGCAGCGCTGCACTGGGGTGGAGGTGGAGGTGGAGGATGCAGTGCGGCGTTAGGGTCGACGCTGTGGTGAGCGGACAATGCAATGTGGGTGGAGGCTGCGGTGGGGGTGGAGGGTGGGCGACTAGCGTCGCGGTGGGCGACTAGCGTCACGGTGGGGTAGAGGTTCTGGTGGGGTGGGGTGGAGGTGGAGGCTGTGGTAGGGTGGAGGTTGAGCCTGCGGTGCGGCTGGAGTCTGCGGTGGACGGTGCGGTGCCTACCATCGCGGTGGGGTGGAAGCTACAGTGGGGTAGAGGTGCTGCGGCGGGGGTGTCACGCGGTGCGCGGTGGCGACGTGAGGGAGGGCGTCCGGAGAGTCCGAAGTGAGGGAGGCCGCGATGCTGGAGAGTAAGGGGAGTGGTCGCGATGCTGGAGAGTAAGGGGAGATACAAAATGCTGGGAAAACGGGGTTTCAACGTCGGTTATACCCACACCCGACGTTGAAAGCCCATGCAGATGGGTTTTCAACGTCGGGTAAAGGCATAACCGACGTCGAAATCCTACTTTCCACGTCGGGCATGCTAAAACGACGTAGAATGTGTCAGAATTTGACTTTCAACGTCGGTTGGTCAACAACCGACGTTGAAAGCATATTTAACGTCGGGTAAGATATAACCGACGTTAAACAGCGACGTTGAAAGTATATTTTCTAGTAGTGATGGTTTACAAGCTACATGGCATACCGTCCAATTTTAGATCTAATAAAGACCCAATTTTCATCAATCATTCTTTACGGGACCTATTTTCATTAAGTGACACAAAATTACATATGTTTACCGCTTATCACCTTCAAACTAACAAGCAAACCGAGGTTACAAACAAAATCATACAACAGTATCTACGATGTTTATTCCATCATTGTCCTTACCTATGGGACAAGTCTCTAACATGGGTTGAATGGTGCTTTAATACAACACCAAATGGTTCAACATGTCTCATGCCTTTTGAAGTAATGTTTGGACGTCCAACACCCTTTATTCATCAATTGTTGTTTAATGATATATTTAATGATATTGTTCCATTTGAGTTGTCCAGGAGGAAGTTCTACATAAACTTCGTACAAACCGGCATAAAGCTCAGTTATCATTGAAATGTTGGGTTGATTCCAACCGTCATAACCTACAATTTGCGATGAATGATTAAGTCTATGTTTGACTTTGTCATTAAACACAAGTATTAACTATCGGGGGACACTTTAGCAAGCTCTACAAGAATTACTTTGATCCATTCAAGATCACACAAAAGATTGCAGAAATTGCTTTTACAGTTGACTTGTCTCATACTAAAAAAATATGTGTGTTTCATATGTGCCCTTTAAATCCTCATCTTGGATTGTCCCTGTCTCAAACAAGCAAGTTAGGAATCATGGCCTTGGTTGTTAGGATCGAGCGCTTACCACTAGGCCAAAAGTTATAGTCATTAGTCAGAGCGTAACTCTTTTTACTTAAAAGTAATTGATGTTACCTGCAACAATCTCCCCCTCAGCAATTGTCCTAAGGAATCCCACTCTTGGATTGTGACTTGGCCCACCCGATCTCCGCCCTCCCCCTCAATAAATTGACCACCAGGAATCGAACTCGTGACCTTGGCTCTAATACAAATTGTTAGGATCGAGCGCTTACCACTAGGCCAAAAGCTATAGCTATTAGTCAGAGTGCAACTCTTTTTACTTAAGAGTAACAGCCCAAGTGCCACGATTCGATTGTGACTCGGCCCACCCGGCCTCCGCCACGGGACAAAGGAGTTACCCCTTAAACAAGCAAGTTAGGAACCATGGCCTTGGTTACAACCCCAATTTCAATAATGTTATTAATCTCCATTGACCCATTACCATAATGCACGCAACACACAACATATTTGTCACTTTTAGACTCAACAACACAGAATTTGTACCCATTCTGAATATGAAACTCTTTAATTACACATACAATTGTATCATTAGATTGAGAACACATTCTTTCACTGATATCATTTAGGTTATCTCGTTCAACATTAGATGTGACAAATGGAGATAATTGAGTCATCTTTGTATTGTCACCTATGTCTTGTTCTTCTTCATCGTTAAAGTCACATAAAACATCTTGTATTATAGGTTCATTCTCATTTCTTCTTGAACTATCACCCATCTCAAATCTATTCATCTATAATAATAATAAAATCAAAATAATTTGAAGTTGAATATAGAATATGACATATAAGTTAAATTAAAACAAACAATATAGAACTTTAATGAATAAATTAACACATGTTAACTGGATTATGAAAGAGACACCTTCCAACCAAAGAATTAATGTCTCGTGTTGGAAACCAATGAACCCAATGTCTTGTATGGTCACGTATACATGTTACACGTGTGCAGTAAATAATGCATGAGAAGCTATAAAGTGAATGCATGAGTCATGAATTTTCCAGTGACTAATGCAAGTGAATTTTTTTTTACGAATGCAGGATGAAGGTAGGTGTATAACCTATGTAAATGCATATTTCCATTGAACAGGCCAGTACTTTTACTATGTATAAGCTAAGGTTGCCACCTAAAGCATGACTTTAGCATTGTATGCCTGCTACAAAGTTGCGCATTGGACCACGACTTTTGAGAAATCACCAACTGAAACATGAGTTGAGTTACTACTCAACCAGTGCTGAAGTCAAGTATTGGACCACGACTACTTTGGTGCTAAAGAAATCTTGCATTGAAATGATATGACTAATTTTCAGCACATCTTAAGTAGCTTATAATGTTATGTTATTTTTTATAATATGTTAATAAAGCTTAATTAACTATAATTTTTATTACTAGGCCTTTAGAAGCCTTAACATAAAATTCTGCATAAAAACAATAAATTAGTTGTATTTTATTGTATACGGTACTGATATTAGTTCACTGTTTTATTTATCATTTTTTCTACAGAGCTTCTAAAATCATGATTCTTGAAGAATTAAAAACTAGACAAATTCATATTTCCATAGGATCAAGAACCACTTAATTTGGAGCTAAATTGAATTTTATATAAATTATTACCGAGAGGTTACACGCACAGAGTCGGTCCAACGGGCATGACTCAGTAAAATAATTATCCTAAATTCATTAGACCGCCAAAATTAGTAAAAATGGTGGAGTTTTAAAGCTGATTTAACAATATCTCTAATGAGACCGGAAACGTTTAATTTAAAGAAGTATTGAAGAAACTACAAGCGTTTGAATCACGCGGTATTGCACTGAAGTGAAGATAGCGCGACTCTTCAACATCTCTCTCAAGTTATTGAATTATCTCCGGTTATGGGCCTTGTAACTTGTAATTGTACATTATTTAAAGCTTATATTAGATTAACTTAATGTAGAAACAAGTAGTCGAAGTTGTAGAATTCAGAATCAATCAAAATCACATTTTATCTACACTGGTTTTCTCTCTCAAGCTCAAGCTTCTCTCCATGAGTTTCTTCATTGCTTGCATCACACTCTCCATGTATGTGTTCTGTTTTCTTCACTGTTTTTCATGAATTGGTTCTGGATCTTCGTCTTCTACTCTTTCTATTGCTTTTCCTTTACTGAATTCACGAATTAGATTAGGTTTTTACCGAACAAAATCTGTGAAATGGAATCGCATGTGACAAATTGTTCTAGACTTGTGTTCTTGACTTGGTTTAGCTTGTGGATGTCTCTCGGTTGAGGATTGAAGCTTGCAATCACTTTGTTGAACTGTATGGTGAATGCTTAATTGGTTAATTAGGTTTTCACAGTGTCAAAAACGCAGTAGTCTTGCAATCTTGCTTACACCGAATCATGTTCATAGTTCTTGTTCTTGCTTTCTTTAATTTTCTGCATTTTACTACTTTGACTTTACAATTTTGATGTTTTAAATGTTTTACAATCATGGTAGCTAGGTTTTATTGCTTTGATTACTTGCTTTAATCTCTGTAGAAGCTTAGTTTTAGGTTTAGATAGATTTTACTGCACTGTTTTAGGTTCTGTCATAGATTAGCATAAGATTAGAATAACTTAAGTGTAGCTAGGTTTTCATTTTAATTTTCTGCACTGCAAATCCCCCTAGAAAATTGAAAAACTCATAAATATACATTACTACACTCATTCTAGTACTTTCAAATCATATTTACCACTATTTTGAACATTTTGACCGAATTGACCACTGTCACTCGGTCAAGTTTCTAGCCACGCGCACCAAAATACTCTCACACGGTCATCTAACATTTTAAACCCTCAAAATACAAACATAATTGCATTTCTCTCGGTCAATCATACATTTTATACATTTCATTCAAATTTTGACCGAGACATCTCGTCATAATTTCATTTTGACCGAGACTTTTTCATTTTGTTGATTTTTCGATCGATAGTATTGTTCATTACGGTCATTTTTCATTTTAAAAACTCAAAACTAAAAAATAAGTACATTTCACTAGGTCATTCATATATTTTACACCTTTCATTTGATTCTTGACCGAGTAATTATTTTTACATTTTGTTTTGACCGATATCACATATTTTTTACTAAGTCTGGTGTGTTTCTGACCGTGGTTACTGTTCATCACGGTTAGATTAATGAATTTGGTTTAATTTCATTCTTTTGCATTATTTTTAATTTTTATTAGCATTCTTTTCGGTCAACCATGTATTTTGTTCACTGATTTCAATTTTTAACTAAGATATCTTATAGTATTTTCATGTTGATCGAGAGCACAACTTTCTCACTGTGATTCCTGACTGTTATTACTGTTCACGTCGGTCAGATTTGCGAAACTGACCGTGGTTACTGTTCATCACGGTCAGATTTGAGATTTTACATTGTTTTTATTATTCTGCATATTTTTAGCCATTTTTGCATTCTGTAGTTTTTTCATTCACTGCATATTAGAATTTAACCTCATTTTAGTTTAGTCTAAGATTGTAAATTTCATTTTTAGTTTAGTTCCCCATTGAATCATTCATAACTCAATCATATACTCTTATTACTTCCTCAGATTGATATTCTGGTTCCCATTGTACTACATTATTATTGTTTTAGGGGAACTTATTTGAAAGTGTTGAAACTGTGACAAAAATCTATACCTTTCAAATTGGCGCTGTTGTCGGGGAGAAGTAAAACAAACCTTTTTTAAATTAAAACAAACAATATAGAACTTTAATGAATAAATTAACACATGCTAACTGGATTATGAAAGAAACACCTTCCAACCAAAGAATCAATGTCTCGTGTTGGAAACCAATGAACCTAATGTCTTGTATGGTCACATATACATGTTACACGTGTGCAGTAAATAATGCATGAGCAGCTATAAAGTGAATGCCTGAGTCATGACTTTTTCAGTGACTATGCAAGAGAAATTTTTTTTACGAATGCAGGATGAAGGTAGGTGTATAACCTATGTAAATGCATATTTCCATTGAACAGGCCAGTACTTTTACTATGTATAAGCTAAGGTTGCCACCTAAAGCATGACTTTAGCATTGTATGTCTGCTACAAAGTTGCGCATTGGACAACGACTTTTGAGAAATCACCAACTGAAACATGACTTGAGTTACTACTCAACCAGTGCTAAAGTCAAGTATTGGACCACGACTTTAATGAAGTTGTGCATTAAAGCACGACTTTGGTGCTAAAGAAATCTTGCATTGAAGCACGACTTTGGTGTTGTTGTATCTGTAGTGTAGAATGTGTTGATAATTTTTTTTCAGTTCACGCGCCTTCTACATTTGCCTACATATAGGGCTATTATACTTCATTTCAATTCACGAGATTTCTTTAATCTTGAGCTTTTTGAACTTGTGAGCCTTTCTTTGCTTCTTGCCTTGTCGTCTTCCACCAAATATATCTTTATTATGCTTTCAAGATAAACATGTTACGAAAGCTATATGGGAAGGAAATGAATGAATTCTCCAACCTAGACGACATGCAACTTGGCTTACTAACATTCCCATATGCTACATCCACGGGTTAGAAACTGTATTGCACAGGTTGAATTTGACCAACTGTTAATAATTGCCAAATTTGATGTGAATCACCAGTTGATCACAACACTAGTGGAGAGGTGGGTAATAGAAACTCATACTTTTCACTTTCCAATTGGAGAAGATACTGTCAAATTATAAGATATGGCTTTATAGTTAGGAGTTTCAATTAATGGAGAGCCTGTAATTGGTGTCACTAGTGGTGATTTGATACTATTATGCAAACCTTTCTGATGTTGTAAAAGGAAATTCTGTAAAACTTTCTTGGTTGAACAATACCTTTCAAATCCTTTCTGATGATGCTGACAAAAATTCCATACGTTAATATGCAAGAGTAGGTATTTTGACCATTATACGCAGCCTCTTAAGGTCGGATACATCAGGTGCAAGAGTGCACCTTATGTATCTTTTACTTTTGCAAGATCTTTCTATTGTGCAAAATTATAGCTAGGGGTCTACTATTTTAGCGTGTCTTTTTCGAGCCTTGGATTATGGTGTTGATTATAGACAGAGAATGTTGGTGGTTGTATATTACTTCTCCAATCATGGGTGTGGGATTGAATAACATGTATATGTCCATCAATTCCAGATTTAATAGATAACGAGATTGCTATTGGACTCAGATTTTCACTATCGAAAAGGTATTATTATTACTATTATTATTAAGTTTTCATTTTAGTTATGTGATTTTTATTTTTATTATTTGATTTATTATAATTATTATTACTACTGTGTGATTATTATTATTATTATTATTATTATTAATTATCTAATTAATTTTATGTAATAGATGGTCTCAACCAATTCAGAGATTTGTTGGTACCACGCACGATTTGCACATACTACGTGCCACATTTGACATTATACAATCGAAGGAGGTATTCTGCATGACTTAATAAACTTTTTTTATACTCCATCAAATATTGTTAACTTTTTTTTTTGTACTGGACTCCTTATTGTAAAAATACTCTCAGTTGTTTAATAAATATTGAAATTTCACCTATAAGTCGTGTTGTTGTACTACTCATTTATTTTGTAACCATTGAATATCATCAAGTTGATCGAGTTATGAGATAGTTTAGCCTTCGTCAACATATTCCTCACGATCTAATGAATCTAAATCAAGTGCATAAAGAAGATATGAGAGGAAGAACCGATAGATATTAGCTAGATTATCATTGTAACTAGATTGCAATGTAGAACGTGTTAGGTTAAACTTTAATTGAATATGATCTTCATTCTAATGATCAAACATATATCAATAATCCCATACTGTAAACATGTTATAAACTAAATGCGAAAGCGTACCTGAATTGGTCATAATGACGATATCCTTTGTAGAGCACTTTTGAGTTGATCTTATGGTCTTCCACCTGAAGAGCACCTGTATTTCCCTCTTGATTTTCTCTCTTGATGGGGATAGAAAGAAAAGAACGGGACTGTAACTGTGTTCTGTCTGTGTGCTCTCAGAAGGGGACCATGACCCTTTATATAACCAAAATTAGGTTAATTACTTAAGTTTTAGTATTTTCAATTTGGCCCCTCATCAAATTAAAAATTACTCTATGGTCTCTACACAATCATATTTTCATGACATATGCCTTTAGCCAAAACTTTAATTTATTCAGATCACTTTATTATTTGGCTTAATAAATAATGACCCTAACACATTTAAATATGTATCATATATATACATGACCCAAAATTTGCCAACAATCTCCCACTGGTCACAAATATATATGTTTTTACAACCTTACAAATGTGTTAGACTTTATGAGCTCAAAATTGTCATTATATTCCTTTAGCATATTCCAAAAGTCCTGTCCATTAATCATATCAGGATATAGAACCAAACCAGCTTTTCATTGCATTATCGCAATTAAAACCAACAATGATTACTCATCCTAACATAATCAAATGACATGGATTCATCATGAAATGTGTAGCATGAAAATTACGTGAAGGTGATCTGTACACGTCTATTTTCAACTGGTCCAAACTTTAACTTATCGAGATCGATACAATAACCTTAATGTACAAAGTGTAATGAATGAAAAAGAAAACTGCATATCTATAGATAACCAAATATGTCCCAAAAACAATGTATACATATATAAAATTAAACATAGAACATAAAATATATGAAAATGACTAACTCCCACTAAACCACAAATTCCTCAAACTGTAAAACACCCATGTGAGCAACATGCTCATGAAAGACCTTGGGCGGAAGTCCTTTAGTTAGAGGATATGCTATCATGGAGTTTGTCCTTAAGTGTTCTATGGAAATCTGTCCACTTTGTACTCTTTCCTTAACAATACAGCTGATTTATTGTCACAATATAACTTAAGTGGTCTTTCAATGCCTTTCACAATTTGCAGCCCTGTGACAAAATTTCTCAGTCATATTCCATGATTTGATGTCTCATAGTATGCTACAAATTCTTGATATTCTGCAAAATCTGAGTCAGAAAACCCAGCGATCTCCAACTGGTCTGACCTCCTGTATGTGAGCATATAATCTTTTGTTCTCTTTAAATATCTTATGACCCTTTTTGCTGCTTTCCAATGGTCTATTCCTGAATTGCTTAAATATCTGCCTAGAACCCCAACTATGTATGTTATGTATGGATGCATACATATTTGGGAATACATCAAACTCCTGATAGCTGATGCATGGGGAATCTGTTGCATTTCCTCAATTTCCAAATTCCCCTTTGGGCACTAATTTAGACTAAACTTGTCTCCCTTAGTAACTGGAGTATCCCCGGCTCATGACACACAGGTTCTTGAGGATCTTGAGTTTGGTCTTGACGAACAATCAAATCATCTTGAATAAGGGGTTTATCATCAATGTCTTGTGGAGGTTCTGAACTTACTTTATCAAAAGTAACTGTTTGAATCGATTCTGGATTTATTGTCGATTCTTCCTCCAATACAAAATTTTTAATATTATTCTTCCCCCCAAACTCAATATCCTCAAAGAACATAACAGTTCCCATCTCAAAAATTGTCTTTAATGTGGGATCATAAAATTTATATCCCTTGGCTCTTTCAGAATAGCCAATGAAGTAACTACTTACTGTTCGGGAGTCTAATTTTAGTTTAGTACCACGAGATTCTGTATTAAGAGTTTCATTATAGGTGACCACAATATTAAGTAAATATAGATTATCATGAGTCAAAAGTGAAAAAATTCTAACAATATCTGAATTAAAAGACAAACTGAACTTATTGTTTCCAAATGAACACAAATAACCTAATTTGTCCAAATAAGAAACTGAAACCAAATTCTGTCTAAAAGACGACACAACCAAAAATGTCTTTTAAATCTAAAATAAAAAATCAGTACACAATAATAATCTAAAATGTCCAATAGTCTCCGTCTCCACCGATTTGTCATTTTTCAACGTATATCTATCTTTCAGAATCAGTTGGCTTCTGGTAGTTTAGGCAACCCTTTCTTTTCACGCCAAGCATAATATTTAGCACATTGCTTCTTTACGTGTCCAGTCTTATTGCAAAAGAAACATTTATTTTCTTGAGTTTGTTTCTTTTGTTCTGGATCTTTAGTATCTTCCTTCTTGGGATCCTCCGATCTCTTTCTTTTGCCTTTAGTCTTAAAGGTGATTGCAAAATGAACACTTTCTGTCTTGTCTTGTTTTAGCCTTTCTTCTTCTTGCACGCAATGAGAAATGAGCTCATTAAGAGACCATTTATCCTTCTGACAGTTGTAAGATACCTTAAACTGATTAAACGTTGCGGGAAGAGAAATCAACACCAAATGAATGAGCAAGTCTTCTGAGAGTTCGAGCTTTAGTGCCTTGAGTTTAAAAACAATATTAGACATGCTCATAATGTACTTCCTGATATTTCCTTTGCCCTGATATTTCATGGAGATCAAGTTCTGAAGAAGAGTGCTTGCCTCCGCCTTATCACTTTTTGCAAAGCGCTGCTCAATTTCAGCAAGGAACTCTTTGGCACTTGTGATGTTTTCGAAACGAGTGCCCTAAACACCTCCGGGATGTCGCGCTTAATGATCATTAGACTCATGCGATTTGAGCGATCCCACTTTTCATAATCTCTTTTACGTTCGAGAGGTACTTGAATCCGTAGGAGTAGGGGTTGCTCGATCCTTAACGCAAGATCCATATCCATGCAACCAAGAATAATATCAATATTCTCTTTCCAAGTCCTTAAAATTTGTTCCATTGAGGACCGGAACAGAATTTAAATTTGCGAGATATAGAAGCAATTGTAGCTGGATTAGAACAAAAGAAATAAACTAATTATGCTCACATTATAAAATAAATAATTATAAATAAAATATATATATTCAAATAATGGTTTAACCCATCTCAAGACACCCAATGCACCATCAATATCAAGTCTTTGGACGAGTAATATTAACTCGCTAGAGGTATCTTGTTGTAATAATCAAACATTGACAATAAAGCACGTCCAACAACAAACCAATCTTTGGATTGATTTATCATCGACAAAGCAAATCCTTATAATTATCACATGTTTATTATTACAAGTGTGTGTGCAATTCGGTCAAATATTAATCTTCCTTTGGGCCGACTAATACTCGCATGAATATACACAAAACACTAACATTCAATATTTTTCATGAACTGCCCAATTCAAGAGAGGTTACTTTGGTAACTTCTTGACTCAATTTGCTCACAAAAAATATTAAACTACCAAAAAATTTGAATATTATATAACAAAACCAAAATTTGATTATTTATTTTAAAAAAAAATTATAATGGCGCGGACCACCACTGTAATTATTTTCTTTTAAAAATATTAATCCCTTAATCTGAATTAGCCAAATAGTCCCTTTCAAATTTCCTTCTACGATTCATTTATGGGAGCAATACATCAAATTGTACTACAATGCCGTATGATGACTTGTTATTTAAGGCGGTCCCACGACATTAACTCCATCATATTCACCTTCTTGTCCACACATACCACGTATGATGGCTTGTTAATTAAGGCAGCGGGTCCCATGACATTAATACCATCATATGCATGTTTCACATAAGGTTCAGTGTGCGACAATCCCTTATTAAACAATGGCCTGTTGAACGGACGAGGAAACAGGCATTTAACAATACTGTGCAAATCCATATTATCCAACAGGCGTGGAACCTTGGATCGGGAATTGATAAATTCCTTAGAAATGCCATTACCAACCAACGAAACCAGTTGAGCTGCCACAGATATTGCAGGAATCCATGAAGAAGACTTAAAATTCTCAATGTTGTAAGGAAACTCCTTCAAATACGACAACCCAAAAGAAGCCTTGGACTCAACAATAGCAAAAAACAAGTCCCTATGATACTGAACTTCCGTCACCCGGAGCTTCCTCATGAGGTCTAAGACCCTCTTAGTATTGCCCCTCAACCGCATTTTTGAATCCGGCATCAAACCATTGCAAGGATCAGTACAAACCCGAACAAGTACCCCAAACGCCACCTCAGCAACATCACCACCACCCTCCCTTCCACAAAACTCAACCAACTACTCCAACGTAGCACTCCCAAACAACACACTCCGAAGCCCTGGCGGCACCAACGACTCCACAACAAGAACCCTATCTCTTAACACCGTTAACACAAACACTCACAGTTATACTCGGTCTAAACATCTCAAAATGGAAGAGAACACGAAATCCAGTGGAAATTTTGTGTAAAGACCTTTGCTTTAGGTCAAAATCGAGAATCCCCAAAACTCAATTGACTAAATAATCACCGAAAAATCCCATACTCTTCGCCGGAAAAACCGAACCTTTCAAACTGCTATCGTACCAGATACAAAAGCAGGCGAGACCGGACTGAGAGTTTTCTCCGGCGAAAACAAAAAATCGGCCACAAAATGCAAAAGGTTTAGTGAGTCAACTCGAAACCCTAACTCGACATTAACCCTCTTTCTCTCCCTTTTTCTCACTAATTGTTTTCCTCCTTCTGCTTCTAGGTGCACTGAAGCAACACCAATCGCCGCTGCAAAACCCCCGTATGAAACCTCCTGAGTGTGCCACCGTCGTTGGATAATAACACCGTCGCCTTATATAACCAAAATTAGGTTAATTACTTAAGTTTTAGTATTTTCAATTTGGCCCCTCATCAAATTAAAAATTACTCTATGGTCTCTACACAATCATATTTTCATGACATATGCCTTTAGCCAAAACTTTAATTTATTCAGATCACTTTATTATTTGGCTTAATAAATAATGACCCTAACACATTTAAATATGTATCATATATATACATGACCCAAAATTTGCCAACAGAACGACCATAATAATCACATAATTCAAGGAATCGAATTTTACAAAAATAGTGATTTACGTGAAAATATACAATACATGCAATGGTATTTACAAAATACTATATGATATATTTCTCCTGAGCAGTCACGAGATACAGATGATGAAGTATAATATATTAAATATATTACAATATTTTTATTAATACTAATGTTACATATTTTTTTGTTTTTTTCAGTATGATATACCACAAAAATATCAAATACAATAATAATAACACGAATCAACAAACTTTTTAACAATTTACATCATAAGCCACATAGTCACATATTGGTTCATCTACTTTTCAATCTACTTCGCTCTACATATATATGGGTCAACTCCAAAATATATCAGGTCAATTTCAGTTTGAATAAATCCTTTACACATATAATGTGTTTTCATCTTCATCAAATATATTTTTCACCACTTCAATGATAATACCATCGGGACATAATCAAACACCTCTCATGAATTGATATCGTTCCAATGTGCCTATACAAATATCATACAATGATGAACATGAAGATTATAATAATAATGATGAATAGGAAAGGGACATACCATTACCCAAAGAAAAAGACCAAGACACAATATTAATTTTTTTATTATATTTTTTCTACTTGTTCAAGTTTTTAATATATATTGTATTTTTTTATGTGTATTCTTTACTTAACATATTAATATTTTTTTCAACAATTCAATATATTTAAAAATTATTTTAAATTATTAATGTCTAAATAATAATTAATTAATTATTTTTTATTTTAATAAATATTAAAATCAAACTTTTACTAAGTAAAAATAAAAAATTTAATTTAAAATATATAAACTAAAGTCATAGATCAATTTATCTAAAGCTACAAAAATAAATCAATTAAAATCATCGTTTAGAAAACAATTTCAATAAAAAAGGTTAAAAAGCAACTTCAATAAAAAAGTTTTTATTAAAATGATGTATTCAAGTACGAGTTAGAAATATATGAAGTCGTGTAGTACTTCTGTTTAAAAAAAGTCAAAGTCGTCTTTTAGAATATGTATATGAATGCACGACTTATTCTTAACCAAATATTTTTTTAAAAAAATTGCCCATTCTAAAAATATTAAAAGCAAATTATACCAATGTGAGAAATTTTCCGTTAAAAGAGTTGATAAAATGGAAAATATTAATTCATTTAAAAAATTAAAGTAGTGTTAATAATAATAATAATAATAGAATAAAATTGAAAAAAAAATTAGCCTTTTGTTTTTAATATATAAAGCATTGAGAATTTATTTATTCTAAATTTAAGAGCTACAAGGTAACTAATTAATATTAAAATAAATATTATAAATAAGGTATCTAAATCACTACTTTAGATTTCGACTAATTTAAATTAAGAACTAAACCTACCATCAACTAATAACTCATACCATGTATAAAGTGATAGATTGAGTTGATATTATATTATTGTAGTATAATTATTACAACCAAACAGAGAACAAAAACAAAAGTACGTGCTTGCATGCGGAAACAATGAAAGGAGAAGACAGCCACAATAGATTAAATACATTAAACTTGAAATAAACTCATAGTAGAAGTACACTTTTCATTGCAGCTTTCCTCAACCACCAATACACAAACATTCCTGCAAATCATTTGACATAGATCAAGGTTGAGTAAAAGTGCCTACCAAAATTTTTGTGCACGTCACTAGTGCAGAATAGGGCTTTTACGTCACCCAATTGTCGTCGCATGCATGTATATTCGACGTAAATAAAACGCGGTGGCAATTTTGTAAATATGGGACAAAAATTTTACGTCGCACATCCCAGAATGCGACGTAAAAAGCCTCTTTTACGTCGCACCTGGGAGGCGCGACGTAAAAGATGGACTTTTACGTCGCGTACTGGGGGGCGCGACGTAAAAAGCCTTAGCCTTTTACGTCGCGCCCCCCAGTACGCGACGTAAAAGGCCATCTTTTACGTCGCGCCTCCCAGGTGCGACGTAAAAGATGGCTTTTTACGTCGCGTGCTGGGATGCGCGACGTAAAAAGTCCCTTTTATTTCCCTCCAGACCCACTTCCTCGTCTCGCGCAACCAGGGTTTTTGAGAACGACGACGAGAACGACGACAACAACTACCTCTGCAAACCATTTTCGAGCAGTTTTACAGTGAAAAGCATCTACATTATCGTGTCATTTGTTGAACTTGAACTTTCTGCCCGATTGGAATCGAGTTTGAAATCAGTTTTCGTCTACACTCGAGGTTAGTGTTCTATGTCCCGTGATTGTTTTTGGGGATCTCAATCACGTTATAGTATGAATGTCTCCACTGCATTGTTATTGGAATGTAATTATTTGTTTATTTGTTTGAGTGCATTCGGTTTACACACTCCATTGTTGTTGGAACGTGATTTGTTGTTTGTATATTAATTTTTTTTACATATAATTTTTAAATCTTTAGGAGTGACGAAACTTTATAACATAATATGAATCGAAGTTGGATGAATGCACGTCGTATTAGTGAAGAATACGAAAAGGGAGTTGAGGAATTTTTGAAATTTGCTAGTGAGAATGGAAAAGCTATGAAAGGGACATATTATTGTCCATGTGTTCGTTGTTTGAATCAAATTCGTCATAAACTTGAGGATATACGTGATCACTTGTTTGTTTATGGTATTATTAAGAGTTATACAATATGGACATGGCATGGAGAAATATTAGACATCCCAACTGTGTCAACTACGGACAATTTTGATGAAGGGATGGATGATAATCTAGAGGATATGATACGTGATATTGGTGAAGAAAATTTTATGAAAGCACATCTATATGATTCTTTGAAATCTGATTTTGCGCAACAATTGTACATAGGATGTAGTTTTACAAGATTATCAGCAACTTTAAAATTGTTTACTTTAAAAGCAAGAAATGGATGGACTGATAAAAGTTTCACCGAATTATTGGAGTTGTTGAAGGAGATGTTTCCTGAAGATAATACATTACCTATTCGTAACTATGAGGCAAAGAAGATATTATGTCCAATGGGTTTAGAGTACAAGAAAATACATGCATGTCCTAATGATTGTATATTGTACAGAAAGGATTTTGCTAAATTAAAGATGTGTCCGACATGTGGTTTGTCGAGGTTCAAAAACAAAGTTGAGGAAAGTAGTGGTGAAGAAGAAGTAGATGGTCCCCCTGCTAAGGTGTTATGGTATTTGCCAATTATACCTAGGTTTAAAAGATTATTTGCCATAAAAGAAGATGCAAGAAACTTGACATGGCATGCAAATGGTAGAAAATGTGACAATCTTAGAGCGTATTACCACGGTTGAGGAAGAGACCCTGTCAGATACAATGGGATGTTAGAGTGTTTGGAATTGACAATTCCAGTGTTCCATTGTACATTTCCTTGCCCGATGCTTTAGAAATTGCTGGGGGAAATTGCATGTTAAACATTTTCATCATACAATTGTGGGCAATGTAAGTCATTTTCATTTATGTTTCTAAGATTATAATAATTATATTCAACTTATAATTAATTGTTTTAGGTACCTTGACAATTTGAGTGTGGAACAAGAAAAATCCGAAGTGTACAGATTTATTGAGCCTCAATCCATCCAAAAATCTGGAAATACAAAGGTTGGAATCCAACAATATATGCAAACATGGATGAGTGACTCAAGAAGACATATATATTTGGCTCCATACATTGAAGGGTTTGTATTTTAATTTATATTTTTGTAACTAATTTTTATGTCATACAATGTAGGTCCCATTGACAGTTAATTGTAATCGTGTCCCGGGATTACACCGTGGTGTGGTTTTGTTCATTACATCGGAAACCGAGTCAAGAAATGAAAAGCTTATTACAAGGGTAACTTTATCTTTTATTCATTAATTATGTTTTTAAATTGTGAATACATATTGAATAATATATGACTTTTTTCACTTAGAATCGTGTATCGGAACTAATGTTCTAAGTGGAAAACCTAGAATAAAGACTTTGCAGTTCATTTATCCTAAGGTTAGAAACTTATTTATATAAGTGAATACCATAATTATTGTTTGTATTTCAATTTTGAAAATAATATTATGTTTTTTTCATCATTTCGAGTGTAATAAGCAAACTGACTCGTTTGAATGTGGTTATTATGTAATGTATTGGATGAGAGCCATAGTTTGTGCGGGTTTAATTGATTCTTGGACGGAGGTAATTACTTTTAACATTAGTTAAGTTTATTTAACTTTATTCATGTTGCATGCTTACAAGAGTCAAATTCATGTTTCGGGTATTTCAAGATCCATCTCCATTACGAGAATGCGAGATTACGAAATTAGAGAACAATGGGCAAAATTTTTTGTTCAACAATTCTAGTACATTATTTTTTAAGTTCTTGTTCATATTATATTGTGTGTATTATGTAGTTTAGCTTAGTTTGTATAGGTAGCTTAGTTTGTATAGGTAGCTTAGTTTGTAATAGATTTTTTAGTTTGTATGTTTGTATTATATTGTTTTATTATGTAGTTTGAATTATATAATATTATATTTTTAATTTACTAGCTAAAGAAAACTCGAACCTCTGGATCTGTCTGGATTACTATTTGCGGGTTTTAGTTGTAAAACAGAATAAATAAACCCAATTTAAAAAAAAAACAGTAAATTTACGTCGCATATACCAATATGCGACGTAAATTTACGTCGCGTATTGGTATATGCAAAATTTACGTCGCGTATTGGTATATGCGACGTAAATTTACGTCGCGTATACCATATACGACGTAAATTTTCTGTTTTTTTTTTTTTAAATTGAAAAGGTTTTTACGTCTGTTTATTGTAAATCTACGTCGGATCTTGATAACTGACGTAAATCTACGTCGGGCAAAAGGGTCCGACGTAAATTTACGTCTCCTGCTTTAACGTCGAACTTAAATATGACGTAAAAAGCCCTAAATACCTGACGTAAAAGCCCCTTTTTGCACTAGTGCGTGCAAGAAACACCCATCACCATACTTTTGTATTGTTCCGGAATATACTTAAAATATATTAAATAAGAATATTTTCTCATATTTTATATTTTTTAATTATTTATTAATAATATATTATTTTATTCAAAAATAAGTAAATAAGATCCCAATTATTTTATTTATATATTATATTATATTTTCACGTTATTGATGTACTTATAGGGATGAATAGCATGATGAGTACATATGTATTTAGAATAGATTCTATATCAACAAATTAATTTAATTCAATTCTGCTTATTTCATTTAATTCAATTCTATAAAATGGAGTGATTTGATTTAATTCTACAAAATAGAGTGATTTATAATATATTTCGACATTATTAACTTAAAAATACAAAATCGATTTGGTAGATAATATATTTTGATAATATTTACTAAAAATACTTATATAAGTAAATACCATCCTTGCAAGTTTGACTTTGTTTGTAAACATGTTATCTCGTATAAATTATTCAACTCTTTGAAACTAACTATATAGTTATTATATAAAGTATAAGTGGAGATAGACAATCTTTTTATAGGGTAAACAATTAAAAAAAAAATGTTACGTAAATTGTTCTAGATTGTATCACGTGAAGATGTAAAATTAATAGGTAAAGGGAAGTGAAACTAACCCAACCCAAGGGTTAGTAGCCAACATATACAGCAGCATTGACAACGTAGCAGTCATCGTACTTCTCAGCTAATTCTTCTGTTAGCACACAAGTCCACCATCCACAACTTCAAAGTTCATAATTTCACCACTGAAATTATCATCAAATCGAAGTGAATCCAAAAGGATAAAGGCACGAGGAAAAGAAAATCTGATTCAATAGCGGAAATGTTTATACCCACCATGGAAACACAGACTTTATTTTATCCTTATCCAAGTTTTGTTGCAGAGGATGAGGCACCCCCAGTTTCACGTGTAGCTTCATGTCATCTGATGTGACACCAGGGATGCTTCCTGCACCAAATTAGTAACTTGTTTGGCGTGTTTCAACTTCAATTAGTTGAATACAGAAAGAAATAACTACATTTACTTCTTCTTCTTCTTTTTTCTGTTCTTCTTCTAGCTCTCTTATTTATTTATTTATTTAGAAAATAATTGCATTATTTAAGAAATAAATAAACATTTGTACAACTGAAAATTTCATCTTCATAATTTTTATTTCCTCTAATTTTATTTAGAGAGCAGTAAACAGTTGATTTAAAATACTATTTTACTACTCTAAGGAAACTAGGATTGATTAAATACATAAGATAAACATGATTTAATATATCAGATAATGGATAAAGAATAACACCCAACTCAGAGATACCTTCTTTGAAAGCTGGAAGTGAATTGGTAGCAATTGCATCTCTGCATGCTCTCATTGCAGCAGCTGTTATGTCCTGACTGTGAAATGTTTTTTAAGATCAATAATATCATTTGAATACATAAAAAGTTTTGAAGAGACAAGACAAACGAAAGAAATTGTTAGTAAATATCAATATGTAAAATAAGACTAAATTTTTAGTCTTCACTTTAGGTCCTACAGAACACACATAAGATAGAATGAATAATACCCATGAAGATCATAGCCAACACCCATCTGCACAAACAGAAGCTTCATGTCTTGTAATGAGCTTCCCTTTTTTCCACCTTCCATAGATCAATCACAGTTTGATATATTCTTCCTTGGATTAGTGAAGAATGATGATTTTGGTGTAGGAAAAAGTTTAACTATATATAATGATCAGATTGAAACTTTCTCTCGGCAAAATGTTGTAACTTGTAAGCAGTACATGTCTACGGGAAATGGAAACAGCTCTTATACAAAACTTCCCGTGTGTCTTTGTTGATGTGCCAAATCACATTGAGATGATGATACGTGTATGATCAATTACGAATATGGTCAAATGAACACGTAGGATGCAACACAAAAGAGCATGCATGCATGGTTGTTAAATTTGTATACTTAATATATATTTTTTTTAAATTAATTATTTTTAGTTGATTCATAGCTGGTTTATTTATATATTTTTATAAATGAATGCTTAACTCGTTTATTTAAACTACGCCATAAAAATGATTTTTGATAAAATAATGTAAAATATTTGAACACTCTTTTATAGGTTATTTGAATTAATAAATTATAAGTGTTAAATATTTTATTGTCTATTTAATAATAAATATAAATTCTATCTGATAATTTTTTGTATCTATATTTTTATAATTATTCAAGTTAATTGATTTTATATAAATTGATTCTATGGTTAATAAATAAAGATTAAAAAAATATTTTGCATTTTATATAAAATATTAAATACTCTCCTAGAATTTCTATGTTTCTTTCAAAATTTAAACTATTATTTTGGTATTTATTATTATTATTATTTATAATAATAGATTAAAAAGATGAACATAAATAATTTAAACATAATATTAATTTAAAATTTAACTAAAAATAAGTTTTAATTATAAAATTAATAAACTTCTATTCAAATAAAAATAATATATATATATATATATATATATTTAAATTTTATAAAAATGAAAATAAAATTTTGTGAAAATCATTTATATTAAAACTTTTACATAAATATAAAATATATTTTACTCATAAATAAATAAATATGTTGAATTATTATCTTAAATAAATATATTTCTAATTTTGAGAAGTTTTTGTTCTCGGTATTTATTTATGAAAATGTAACCCGTATTATAAAAAGAAACAGGTAAAGCAAAATATAAAATAAAACATTTTTTTAATTGTTAATTTAAGGTATACAATTATATATAGAAAATAAAATTACGTACCAATATTTATCTTTAGCTACATTTAATCTACATTATATCAACATAACTTAGATTATCTTTAATGAGTTGTTATAAGCAATACATTAAATTGTTTATTTCACTCTAATTAAAATATGTAATTTAACATCACTTTTAAATAAATTTTATTAAATTTTTACCAGTGAGTAATTGTGATATATAATTACTCATGTATTTTATTTTCTTTTTTATTTTATTTTTTTTATATCTTAAAAATAATTTAAACATTATAATTAAATATTGATTTAATATAATATTTTATAAAATAAATTAATTAAAAATTTACAAATTTATTTTAATTATATAAATATTATCTATTAAAAATAAAGAAATTTTATAATAAAACAAATAGACCAAAAAAACAGTTGTTTTAGAAGAATTTTTTATTTATTTATTCTCTGTTTTCCTATTAAGTAAACAATCCTTGTTTTAATTGTTTCAACTTAGTTCTAACTACTTTTTATTATGCAACTACGGGTGAATATATTTTTTTATAAAGTTATATTATTCAAAATATATTTTTATAACACTGTTTATCTATCTTTATAAGAAAAAATATTAAGTTATTCTATAGATTTTTCTATTATTTATAAATTTTTAAATAAACACATATTTTTAAATTTCATAATTAACATCTTAACCATACAAATAATTTTTTAATTAGATTTCAATCACATTTTTATTTTTCTAAATTCCATCACCTAGCTATTTATCTTTGATACTAGTTTTTTTTTAATCACCATATTAACTAATCACTAATACCTTTACAAAATATATACTAATAATAAAACCCTTTTAAGAGAACATTAATAGAATTTATAATCACTTTTTTTTTTCAATGGACAGTTTTTTAAATCTAATTTTCAATTTTTAAATCTTACTTAAAAAATCAAACTATATCCCCACTCATATCATCACATCAATTTATATATCCAGTTTATATATTATAAATTATTTAAGCCTTCTAAACCCATTTCTCAATTATTTAAAATTAAAATAAAACCAACAAAACGTCAATAATACAAGATCCAAAATAATTTAAAATTCAAGAATCCAATTACAAAGGCTCATATATCTAGAGACCAACGAATTAATTTAATCTAAAAAAAAAACAAATATAATTTCTTTAACTTGTGTACTACGTTCCATCCAGTTTAACCTATTTAAAACCTATTTAACACATCTTAAGCTATATCATTTCTTAATCTCATGCATAATTTTAACTGATTTTAAAATAAACAAATATAAAATAGTTTATCTTGCTCCAATAAACTTCACTCTTACAATTTTTCATTAATCAGGAAATTCAAATTTGAGGGATAAAATATTTATTTAGTGTTATAAACATAAAAAGTTTTTTATTAGGAACAATCAAAGAAGGAAGGAAGAAGATTGAAATATGAATCTATATATATTCTATCTTAGAAAGGAATACAAGAGTTATACTTAAGAAGATAAGCTAATAAAATAACTGATATGTCAACTCAACTAACAAATTGTACCTATTATTACATAAGAATGACTTAACATCCTTTTTATCCCCCTTCAAACTTAATGTGGAGTATTTGTCTATAATGAGTTTGTCTCGAAGATCTAAAAATATTGTTGAATTGGGGGACTTGGTTAAGAGATCTGCAACTTGAAATCTTCCTGGAATATGTCTAACTTGAATTTGATCACGGGCCACTCTTTCTCTAACAAACCACAAATCTAACTCAAAGTGTTTCGTTTTTGTATGCATAACAGGATTGGCAGAGAGAATATCAGCTCCTTGATTATCACATCAGATTAAAGGTGGTTGTTTACTTTTGATATGAAGCTCGAAAAGGAGATTTTGAATATATTGAATTTCAGTAACCAAGCTTGCCAAACTGCAGAATTCAGCCTCTGTGTTGGATCTTGAGACCACTCTTTGTTTCTTTGCCATCCAAGATACTATATTTGAACCCAGATACACACAATTTCCTGATGTTGATTGCATATCATCTTGATCACTTGACCAATCCGAATCACAATAAGCAAGTATTTTTGTATCACTAGAGTATTTATAGTGTAAACCATGGTGAAGAGTGCCTTTGAGATATCATAGTAGACGCTTTGTCGTTTTCCAATGAACTTCAAGAGGGTTATGCATGAATTGACACAACTTATCTGGTCTATTGATTGTAAGATATTGAAGAGAGCCAATTACTGACCTATAAAGACCAGGATCATGACAAACTTGAGTACTATCACGTGTAAGTTTCAAGGAAGGGGCCATTGGAGTTTTAATTGACTTGGTCGTAGACATGTTCAGTTTATCAAGTATATCTATAAGATACTTGGTTTGAGAAAGATGAATGTTGCCTGCATTATCAGAATTAACTTCGATGCCTAGAAAATGATGAAGCTTGCCAAGATCTTTAAGAGGAAAGAATTGATGAAGAGTCTGAATCAGATTTTGTATGGCAGGAGATGAATTGTTGGTGATGATGATATCGTCAACATATATGAGAATGTATATGGCAGTGGTGCTGGAGGTAGAGATGAATAAAGAGTGGTCTAATCGAGCTTGAGTAAAACCCAACCGAAGTAAAGTGACAATTAGTTTTTGAAACCAAGCTTGAGGAGTTTGCTTGAGACCATAAATGGCTTTAAGCAATTTGCAAACAAGATCTGAATTCCCTTGGTGGAATCCTTGTAGTTGCTGCATGTATATCTCTTCTTTTAGATCACCATTAAGAAAAACATTGTTCACATCTATTTGGTGGATTGGCCATCCTTTAGAGACAACAAGAGCAAGAACCACACCAATGTAGACAAACAAGTATCTAAATAAAACACTCTATATATTATCACTTGATATGTTTGCAATGAGTGATGCATGGTCAATTTATAGGCCCTTTGGATATGGCCTCTCAACTACATGCATTTAATACAACTACTACCTTTCAACTATATACATTCAATACAACAACTACCTCTCAACTACTACCTCTATAACCACTACCTCTCAACTACATGCATTTAATGTTTACCTAACAAAATCCCCCCATAAACTTAAATGCTTTTTTTTTTGTCCTTCATTCCAAGCATCTTCTTGTTGTTCTCGAACAGAGTGGTTGACAGTGGCTTCGTGAACATATCTGCAGCTTGTGTTCGGGTTCCGACGTGCTCTAACTCCACATTTCCTTCTTTCACTTGTTCTCGGATGAAGTGAAACCGAACATCAATATGTTTGCTTCTCTCATGATTGACCGGATTCTTTGCCGATTCAATGGCCGACTTGTTATCAACTCGAATCACAGTCCCTCTTTCTTGCTTCAACTCCAGCTTGCTTAGAAGGTTTCTAAGCCAAACTGCATGACAGACACTCCAGGATGCTGCAACGTACTCGGTTTCACAAGTTGACAACGTTACAATGGGCTGCTTTTTTGAAAGTCAGGTGAATGCTATGTTTCCCATGAAGAATACATATCCAGACGTGCTTTTCCGGTCATCAACATCTCCACACCAGTCACTATCCGAGTAGCCTACTAGTCGATAATCATCCGTCCTAGTATACATTAGGCCAAGTGACACTGTTCCTCTCACATACCTTAGAATTCTCTTTAGTGCCTTCCAATGAGTATACCTTGGCCCCTCCATATATCGACTTGCTATTCCAACACTTAGCATTAAATCTGGTCTGGTATTTGTAAGATACCTAAGACTTCCAATCAGACTTCGGTATTTGCTCGCATCAACTCGGTCTCCATCTGCATACTTAGAAAGTTTTGTACCAGGTTCCATAGGGGTGGAAACCGGGTTGCAACTTGTCATCTTAAACTTCTTCAAGATCTCCTCAGCATACCTTTCCTTCGACACAAAGATGTCATCCTTTCCCTGAACAACTTCTAAGCCAAGAAAATACTTCATAAGACCCAAGTCAGTCATCTCAAACTCCTTCTTCATCACTTCTTTAAACTCTTCAATTAGCTCGGCATTATTCCCCATGAAGATAAGATCATCAACATATAGGGCAACAAACATCACATCTTCTCCTTTCTTCTTTATGTATAGAGCATGTTCATAAGGACACTGCTCATATCCATTCCTTTTGAAGTAAGTGTCAATTCTTTCATTACATGCTCGTGGAGCTTGTTTCAAGCCATAAAGTGCCTTCTTCAATCTCAGCACTTTCTTTTCTTCTCCTCTTCGCATGTATCCGAGTGGCTGTTCAACATATACTTCCTCCTCCAAGATTCCATTCAGAAATGTCAACTTCACATCCATCTGCAAGATTGTCCATCTGTGTTGAGCTGCTAAGGAAATCAGCAACCTAATTGTTTCCATTCTCGTCACTGGGGCGAATACTTCGTCATAGTCTATTCCTTCTTTCTGCTTGTACCCCTTCACTACGAGTCGAGCTTTATATCGCTCAACTTCTCCTTCAGCATTTGTCTTCTTCTTGTACACCCACTTTACGCCGATAGGTCATGCTCCTTTGGGCAAATTAGTTAGCTCTCATGTGTTGTTGCGTTCTATTGCTCCGATCTCCTCGTCCATTGCCTTTCTCCACCTTTTCTCCTGCACGGCATCTTCAAAACTTAAGTCTTCTAAATCTGCCAAGAGACATACAACATGCACTTCGTCAGTGGAGTTGTATATATCTTGTAAACTTCGCGCTCTGGGCTGTAGAGGTTCATCTTCTTCATCAGAAGTCTCATGATCTCTCACAGTATGTGGTGTATCAACTTCCGAGTTTCTACTTCCTATGGACTCTTTCTCTGGGTTGTTCCAACTCCACTCGCTTTCTTCATCAATTTGAACATCTCGGCTCATGATGACCTTCTTAGTTATTGGGTTAAACAACCTGTACGCCTTGGTTTTTTTCATCATACCCAATAAACACGTACTTTTTGCTTCTATCTTCGAGCTTGGTCCTCTGTTGAGCTGGAACATGACCATAAGCTCTGATACCAATTTGTAGACAAACAAGTATCTAAATAAAACACTATGTATATTATCACTTGATATGTTTGCAATGAGTGATGCATGGTCAATTTATAGGCCCTTTGGATATGGCCTCTCAACTACATGCATTTAATACAACTACTACCTTTCAACTACATACATTCAATACAACAACTACCTCTCAACTACTACCTCTATAACCACTACCTCTCAACTACATGCATTTAATGTTTACCTAACAACGAATGCTGACAAGTTTGATGACAGGATTGAAGGTATCTGTATAATTCAGCCCCTACTATTGATTAAAACCTCTTGCCACTAATGTAGCTTTATGTTTGAGGATGGAGCCATCTGATTTGTATTTATTCTTGAAAATCCATTTGCATGTTATTGTTTTTCTGCCTGGAGGTAAAACAACTAAATCCCAAGTATGATTCTTCATTAGAGCATTGTACTCATCTTGCATAGCTTGTTTCCAGTGTTTGGTTTCAAGAGCTTGGACAGTAGTTGTTGGTTCAGATGTTGCCAAAAATACTTTAGGCATAAAAATGCCAGCTTTAGCTCTGGTGGTCATAGGGTGATAATTTTGTGCAGCAGAAGCTGATTGTGGTTGAGTGTGATATTCAAATTGTAATTGAGTTGAGGTGTGTGTGTGTGTGTTAGTTGACGAAGAATTTAAGGAGATGATAGGTGTAAGCTGACCAGCGGATTGTGTATTACAATTAGTAAGGATTTGAGCCGGTTGGAGGTTAGGTGAAGTAGGTAGTTGGGATGGCAAAATAGGTATTGTTGGCACACCTTGGACTAAAGAAGTTGTTGACTTACCTGCAATGTGGTTAGTACTAGAAACAAAAGTACCAGGGAATGTGACTTCATCAAAAATCACATTCCTGGATATAATGATTTTGCCATTGTTTGTAAGATATTTATACCCTTTTATGTTGCAAACTATATCCAATAAAAATGCATTGAGAGGATCGAAAATCCATTTTGTAACTGTTAAAAGGCCTTAAATGAGGATAATAAGCACAACCAAATGGTTTTAGTAAGAGATAATTGGGAAGCTTCTTAAAAAGAATTTCATATGGAGATTTCAATTTAAGGGTAGATGTTGGAAGTCTATTTATAACATGAATAACAGTACTAAAAGCATCTGTCCAAAACAAATGTGGGAGACTGGTTGAGGATAGAAGAGTTAGACCAACTTCTGTGATGTGTCTATGTTTTCTTTCAGCTGTCCCATTTTGTTGGTGAGTGTGAGGACAACTAATTCTATGGATAATGCCATTTTCATTAAACATTTTTGTAAGACATGTTAATTCTTTTACCCCATCAGATTGAAACATCTTGATTTTTCTTCTAAATTGATTTTCAACCATAGTTTTAAAATGTCTAAAGTGATGTGCAGTTTCAGACTTATTTTGCATAAAATAGATCCACGTGAACTTTGAATATGCATCAATAAAGTGAACATAATATCGAAACCCTTCTCTAGAAACATAGTGAGAAGGTCCCCAAACATCGCTGTAAATGAGATCAAGGGGAGCATGATATATAGTAGTGGAACCAAGAAAGGGAAGAGCATGAGATTTTCCAATACAACATGATTTGCAAACAGAGGAATTTTTATTACTATTAGCAGGCATAGAAATATTACAGGATTTCATAATAGCTTCTACAATTTTCCTAGAGGCATGAGCCAGTCTATTATGCCATATATCATAAGATTTTTCAAATCTTTGAACAGTCAGAACAGTAGGAGTAATAGAGACATGAGTAGTAGGATTCACACAAGTATCAGGTTGCAGAAAATTGACTTCATCAAAAACATACAAACCATTTTTAAGAGTCCCTTGCAGAAGAGTTTCCTTCGAATCCTGAGATTTAACAAGACAATTATTGGTGTGGAATTCAACAAATACCTTATTATCTCTACAGAGTTTTGATACACTTAGCAAGTTTTTAGTTATTTGAGGGACATGAAGCAAATCCTTTAAAGTAAACACCTTAGAGGACATAGGAGTGTGAAAGAAAGAAGTACTTGTGTGAGGAATATCTATTGCTTGACCATTTCCCATATGAATCTTGTCTTGTCCTGAATTAGTGATTCTTGAATCAAGATTAGTCAAGTCAGGGGTGAGATGATTGGTGGCTCCTGAATCTGGATACCACTGATCATTTTGGGAACCAACAAACATAGCTTGCATTTGTTGTTGGTTCCCTGAGTTGGATGAGTTAGAAAGATTATTGAAATTGGGTTCAGCATATTGTTGATCATATCTGTGCCAATAGTGGAAGGCTATATGACCAAACTTGCCACAAACTTGACACTGTTGTCTATTTCCTCTACCAAAGTTTTGATTAGATCTGCCACGACCTCTACCTCTTTGATAACTTCTTTCAATAGGACCATTGTTAGTAAAAACCCCTCTCTAATTGTGAGGCTATTTTCTGGTTTGGAAATGATCTTGAACCAAATTGGCTTGAAGCGGGACACTGTCACTTCTTTTGTGCTTTTCCAATTGTTCTTCTTAAGCCATTAAGAAGGCTTCAATTTGTTCAACAGAGTAATCATCTGTGAACAGAAGTGATGAAGAGGTCATATTCTTCTGGCAACCCATCAAAAATAGCATCTATGTGCTTGGCTGTTTGAAGCAGTGACCCAATTGCTGTAAGATTGTCCACAATTTTCTTGATTTAAAGAAGATATTGATTTATGGCCGTGGATTTCTTTGTTGCTCTTAGCTGAATCTTGAGTTGTTTCACACGAGCCTTGGTTTGAGAAGCAAAGTAAATTTCGAGATTTCTCCAAATCTGATGGCACCACTCATATCCAACCATCCGGACCTTGAATTAAGGTTCCATACTTTCTAGTAACCAAGATTTGAGCAAATTATCTTGTTGATCAAAATTTTCATATTCTGGATTGATGACTCCTTTTTCTTTGGCTTCTTTAGACACATACGGAGAAGGAACATGACTAGCTCCAAGAATATGATTCTTTAAACAATACCCCGGATGGTAGAGTTAACTTGTTGTCTCCAAGTGAAAAAATTATCCTCACTGAGTTTAGAAAAAATAGAAGTTGAAAAGGCTTGTGGAATGAAATGGTTAGAGTTTGCGGAAGCCATGATAAAGCCTGGAAAAAAAAAAAATTCATGTGCTCATGATACCATGTTAGGAACAATCAAAGAAGAGGAAGGAAGAAGATTGAAATATAAATATGTATACATTGTATCTTAAAAAGAAATACAACAGTTTTATATATACACTTAAGAAGATAAGTTAACAGAATAACTACTATGTCAACTCAACCAACAAATTGTACCTATTATTACATAAGAATGACTTAACATCCTTTTTATTTTCAATTTTTAACTTTTGATAATTTATTATATGTTAAAGAAAAACTTTTATATAGTTATCTAATATAAGTAGTGTAGTAAATTAGTGCTCACGTCACAAACAGGAGGGGAATCAAGAATTTGAAACGAGGGCAGAGGCTAAACCACAAGGGTCTAAGGTGGCCACGCTCCTCAAAAATTAAATTATATATATATATGTATAAAATTAAATAAAAAATATTTTTAAAATATTAATAAAATTTAATTTGTTATCTTTTAATTTTCCACATTCTCATTTATAATAAATGTTATATTTAACTTTTTACATAATTTCTAATTTTCATCTTTTTTTTTCCTTCCTCTTTTTATCTTCAGACTTTATCGTTTTCTCGATTACTTTTTTTTTTTTACTTTCCTACTTCAATTTTTTATTTATGTACTCTATTTTTTATTTTCACATTTTTATCTTTTTTCTAATCATTTCTCCACTCTCATATTCTTCTATTTTTTATTTTCACATTTCTATCTTTTTTCTTATCATTTCTCCACTCTCATATTCTTCTCTTTCTTAATTTTCCTGCATATCATAAAAATTGTAAACTTTTTTCTTTAATTCTTCAATTTTTTCTCTTTATAATTTCAGTTTATAATATAAAAATTATAACTTTTTGTTTTTTTAGTGTTTTCTCTCATAATGAAGACATTTTTGTCTTAGATAAAGACAAGAAGATAAAAATAAGAGAGATATCCCACATTTTTTTCTTACAATAAAGAATCAGTAAGTAAAATTATTTTCTTTATTTTTTCTTCATTATTACCACAAATTAATATCTACAATATAGTATAAAAATATGAAATATTGATATACATTGGTTTATTTGTCATAAATTAATTAGTTGTTTTAATGTTTTATTATGATGTTAAAATGTAAAAAAGAAAAAATCAGGTTGAACTTTAGAGATATATAAGAAGAAAACTATAAACTTATTTTTTAAGAGAAAAAAAGAAGATAAATGATGAAATAACCTTTAGTTTACCATATTTAAATTAAACAACTAATGTTGAAAATGTTAGGGAGTAACATACTATTGATAAACTTATTCAACAACCTTCTTAAAAAATTATGAGAATTAAACATGAAAAAATTGATTTTGATACGTGATCTTAGAAAGCGTCAACAAATTTGAAATTATCCTATCAATCAACAAGATGGAATTTATAAAACATATATGAAGTTTGAGTCTTATTAGTTTTCCATAAATGAGGATCCACTTTCGGGTTTGAACAATTATTTTCGTCGATTTTAAACTAATTGGTTCAAAAGTTTTTCTTGGTTAGAGTACTCACCACAAGTAGATGATACATTTTGTCTTCATGCTACTTATTTTTTAGGAAGTCTACTTCACTCACTATAGGAGGACTTCCATTCATTATAGGAGGATTTAGAAACCGAAAAGAAGTGAATAATAGAAAAGATTATACACTTTTATCTCATAGGAAATCTTCTAGTTCGTTTCACAATATTGTTGTTAAATTTGACGAAGACTTAAAGAATTAATCATGTCATATTGACAAAGTGTTATCTAAGCAAACTTCAAAACAAGTTTTAACCAATCGATTACATCTTAAAGTTTCTATTGATGTTATTAAGTGGGTAACATTTTAATCATATGTGCTTTTAGAGGTCATGACAAAAGTTTGAAATCTAAGAATTAATGCAACTTTCTTAAAATATTAAAACTTTTGGTTTCTTATAATAAAGAAGTAGATGTAGTTGTTTTGAAGAATAACCCTCGAAATGCAAGATAAACATCATCGGCTATTCAAAAAAAAATTCTTCCCATTTTTTCTAGAAAGACTCAAAGTGAAATTCGTCAAGAGATTGATCATGTAAAATTTGGTTTGATTGTTGATGAAATTCGAGATGAATCTAAAAGAGAACAAATGACTTTTGTTTTAGATTTGTTGACAAAAAATTTATTAAAGAATGCTTAATAGATGTAATACATGTAAGAGATACTATTGCAACCATTATTGACAAGAAATTTGTTTAATATTGTCTCATTATAATTCCAATATTGAAAATGTTATTGATCAAAAATATGATAGAGCTAGTAATATGCTACAAGCTTTAATTTTTCAAGAATGTCCTTTTGCATATTATATACATTGTTTTGTTCATCAATTACAATTAGTTCTTCTGTGTAGCTAAAGAAGTTGTATATGTTCATGCTTTTTTCCAAAATTTGACTAATATTGTAAATGTTACGTGTTCTTCTTGTAAACACAATGATGAGTTATAAGTTGTTTATACAAATGAAATAACTCATTTAATTGAAACAAATGAGATTGAGACATGGAGGAGGCTAATCAAATTAGCACATTACAAAGGGCTTGAGACACTAGTTGAAATTCTCATTTTAATTCAATATGTAGTCTTTTACAAATGCTTAGTACAACAAATTTAGTTCTTGAATATTTAATTATTAACGGATCAACATTTTTCAACGAGGTGATGTTATTTATGCTCTTAAATCTTTTATATCATTTGATTTTGTGTTCATTTTACATGCAATAAAAGAAATTATGGAAAGTACCGACAAACTTTCTCAAATATTACTTTTAAAATCTCAAAATATTTTGAATGTTATTTACTTAGTTTCTAGCATAAAATCATTGAGATTGTGGTTAAAAAACACTTTTTGAGAAAATTAACATTTTTTGTAGCAAACAAAAAAATTGAAGTTCCTGACATGAGTGCATCTTTCTCTTATATAATTCGATCTCGTTGTTGAGAAGATATTGTCCCAGTTAAGCATCATTATGGTATTGATATATTTACTACTATAATAGATCATCATCAGTTGGAAGAGTTGAATAAAAGATTCAATGACCTTACAACATAGCTTTTCATATTGAGAGTTGTGTCATAAATTAATGGAAACTGAAAAATCAAATATGCATCCAATCAAAGATTGATTAGATTTATTTTAACTCTTCGTGTCATTAACCAAAAACTAAAAATTACAATTTTTATATTATAAAGGTAAAAATGTTCAAAAAAATTTGAAAAAGAAAAACTTACAATTTTTATATTGTATGGGAAAATTAGGATGGAAAAGAATATGAAAATAAATGAATGATAAACGGAAGAAAAAAAAGTAGAAATGTGAAAATAAGAAATAGAATGTCTAATATAAAAAATTGAAATAGGAAAGTGAAAAGGTAGGAAAGAGAAAGATAAGATCTCAAGATAAATAAGGAGAGATAAAAAGATGAAAATCGAAAATTATATAAAAAAATAAAGATAATATTTATTATACGTGAGAAGAAATGAGATGAAAAGAGAAAAAAAAATTATTAATATTTAAAAAATATTTTTTATTTTTTTTGGGGTTGACAGGGCCACCCTAGGTCCCCATGATTCCGCATCTGCTCACATGGTACCTTTCAACCCCACCACAAAATATAGAAGAAATATCCAGCTTTTCATCTTATAATATAGCAGTTAACACATTCCATTAATTATTAAAATCAACACTTCATTAACTTGATAACAAACTGAACAAAGCTCTGCAAAACCTGAAAGTTAATAGCCCACATAAACCGCAGCATTCACAATATAACAATCATCATTCTTGTCACCCATTTCCTCTACAAGCACCCCGCTTGAGCATATCAAACCACCGTCCACAACTTCAACATTCAAAATTTTTCCACTGCAAAGTTGTTTGTGTAAGACTAGGTCAAAGAGGGTAGGAAAGTTCAAAAAGATTATTATAAAGCATTGATGTAATATAACATATTATATACTAAGCAACAAAAAACCACATGAACTGAATAAACAAGCATGGTAGATTACCAACTACCGTAAGAATGAGCATAACCGCAAGTCAATACCTGTTTATAAGCATCTAAGAACACCAAAATTATTTTGTTCAAGGCTTCAGGCAAACTATATAAACTTTAATACAGAATATACACAAGGAGATAAGAATGGCCTAGGTATTTGTTAGGAATGTAGGTGTTAACAACCAAAAAGTTAAATACACCAAAAAGTGAGAAACATCCAACAACCAGACATTATAAGAAGATTGAAATATCACAACAGTTATTTTTACCAGAAAAGATAATATAAATGATAGTATAGGAGTTCATACTGATAGTGTATCACTTATAGAAAACAACATGAAAAAGAAAATAAGCACTAACTTTTCACAGTACTGGGTACTTACTAGGGAAATACTGATTTTACTTTCTCAATATCCAAAGAGTTCTGGAGGGAATGAGGAACGCCTAGCTTGATCTCCAATTTCATCTGATCAAAACTGACACCAGGAATGGAACCTAAATCAAACTCATCTCAATTAGAATTCAAGAAACAAATTTGAACTATTCAAGCATACATTTAAAAAAAAATAATAATCAGCGAAGAACAACCATACAGAAAAATTGTTTAAGTTATAATAAGTGAGAAATTAGGTCATATGAAACATTTTACTATACGGTATTTTCCTAAACTAGAGCTTATTTTTTAGATACGTAGGTGGAGATCAAGTCAAACTTAGTATTTCACTGTTAATTTCTCGAGAATGGATTACAATTAGAACCTAATGAGCAAGTTATAGATAGGAATATACTATGAAATCAATATTATTTTCGTCTAATCAGTCTGTTTATGATAAAATGTACGCTCTCCATCTAGAACACGACAATTAATAAATAACTTACATTAAAATTAGTTTAGATTTAGTCTTTACCGCCACAGAACCAAGGATAGCAAGGAAAAGGAGAGTCATTGTCCAGATGTCATAAAATAAGTTATCTTCCTAAATGTCACTTTTTTATACATGCTCTAACTAGCATAGGTCAAATTAAACATGCCATGCATTGATTTCTTTCACTTTCCTGACCATGGAAAATAAATCATGAATGTGATTCTTCTATTTTCTTCATATTTTATCCATATACAGGGCAATAAATCACATGTTTACCTCATAGCCACCAGGAAAATAAATATTTGTACACAAGCAACATGCTGAAAAATAAAATGGAGAAAGCTATTCACATAGTGTTGAGTGTAGATAATTTAGTATGCATATCATAAATGCTATTGTAGGCATTTATATTGGGAAAATATGGCATTCGATAGAAATTCTCTAAACAAAGAAATTTGACAGTAAGAAAGTAGTACAACATCTTCAAATGAAAGGAATGAAGATGACTCGACTAGTATGTGTTGCAACTCTAACAAGACAAAAATCATGAAATATAAGATATATTCATGATACATCTATGTTATTACTAATAAGAAATGGTTTTACCATTATGAACAAAAGGAAATTATTTCAAGTTCATTTTGTTTGACCCTGTCCAGTCTATTCAATAAAACTCTAGAAGACGAAATAGTCAAATCAGTCCCTAAAAGATACAGCAATGATCATATTAATCCTTGAACTATGAAAATTAAAAAAACAATTCTCCCTATATAGGCATGTAATTGTCAAATTAGTTCCTGAATGTGTATTTAATCAGTCAAATTAGTCTCTAAGATTCGTCACAAAGGAACTAATTTAATTGGAGAAATGCACATTTAGGGACCTTAAGCATAATTCTACCATTCGAACTTTTATTTTGATTCGCTTCATATTTACTGTGTGTACACCAAGAATATCTCCAAACCAAAACTATAATCTAATTTCTTTCAAGGGACAGAGATCACCAAATTGAGCCTTGCATCTTCCAACAAAGTGTTTTTCATACACGTGACTATAATCAAACTCAGAAAGCATGAAAATGGAATTGCTTCACTTTGTAAAAGGATCAAGTTCATCAGCCAATAATACAGGTGGGCAGACGACCATTCAACAAAAAATTTAATTTGTTTGAATTTATAACAAAAGAAAAGTTTCTAGCATCAGAAAATTCAACCACTACATCACACTTTAACTAACTACCAAGCCAAACGACTAAGAAGCAAGGCACCACCCCCATCATAAACATAACCAATATGCAATGTCATTGGGCATGAAAGAGCCCTTATGTCACACCAAAAAGATAAATTCTATTCCCACTCATGTTTTCTATTAACTAAGAAGAATAATGTCTTATGCTAGAATAACTCACAACAATAACACTAACAAGTTAAACAGTGTAAAACCCAATAAGACTATATTTACATATACCTCTGCGAAAAGCAGGGATAGAATTAGAAGAAATTGCATCCTTGCATGCTCTCATTGCTGCCACTGTAATGTCCTGCCTGGTGGGTGCATCGCCATGTCAGCAAAACCAAAGAAAAAAAGACCAAAAAAACAAAAACCAAGGAATTGAATACAACACCCATGTTGATCGTAGCCGACACCCATCTCCACGAACAAGAGCTTCATTGGAGGGGATGACCCTCTGCTACCTTCACTCCCTTCAACCACATCCATAGTTCGGGAAATTCCACAAAGTTGAAACTTTGATGAGCGATGTGAGAAAGAAAGGGATTTGCGGAAACTTTGAGGGAAAGTGTTTGCGCCCAAATCAGTGAAGGGAAATGATAAAAATCGAAGATTTAGAAGTGAATAACAACATTCGGTCATCTCTGTCACTCTTCCAAGCTCAGCATGAAATGGAATGAAATCAATATGGATTCGCTATTCGGGTGAATCACCGCTGACCCGATTCCCCTCTTTTACGTTTTGTTTCTGGTTTGGTTTAACCCTATAAGTCAATTCGTTTATTATTTAATCTATGGTAAAACTACTATTAACGTTTAAAAATGTAATTTATTATTTCATAATATTAAGAAGATGTTGATTAAGCTTTTAATTTTTTTATTTGAATTAAAATTTTGGTGCTTTTAGTTTACAAAATTATCAATTTTTTGCAAAATCTGTAGTTTACTAAATCCGTAAATTTTTTTTTTTTTTCAAATTATGGTACCTAAATTTTTATTTTTATTTTCAATTTTAAAACCATCCATAAATTTGATCTCTTAATTCTTAAATAATTGTAATTTTATTTTATTTTTCGTTCTAGTATCCGTACCTTTTTATTACTTTGATGTAATAAATATACGAAATTAATTTAAGTCTCCAATTTAAAAAGCTATAAATAATTAAATTGAAAATCAAACAAAGTTACATATGTTTATAAATTAAGGGATCGATATTAATTTGAATTTCCAATTTAAAAAACTATATAAATAATTGAGTTCAAAAATGAATAAAGTTAAGAAAAATTAAAAATTTAAGAATACAAATTATTTAAAATAAATTCAGGCATCAAAATTATGAGTAAACTAAAATTAAAGGACTAAATTTATATTTTTATATATATATATATATATATATATATATATATATATACAATCGAAATTATTGATTTTATAAAATATAATATCACAATTACGACTAGAATATTTTCTTTTATAATGTAATGATACCATAAAAGTTTTTTTATTTTATCATATTTTATTAATAATTAATAAAAATATGAGTGTCATACTTTTAATATATAATATAATAATAATATTTTTTTAAAATTTAAGGAGTTATGTTGTTTGAATTTTGATTTTATCCAAAATTTAATGGTTATTAAATATATTTATTTATCTATCATATTTATAATTTTATTTTTTATTTTTTTATATTTATTAATAATATATTATTTAATCTCAAATGACTAATTATAAGTAAAAAAAATATCTTTTATATAATAATATAAATTATTTTTAAATTATAACTAAAATATTTTTAATTAGTTAATAAAAAAAATATTTACACTAATAATACATGAAATATATTTGTCATAAATATATTATTTATACCATTATATAAATGAATTTCTCTTTTCTAACCATATTTTTATCATCATTTAAAAAACTATTTATCTTATATCTTCTTCTCTTTTTTCTATTCCTTCCATCGTTCTCTTCAATTTCTCTCAAATAAAATAAATAAATAAATAAAATCAATTAAAAATTATTCTTTTTTTTTCTTCTCAAAATAATTTCTCTCTAATATAAATTAATAAACTTACCCATCTTTTGTAATCACTTGGTTACTTACATTCTCCATTTGTCTTCATATAATTTTAAGGATAAATATTTATATTTAGAATTAATATATACATTAAATTTTAATCATTAAATTAAAAAACTTAATAAAAGAGTCAAGACTCAAGCGTCATTAGTAATTTTTTAATGTTTATGTTTGTTCTCATTAAATGCATGCATACAAAATAAGAAGTCAAAGGATGAAAAACAAAATAAGAAAACAAAAGAAAGCGTTGGATTGTGTTTAGCTTTTTACAAATGTTTTTGAATTATTTTTTCTTAAAACACTTGAATGAAAAAAATCGTAAATTTGACCATTTAACTTACAAATAAGTTTGCATGCCCAACTATGTCTATAGTGTAGATGAAATTTATTATGCTAAGGATGAAATGCATGTTAGACAAATGACATTTAGCAGGGGTGAATAGATGCACAAATTAAAATAGATACCAAATTAAAAATTTATTTTAAGATGTCTAATATTTATTAATTTAATTTTAATTGAATAAAGATAAAACGGAAGTGATATAAGCAGAGAGATAAAATATTAACAAGATAGAGAAAAATAGAAATAAAAATTAGGGGTGTAAGGAGTGTAATGCGGTGAAAAAAAGATAAGGGAAAGAGAAGAACACACAGTGGTTTATACTTGGTTCGGGTATAGTCAACCATACATCCAGTTCTTAGTCAACTCTTAACACAAGAGTGATCACAATTCACTATCTTTTAAATTCAGTTCACAAATTACAATAAACTCAACAAAAAGCAAACTAATTCAAAAGACAATCACCTCCTTAGAAATTCACTAAGGATGAACACCTTCCTAGAATCCCACTAGGGATGAACACCTCATTTGAACAATCAAAGGATGAACACACCTCCTTAGAGTCCCACTAAGGATGAACACCTCCCTAGAATCCCACTAGGAATGAACACATCCTCTGAACAAATCAAATGATGAAAACAACTCCTTGAACAAACCAAAGGGATGAACAGTTTTCACATAAGAAACCCTAAAAAAATACAACAGAATGATAGTGATTACTTAAATCCTAAACAGAAAATTTAACAATCAACCAAAGGATGAAGGTAATAAAATAAGAACAATAACACCTGGGTAATGGAGACAACAAATTATATAAGCTTGTAGAATGTCAATCTCCAAGAACAAGTGTGATTAACAATGAAAGCACGATAGGTAATGGAGAAGAGGGTTTTGGTAAAATATCTCTGTGGTAATGGAGAATAGGGTTTTTTCAAAACATGTAAAATATCTCTGTTGTCTTACTCAGGATTCTTTTCTCAAAACTAATTTAATGTAAATTGAATTTTCGAATTCTGTAATTGTGTGTTTTTTATTTTTCATCAAAACTCATTTAAATAGGAAAATAACATCAAAAAATAGTCGTTGGTCATTAATAATTTCATAAAGAAAAATCAGGATGTATTAAAAAATATTTATTCTTCAAAACAGATATATTTTTCAAATTTGAACTGTCATAATTGATTATACTGGTAACATAATCAATTATGACAGAGAGAAAATCGTTTTTCCATTTCTGATGCATCATAATTAATTATGACAGTGAAAAATGTCATGTTATAAAATTTTATCACATTTGTGCTTGGAGGTTTATGAATAATATTACTTCATCAACTTGTACATTCATATCCACTATTCTAAAACTCTATCTAATCATCAAGAATCATCTTGGGCTTACTTGAATGTTGAATATAATCTTTATCAAAATCATGTCTTAGACTTGCTTAAGTCTTGAATGTTGTTGAATTGAATCATCATCAAAATCATCTCTTGGGAATGTAGGGACATGTTTCACATTGCCATCAATTTTCCCTCATTGCTTTCAATGCAAATTTCTTAAACTGTATTTATCAAACTCTTAAAAGATCTTTTTTTTCTTTCATAATTCAATTTATTTTATTATTAAACATAAAAGAGGATATAATGGGAAAAAAATTACTAACGTTATATTCTTTAAACAATGACAAATAAAATATGTATTTATTTTACTGAAAAATAATATTCTTAGGAGAATTTAATATAACAATTTTAGTGAAATCTATCTTTTTAACTATATATATTTGTTTTTTTAATCTACAATGTTCATGTTGAACATTCAAGGACTTGATGTTGCAAATAATGATCATGAAGAATGTTGATTTTGATGATGATCCAAGAGCTTAAAGACTTAGATTATTGAAGATTGAAGATTGATGATTTACGTATTGTAATAACTCTGTTTTAGTTTGATTGAGTCTGTAATTATAGAGTCTAAGATAGCTGGTACATAGTCCGTAACTTAGAAGCTTCAAAATGCTCAAATTTATCATGCAGGCTCGGCTTTAATCGATTATATAGGGAAATAATCGATTAAAACAGTGAGAAAACCATTTTCAAGCATATACTCACTTGTTTTAATCGATTAAAACATCAAAATAATCGATTAAAAGGTCAAATAATCGATTATTTCACCAAATAATCGATTAAACCGAGAGGATTGGGTTCTGCGTATTTGGCTCTGTTTTAATCGATTAAAACTCCATTTAATCGATTATTTCGATCTGTTTTTGTTTTTAAATTTCAAATTAACCCTATTTTCGAAAACCCAATTACCAAGAACCCTAGTTTCGAAATCCCCAATTCCTTAACCCTAATTTCCCTACTTAAACTCTGCTTTGGCACTCGGAAAAAAGAACAACTCTTTCCATACAAAAGTTAAGTGCTTGTGAGTGCCAGAGAACTGTTTGTTGCAAGGAAAGAGGGCTTTTGGAAACCTGGTGTGAGGCTAGAAGCGATAAGAATCACTAAGTGGAGTTCTTAGTGGATTGTGTGCTTGTGTCGTCTCTAGGGAAAGCTCGTTCTTCATCTCTTGTGGATTTCAAGAGAGGTGTTGTCTTTACTTTATCTCTTTGATTTGTAATCTGTTTATAACAATTTGTTCTTAGTGACAGCGTTAATCCTCTTTTGAGTGATTAGCAACTGGACGTAGGGTCTTTTGATCCGAACCAGTATAAACCTACTGTGTAATCTTCTCTACTCTTCTCTATTTACATTTACGCAGTTTTTAATCGGTAAAATTTTGGGAAAATTTTGAAAACCTAATTTTTATTAAGAAACCAATTCACCCCCCTCTTGGTTTTTGTCTGACCACGCGAACATTCCGCTGCGCGATTCTAACAAGTGGTATCAGAGCTTGCTTTGATAGTCATTCAAACTTTTCAAAAATGGCCGGACAAAATCAAACTTTTGCCGAAGGTGCGTCTATCAACAGACCCCCACTTTTTGCGGGTCAAAATTATCCTTTTTGAAAAGTACGTATGCAAATATTTTTAGAGTCTGTTGATAGAGGTGTTTGGGACGCAATTTTAAACGGTCCACTTGTTCCTAAAATTACAGAGAACGGTGTTGACGTTCTTAAACCTATTTCTGGATGGACTGCCGACGAAAGTCGAAAAGCACAATTTGATGTTAGGGCTAGAAACATTATTTCATCTGCTCTAACCCTTGATGAGTTTTATAGAATTTCAGTTTGTAAAAGTGCATAGGAAATGTGGGAAATGCTAAGGGTGACCCACGAAGGAACTGACGACGTCAAAAGAGCACGTAAAAATTCTTTAATACAAGAGTACGAAATGTTCCGGATGCAACCCGGCGAAACGATTTTCGACGTTCAGAAACGTTTCACTCATATTGTGAATCATCTCACCGGATTAGGTAAAGTATTTGATGTTGATGAATTAAATGTAAAAATTTTGAAATCTCTGGATAGGAAATGGCAACCAAAGGTGACGACCATCTCGGAGTCACAAAATCTTGCCACTATGTCTATGGCGGCATTATTTGGAAAGCTTAGGGAGCATGAACTTGACCTTGGAAGACTAAATGAGGAAGAGGGTCAATACCAAAAGAAGAATCTAGCTTTCAAGACCGAGATTTCAAAAGACAAAAATAAGAAAGAAGAAGAAGAAGACTCCGAAATTGATGAAGAAGAGATGAGTCTTTTTATAAAGAAGTTCACCAAGATGATGAAAGCAAAAGGAAGACATCCTTTCAAAGGTAAGGGAAAGGTAAAAGAAAATTCTTCCATTAATATAAAATGTTTTGGTTGTGGTGAAGCAGGGCATATAAAGACCGAATGCCCAATCAAGAAAAATGATGAACACAAGGGCAAAAAGCAATTCAAGAAGAAAGCATATATTGCTTGGGATGATAGTGATTCAAATTCAGAATCAAGCGACTCGGAAATAGAAGCAAACAATTGTTTAATGGCAAATGACAACATTTCTTCGGATTTTGAGGTAAGTGATTCCGATTCATCCTCTAGTGAAGAAAATGACCATGATGAATTGCAAAATGCTTATAATGAGTTATTTACTGCATTTATGGATATGAAAAAGGAATATAAAGTTGTAAAGAAGAATCTAAGAAAATCGGAAAAGGAAAATGAGTCCTTAAAATTGAAAATTGCATGTTTAGAAGAAAAGGAGGTAGCTAATACGAAAATTATATGCTTAGATGAAGATAAGGACTTAGCATGTGCAAATTGTAAAGAGCATGAATATGACATAGATATTCTTAACCATTTGCTTGACAAAGCCGAAAAAGAAATTGATGATCTTAAGAAGAATGAAATGGTATTTGCTCAAAATAATGTAAATCATAGAGTTTCTTTGAAAAAGAGTAAAACTAAAAAGAAAAGAGTATGGGTAGAAAAAGGAACTAGAGCATGTCATGTTAATAATGTATCTTGTTCTAAAACTACTTCAAATGCATGCTTCTATTGTATGAAACAAGGTCACACTTCAAATAGATGTAAAATTAAGCATTTTGGAGTTCCTAAAGGAAAATATGTTTGGGTTCCTATAGTTAAATGAATTGTTTGTCTCTTTTATTTATTCAAAGAAAAATGAATCATTTAGTATGTTTTAAACAAAATGATTGGTAAAAACATTTTATCTTTTCTATTGCATGAAGGTTCTTCACTTAAAGATTTTTGCGAAAAGCCTCTAAAATTGTTTTAAACAACCTAAAACAAAGTATTTTTACAAAAGCTTTCTTAAAACATGTTTTTAAGCTGATGCAGTTTTGAAAGAACCAAATAAAATCACTTAGAATGGTCAAAGGAGTGTTTTTACAACATTTTAATCGATACAACTTATTTTTAATCGATTAAAACCATTTAGAACTCATTATGATCGATCAGATTTTTATTATGAGCGGTCAGAATCCTTTAAATCGATTAAAAACACGTTTCAATTAATTAAAATCACTTAAAGGGTCAGGATGATCGATCAGATTTTTATTATGACCGATCGAAGCAAATGTGATCGATCAGAGTTTAATTATGAGCTGGTCAGAATTTTTCAATCGATTAAAAACACGTTTCAATCGATTAAAATCACTTAAAGGGTCAGGATGATCGATCAGATTTTTATTATGACCGGTTAGAATCAGTTATGATCGATCGAATTTAGTTATGACCGATTAGAACTCTTTTAATCGATTAAAAATTCATTTCAATCGATTAAAACAACTTAAAAAATTTTTCTACACTTGCGTTTTAATCGATTAAAAGATGTTTTAACAGATTAAAACTGCACTTTTAACGATTAAAAGTATCTTTTAATAGATTAATTAAACCAGCAGTTTTGAAAATAGTCTATAAAAACAGTTTAGCTTGAACTTTTTAAACACACATTGAATATAAGTTTTCACACATCCTTTAGCAATCAATCAAGCAAGCTGCGGTGCAAACACTTTGGAGATCAAGGATGTGTTACTTGTGATATATTATTGGATCAACTCGATAGTTTGTTATGTGTAGAATTTGCTAAGATTATGCAGGGAAAGTTTGAAATGTCTATGATGGGAGAATTAACATTCTTCCTTGGACTTCAAATCAAGCAACTTAAAGATGGCACTTTCATCTCTCAAACTAAATACTGCAAAGAGATCCTAAAAAATTTGGTATGGACACCTCAAAGGAAGCTAACACACCCATGGGAACTTCATGCTATTTAGACAAGGATGAATCAGGTTTGGAAGTAAATCAAACTATGTATAGAGGTATGATAGGATCACTATTATACTTAACTGCTAGTAGACTCGATATTATGCATTCTGTCTGTGTGTGTGCTAGATTTCGGGCTTGTCCTAAAGAATCTCATTTATTTGCAGGTAAAACATATTTTAAAATACTTAAAAGGAACTACTGGATTTGGCTTGTGGTATCCGTCTCGATGCTTGTATTAGTTTATTAGGATATTCTGATGTCTGATTATGGTGGATGTAAAATTGATAGGAAAAGCACTAGTGGGACATGTCATTTGTTAGGTTCATCCTTAATATCATAGCATTCTAAGAAACAAGCATGTGTAGCTTTATCTACCATCAAGTTTGAATATATTGGTACTGGTAGTTGTTGTGCTCAAATTCCGTGGATGAAACAACAATTAGAGGATTATAGCATATATTTAAATGACATTCCATTAATGTGTGATAATACGAGTGCAATCAACTTAACTAAAAATCCAAGTAATGCACTCTAGGACTAAACATATTGAGATTAGACATCACTTTTTAAGAGATAATATCAAGAAAGGAAACTGTAAGATAGAGTATGTAGACACTAAACGTCAATTAGCAGATATATTTACTAAGCCTCCACCCAAGGATAGATTCTATGATCTTCGAAGAGACTTAGGGATACTAAAAATAGCTTAAAATCTGCTTAATTTGATCTGTTTCGGATGATTGTTATGTTAAAATTCGTGGTGTAGCATGTTCATAGGTTATTATGCATATAAATCTCAAAAACTTGATATAGCCTCCGGAATAATCGATTATCGGAAGTGATAATCGATTATTTTTTCTCAAAACATCCAAAACAGGGTATTCTTCTTCGGAATAATCGATTATTTCGTGAAATAATCGATTAAATGTCTCCGATAATCGATTATTTGCTTGAAATAATCGATTAAAGTCTGTCAGATATTGAAATAATCGATTATCTTGAAATATAATCGATTAAATGCGACCAGCTTTGCCTCCTAGCCGTTGCCAACGGATATTTTGCCATGGAATCTCTTCTATATGACCGTTGGAAGTGTTTTCTCTATAAATAGAGACATCTAGGTCAATTATACTCACTTCTAACTCTTGTAATCAAGTTTTCTTGAAATCTATACTCTCTTTGCTTCATTATTTCCTCACTTGTCTCCAAATCTTCTTCATACTTCATCTATTCTTTCAAATGGCCTCATCCTCTCGCCCTAAGATTCCTACAAGAAGAAGATCTCGCATCTTCCTCTCATTCCCGTCCTAATTCTGTAGAAGGATGGATTTCGATGCGAGATAGCCAACAAGAGTTTCTAACCTACTTGGAAAGAAAAAGCTATTATTTCTCCCAAATTTCTTATAGGTGAGCAATTCATTCGTAGGGGTTTCAATTTTCCTAATCTTCTTGAAATTCAAGGAGTTCTCCCGTTTATCCAAATGCAAGGTACATACTATCCTGACTTAGTTAGGGTATTCTATTCTAGATTCAAGTTTAGGGATCAAATTGCTACATCCCGTGTAAAAGGGGTTTCCATAATTCTAGGTGATGATATTTGGGAAAATGTTGCTCACTTCCCCATTAGAGAAGATGCTATTAACGTTTATGGTGAGCTAGATGACTTTGACGAGTTCTTAGCTTATCGATCTTTTCTCGCGGAATCCTCTCCGGAGGTTGGACGTATTCTTCATGCTTGGACCTTTAAAGAAGGAAGAACGCATGCTTCTACATTTACTTGTATGGATCTTATGTCCCCAGGCTACGAATCATGCCCAATGCTCATCCATTGATCTTCGAATTATTCATGCCATAATGAATAATGAACCTTTAGATTGAGGTGTTCTTGTCAAAATGACCATGCTTAAAGCAAAACGTCATCACACCTTCAAAATTCCATATGCACTTCTTGTATCCCGTATTCTTGAATATAAAGGAGTGAATGTTGAAGGTGAGCAAGCAGTTAGAACAAACAACTTAAACCGCATGTTGGACAGACACATTGACTCAACTTCAAATGGTGCGTGTCAATGACATCTATGTTCACAAAGATGACGTTCAAAATCAAAGTGATGCAAATAAAGACTCGATGAAGATATGCCTCCAGCTGATAATTTTCCCTCTAACCAAATCCAAAGTGTTGGAACATCCTCTTCTCATCAAGAAACAAGACAATCCATGGAAGATATGCTTTCCGACATGAATCAAAGAATGCAATCATTCTTCAATCTTTCTGGAGTACGCCATGATGAAATTATTAGTCGCATATCCGATGTAGATGATAGAGTGGGTAGATTAGAAAATAGATTTGATACTCACTTTAATGATGAGGATAGTGAAGAATTTTAAAATCTGTTATGTATTTTCTTTTGTTATTGTCTTGCTATTGTAATGGATAAATGATTATGAAATAAAATTTGATGTTTCTTTTATGCTATGATTGAGGGGGAGCTTTCTCTAACTTATGCATATTTTGAGGGGGAGCTCTTATTATTGATGTTGCAGAGTTCTTTTTGATTATAATCAAAATAGGGGAGAAAAATTTAAAGCCTATGGTTCAATATTAAATTTTATCTGGTATGTTTAATGTGTTTCTTAGTATGACGAGATAAAACAGGTTATTACAAGGGCTTTAAAAAGATAATTTTGATCATCATCAAAAAGGGGAGATTGTTGAACATTCAAGGACTTGATGTTGCAAATAATGATCATGAAGAATGTTGATTTTGATGATGATCCAAGAGCTTAAAGACTTAGAGTATTGAAGATTGAAGATTGATGATTTCTGTATTGTAATAACTCTGTTTTAGTTTGATTGAGTCCGTAATTATAGAGTCTAAGATAGCCTGTACATAGTCCGTAACTTAGAAGCTTCAAAATGCTCAAATTTATCATGCAGGCTCGGCTTTAATCGATTATATAGGAAATAATCGATTAAAACAGATGAGAAAACCATTTTCAAGCATATACTCACCGTTTTAATCGATTAAAACATCAAAATAATCGATTAAAAGGTCAAATAATCGATTATTTCACCAAATAATCGATTAAACCGAGAGGATTGGGTTCTGCGTATTTGGCTCTGTTTTAATCGATTAAAACTCCATTTAATCGATTATTTCAATCTGTTTTTGTTTTTAAATTTCAAATTAACCCTATTTTCGAAAATCCAATTACCAAGAACCCTAGTTTCGAAATCCCCAATTCCTTAACCCTAATTTCCCTACTTAAACTCTGCTTTGGCACTCGAAAAAAGAACAACTCTTTCCATACAAAAGTTAAGTGCTCGTGAGTGCCAGAGAACTGTTTGTTGCAAGGAAAGAGGGCTTTTGGAAACCTGGTGTGAGGCTAGAAGCGATAAGAATCACTAAGTGGAGTTCTTAGTGGATTGTGTGTTGTGTCGTCTCTAGGGAAAGTCTGTTCTTCATCTCTTGTGGATTTCAAGAGAGGTGTTGTCTTTACTTTATCTCTTTGATTTGTAATCTGTTTATAACAATTTGTTCTTAGTGACAGCGTTAATCCTCTTTTGAGTGATTAGCAACTGGACGTAGGGTCTTTTGATCCGAACCAGTATAAACCTACTGTGTAATCTTCTCTACTCTTCTCTATTTACATTTACGCAGTTTTTAATCGGTAAAATTTTGGGAAAATTTTGAAAACCTAATTTTTATTAAGAAACCAATTCACCCCCCCTCTTGATTTTTGTCCGACCACGCGAACATTCCGCTGCGCGATTCTAACAGTTCAAACTCAGATATTACTTCAAAGAATTGAATCGAACACCATTGGTAGTAGTAACTTATTCATTTTTACTTGCTATTGGATAACATTTACCATTTTCATTAAATATAGATTTATTCTTAAAGCATCCTTGTACATTTTTTTAAGCCCCACACAACTTTATGTTTTATACTCCCCGTTATAGACACAAAATTCAAGCATTCTTTTAGCAAAGTTCTTCAAATTCAACAAACTAAATAAAGTTTATAAGAAAAGGAAAATTAACTTTATACGATTGTCTTATAAGGCTGAGGTACATCGTTAGTTACATAAAACATTGCAAATAAATATGGTGTAATACATTCTATGCTTTTCAGTCTTTGATCTCTAGTTGGTTACTATAACTTGTTTCTAAAGAATTTTATACATGTAGAATATACATGGGTAGTAATGGCACACTCGTTAATTACATTAAACTCGGTCTATTAAGTGGTCCAAAAATTACATTTTAAAATTCAGGAAAGGCAGTAAGAAAAAAAAAAAAAAGCTTCTATCTTTCGTTTTTGTAACAATTTCTTTTGGCATATGATAACCAATGGAGAAGGGTAAATAAATAGTTTACCGCAATTTATTTGCATTAAAAGAAAAACCAGTTATATGAATGGAACAAACATCTACACAAAATTACTTTTTGTGAACGATAACGCCCGAAACCAAATATATTTATTAAAAGAAAAACCATTTAAACGAATGGAACTAACATCCATAATAATAAAAAAAAAACACTAAATTGTTAGATAGCGAATTTTTCAAGTGACTCGATCCAGCAACTCATTTATGATCAGAGAAGCATACTTGAAGAGAATTCCCAGTAGTAATGAATGGATGAATCATGAATTAAGAATGTGTTCTACTTTAACGATGGCTAATACTATTTGCCATTCTATTCACAAAAGTACAGAAAAAGGGAAGAGATCAGGGAGGGAGAAACTAATTCTCTGAAGCTGAGTTTGCTCCAGCATTAGCATGTTGCAGACCTGCAAAAGAATTTCTGTTGCTGGCCGTGGCATTGAATGTGGCATGACCTTGCTTTGTCTCTCAACTCTTGAAATGCTCTCATTGTATCCACATCAAAACCTCCAGCAAACTGCCACACATAACACCTCATTATTTTAATTAACAGGCGCAACTTTGTACCATTGTCGACAAATAAAATTACCTGATGAACTCGGAATGCAAACCTAACTCCTTGGACAATAAGCTCTTCTTCTTCAGGCCCACCACCAACTGTCTCAAGCTCAGCAGAGACTCTCTTCATGTACTTCATGGCCAATTTTACAGATGCCAGCTTGATCTGCCACAATTTAACATTGCAGGTACAATAAATGAAGGGAGCTAACCAACATTCTTCACTTTGTAGTAAGAAAATTAGTATACCAATCCACTATGATGCAACGCTATTCGTTCCTGAATACAAGTTGCACATGCATGTGACATTTATTTGTATGCAGGCAAGCTTATCTATCATGTGGGTCTTTTATTTCCTTCTTCATATAATTATTTAAAACATAAAGATTGCAGGACCCTTCTTGCAAGTTTTCTATAGACAAAGAGAACTTCCCTATTAAGATGAAGCAGACAAACAAATAGACTGTGGGGATCAAGGATTTCCATGTGCAGACTGCTTGGACATTTCCCTATCAGCTAGCTACTTTGTCTTCATGCTATGTGGTAAACTTACAAAGGCTAACATTTTAAAAGAATTTAGTTACATGCCATTAGAACTTATAAATGGAGGGGGCTATACGAGCAACACATCCACTATAGTTATTCAACGAGGAATGGGCCAACACAACTCTAGACCATGAAAGATTATGAACCATTTTTTATTAACCTATTTTTACTATATTAACCTACAACTGAAGCTATATCTGGTGCTCGCTTACAGCTACTATCAAGCATAATGTGAAATTTCTTTATAAATAGAACTTCCATGGAAATTACCTGGCTCACATAACCACTGTCAAGCATCCAATCAACGGGTATTTGGAAGACTTTGTATCTCTTTGTTGCCGATTCTCTCATTCTTGAGATATTGTAAATCCCATGTTCTAATCTGCATAATCATTTAAAATAAATGGCATCAAAGAGTGTTTACATGAACATTTAATTCACTTAGAATAGGTAATAATATATCTTGGCAAGTGGGGACAGTTAACAAACCCACGCACTTTTCTAAGAGAGTCTGCATCTTCTTAAGGGCTGGACCACACAGCTGCCGAGGATCATCGCGGAAAGACGAAGCCTCAGATACTAACTTCTTCAGATCACAATACCCAAACGCAGCCTCACGCAAAGCATCAGCCTTCTGCTCTGGCCAATCGAAGTGTTTCAGCACTGCCCTTTCATCCACCTGAAACAACAAACAAAACCAGACAAATCACATAAACGATATAAAATATTTTATAACAAGTTTGATTGGTTGAAGAAACACAAATAACATAAAAAAAGTAAGAGTACCAAATAGGAGAGTTCGTCGTCAAGCCATTTGACAAAAGGCACTACATCTTCAATGTCCGTGAATGCTGCGCTCTCCACCTCTTTGATCAAGTATCTAATAAAGTCTCCTTGAGTTTCTACATCTGTTTTTATCTGTAAAAACAAACAATATTATTGACCAGAGATCAGACAGTATCAGAAATTGGGTTAAAAATAGATCCTTTATCGACGCTAAGTAGTTTAATATTACTAAGAGCACAACAAAATAAAGTAATTTCTTGACTTAATTGACTATAAGGGACACTAGGGTTTCAGTAAATGGAGAATCTTTTCTTCTTTGTTTGACTCGGAGCTCAACAAAATGCCATAATTTTAGACCATATTTACGACTATGGCCAACCAAATTCAAATCAGATTACTGTCTTATCTACGAAGAAATTCAATTCAAAATAAAGCATAAAAGCGACTACACATGTCAGCAGACAGTGATATAATAAATGGCCAGTGGCAAACCCGTAATTACACCGCCAAATTCACGTGCACTTACCGCCAACAAGTGAGTCGAACGGTTCTCGATCTCGCCGATCATGTCGCGAGGATTCGCCGTCGCCAACGCCTCTGCCGCACCGCCGGACCCCGAGTCTCGCCGCGAATGCGAGTCCCTCCTCATCAACGAGTGGTAAAACTCCACCACCTCCGGCACTCTCCTCACCTTCGCCGAAGCCACCCTCCCCGCCTTCGCCGGAGGAGGTGGCGGTGGCGGCGGAGGAGCTGCCTTAGATGTAGGCTTCCTTGGAGCAGGAGGTGGAGGTGGAGGTGGAGGAGGCGCTGCCTTAATCGACGGAGGAGGCGCTGCCTTCATCGGTGGAGGAGGAGGTGGTGGCGGTGGTGGAATGGCTTGATCAGTTTCGCCGTCATTGGAGGAACCACTGGACGGAGACGAAGGAGAAGAAGACGAAGGTCTCGGTGGTGGGTTCGGAACACGAGGCGCGCGTGACCTCACAGAAGTCGAGAGAACTGAGTCAGAGCAATCAGCGAGTTCCTCCGAGTTACACCGCGAGTGACGTGGCCTTTCTGTTTCTGCAACCTCTCTTTTCAAAATCCCACTTCCGAGATCCGACGCCGTTTTCTTCAAGCTTTTCATGAGATTCGACCTCACCGAAACCTCCACTATCCTCTGCGAAGCTTCGTGCTCGTGCACGTGATTTTCCAATGCCTCCGTTCTGTTACTGCTACAATCACTGTACGATGCCATTTTTTTCACCTCCGCTATCTCATCTTCCAGAACCTTAAGTTTCCTCTCGTTCTCTCTCTTCTCATCTTCCGCTCGAACCTTCAGCTCCTGCAACTCCTTCTTCAACCTCTCGTTCTCCGCTTCCATTTCTTCCGCTCTTCTTCTGTTCCTTTCGATTTCAGTTTCCCTCGCGCTGATCTCGCTCTCCAGAACGGGGACAATGGCAATGGACTCCTTCAGCAGCTTGTGCTCCAGCAGCTCCGTCTTCAGCCGCGACTCGCTCTCCCGGAGCTCCTCCACCAAACGAAGCAGCTCCGCCACGTCGGGCGGTCGCGGCTGCACCTGAGCGGAGGAGCGCGGGAAGTACGCGCCGAATGAGCGACTGAACGGGGACTTGTGAGATGAGGACTTCGCCGTGGACGGCGACGGAGGGGGCTGCTTCTTCTGCGGCGGAGGAGTGCACGTGGCCACCGCCGGTGACTTCGGGAACCCCATTGCTACTCTGACCTTGCCGGCAACCATGAGTCTAAGATTTTATTTATTTATTTATTTTCAGTTTTTAAGATTGAAACTCACAAGAGTTTTAAACATGACAAAGACGACGTCGTTGTCTGTGCGTAGATTGACAGAGAAAGAAGAGGAGGAGGGAACGGGTTGATGTTGGAGAGGGGGAAGAGAGAAACTGACGGCACACTTATCGATGAACGGTCTTCTCTACTGGGATGCTTTTTGAGGAAAAGGGGGCATATAAAATATATTAAGAAAGCAATTTTAAATTTTATTAAAGTTTGAAAAAAATTAATAATAAGGTTGTCCAAGTGCATCAGTGTCTAGGGCATTTATTTTGGTTGAGTTTAGTTTTAAGGGAAGTGAGTTGGGAACGGTCGTCTAACGGTTGGTTTTGTGAATTTTGGTTTGGTGCGTTTAATTTTATGTTTTTGAATGACGTTGGTATCGGTTTGATCTTAAAGGAGTTTGGAAGTGAGTAAGGTTTATTTCGTGATATTTTGAGGAGTTATCGCGGTTTGTTGTGTTTGGTCGTTTGTTTGCCGTTGGCGTTGTTCAATTCAAAAAGCATGATGGCTGACCTGCTGGGAGATGGGATGGAGAAATTAGACAAGACCTATTATCACACAAAAAGCATTTAATGTTGATTTTTAGTTAAGTTGAAATATTTAAATAACTAAATATACATAACTAATGCATTTATTTTTAAATATATATGATTTAAAATTGAATTATAATAAATATTATTTTTATTATTTTCGATAAATTCATTAATTTTTTTATCAGTATTCTTTTATTTAAAATTATTGATTATTTTCTATAAGAAATATAATTAATAAAAATAATTAATATAAACAGATATTTAAAAATATTATATAACTTTTTCATATTCTCTGTATAAATTAATTACTTATTCACTTCTATATCCTAGTTCTTACACCAACGATAGTTTTACGAATTTTATGGACCATCAGTTTTGTAAACACAACAATTAAATAAACATTAAATGGGTTTTAATTTAAATTTTGGATGTCTTAAATGCTATTTTAAATATTTTTACTTGGAAATTAACTCTATTGCTAAATTCATTAATGTAAGTATTTAATTTTTTGAATCTTATAACGGTTTGATTAACTTGTAATGTAATTAAATAAACATTAAATGGGTTTATATTTTAATTTTGGGTGTCTTGAGTATAATATAGAATATTAATTATTTTTTATTTTGTTAAGTTATTTATTCAATTTTTCTCTTTTAATTATTGTCATCATTTCTGATTTTAAAATATATGAAATTTAAAATTAGATTATATAGACGAAAATAAATATTAATTTTTATTATTTTTAATAAATTTGTTAATTTTAAAAAAATTAATATTTTTAATGTAAGATATTGTTAATAACTTATTATTTTTTATATAATAAATATAATTAAAAAGATAAAAATATAATTAATAAAGGAATAATTAATATAATCTTAAACTTTATAAATTATATAATTTAAAATTGTTAAATTATTTAAAATTTAAATAAAATAAATAAAAATAATAAGTTGTTTTTTTAAAGTGGAACAAAGAGTATTATTTATTGACTAAAAGAATCAATAATAAGAAAAATAAAGTCTTATACAAAAAATAAAAAAATTAAACACATTTTATATTTTGGAAAGAAAGGATTGTCATAAACAGCTAATAATAAGTATATTTTAAATTTTAAATTTAAACAATTTTCATTTATTAGAAAGTAAGAAGAAAAAAAGGAAATTACATAACACTTATTTGAGTTGCCAACAAAACAATAAAACTTATCTTCTGTTTATTTTCTTTTTATTTGAAAAGAAAAATCATAACAATGGATTTAACAATAGATAATTGCTCGAGAAGGAAAGGAAAGAGCTTGAATTACGATCTATGCAGTATAATTTTAGAATGAGTATGAGACAATTATGGTATTTAAAAAAAAAAAACAAATGTTCCAAAATGATTATTTATAAATAAATGCGTGTACACACGGCTTTGTACAAAAATAAGGGACAAACAAGTGTCTTAAGAAAATAATATGTTGAAAGAGGTAGAAGCCCTATAATTATTGGTTTTTCTGATATTTTAAGGATAGAAAGCACTCTTTCCAAAACATAAAACTTTCTTTGTAAAGATGCTAAGAAAGACATTAAAATAAAAAATAAAAATAAAAATAATTATTATAATTTTTAATAATTTTTTATTTCTTTATTATAAAATTATAAATAATATTAAAATAAATAAATTTATTAATAATAAATAAATTTGTTTCATGTTCTATTTAAAAAATAAATAATTTTGTTTTCTATATTATTTGATTTTGACTTTTTTTTCACTTTTCACCGTTACATTCAAACAAAACTTAGAATGAATAGTATTTTTATAATTTTTTTAAAATAGTATAAGAATGATAAAGTTAATTTATAATAATTTTTTATTAATTCATTCAGGTAGTTTTTAAAAGGTAAAATTGTAATCAAATTGAGTTTGAATTTTAATGTGGTGACCCAGTTTGAAAGTTTATGGGTTGAAAATTGTGTTAGGTAAAGAATTTATCTTAGTGTTAATTCAGAGAATTTTAATACTAGACGTACAAGTTTTTGTATAAAACTTTAAACTATTCTATAAATACTTATTATATTATGACATATATTTTAAAAAAAATTGTGATTGTGAGGGAATCATTAAGTTGTATATGTTATATGTGATAATTAATTTTAATAATAGTGTAATTTTAGAGGATTTTAGGTAAAAGAATGTGATAATTCTAATGAAATTTAACAAATTTACGTTAGTGAAAACACTGATAATTAGATAAGGAAAGTCATTCAGCAATTTATATACATCTTCGTCGTTTAATCTATTTTAGTCACAAAATTACTTATCTTTAAAATAAATAATATAATAAATGCGATTATTAACTTAATAAAGCAATATTAATAATTTCATGTCAAAATATTACAATGGTTTGTAAAAAAAATAATAATTAAGTTTTCTAATCTCTTGTCCCTTAATTAAGGTTTGTTTTAATAAATTCTAAAACTCACATTTAATGGCGGAGCTTTTTAGAGTTGAGAAAAGTAATGACTCAACAAATTTTATAACTTTAATATACGTTTATGGTTTTAAGTTTGAATTTAATAATTATTAAATATATCTTATTTTTATATAAAATTTTAGTTTTTCAATTTTTTTTTACCTTTTCTTATTTATTTATTATTTATTAATATATTTGACCTCCTAAAATCATTAGTTGCATTATTATAAATTTGATGAAATGATAAATTGTAAATACTCTTTTATTTTTTAAAATGAAAAAGTGACTTAAATATTGACTTTAGTATATTATCCCGGTTGAAACATATCAATTGAATGTTGATTAATTATAATTGAATGATTAATTGAATGTTGATTATCCCGGGTGACTTAAGCGAGTCTTAGAAGTAACAGGCCCATCAACAAGGATCAGGCACAAGTATAAATAGGAAATGAAAGCTTGATCAAAGAGGTACGTAAAAAATAATAATACAAATATTACCGATTAAGGTGTTTTTTTTTTTTTCAAGAAGTTAAAAAAAGTATGGAGAGGAAGTTCAAGATTAGGCACAATCCAGACATTGACATGCATACTTTGTCCATTAAAAAATTGCTAGGATTTGTGTGGATATGAATGTGGACAAATATTGTCTAATAAATCAACAACTTGAGCCAAGTGCAAAGAAATGTTATGGATGGATATTGATAGCAGGTAAGAATGAGTCATAAATATAGATATAAGACACATAAGATAATAAGCCAAAAAATTCAGATTTAAGAATTGTAATATGTGATGACATGGATTTTGATTAAGTGAATTGAAGTGCATTGCATGAGTTGAGGGAGTTTTCTTTATTACAAAGACAACAATATCTAGACACAATATGGATAAATAAAGAGTGGACATTAGTTAAGTGTCAAGACAAGTGATAAAACCTTTATGAAGAAAAATAAAATAAAACAAATTGGAAGACATTGTTTATAATTTTTTTTTGTGTTTGTCTTATAATAAATTTTTATTATTTATAAAAAATATCATTTTAATATATATATATATATATATATATATATATATTAATAAATAATACCATTATATACTACAAGAAAAAACAATTTTAACGACCCAAAAATTTGATCACAAATGTCAAAAAATAAGTTGTTAATCAGCTTAGCAACCGAAATGCGTCGTTGTAAAAAGCTAAGTCACTAATGTGTTAGCGACCAATTTTCATTTCAGTTGCTAAATCAGTAAGCAAAGTTAAAAAAACAGTGACCGATTTATATTGGTAGCTAATATATTAATTGAAATATTTAAATAATAATTTAATGCAAAAATAGCGACCAATAATTTCTGGTCGCTAAATCGATAACAAAGTTAAATTTACATTTTTTATTTGTTTACAAATCCTCTATTTATCTATCACAAATATCAAAAAATCAGTCGCTAATCGCTTAGCAACCGAAATGCGTCGTTGTAGAAGGCTAAGTCACTAATGTGTTAGCGACCGATTTTCATTTCAGATCGCTAAATCAATGACAAAGTTAAAAAAATAGCGACCGATTTATATTGGTAGCTAATATATTAATTAAATTATTTAAATAATAATTTAATGCAAAAATAACAACCAATAATTTCGGTCGCTAAATCGATACCAAAGTTAAATTTACATTTTTTATTTACTTACAAACCCTCTATTTATCTAGAGGCTTCCCTAGACTTATTCATTACATTTCTTAAGATCAGATTATTGTCAATGACAAGATTCAAAGTTAAATTTACATGACAAAATTTGAACCTAGTACTTTAGAGTTAGAGATCGATACTCCAACCACTAAGCTACTAGGATTTTTCAATAATAACTTACAAATAATTTATATTTATATACAAATAAATATATATCTGTATAAATATATAAATATAAAATCTATAAATACAAATATATTTATATATTTTGATATATTTAAAATTTAATTTATAAGATGGAAAAAAAATTCTTGATAATAATTTAACTTACAAATTAATTTATATTTATATATTTAATTTTCTTATAATTTAAAATAATTAATATTATTTTAACATTTATTTTTATGATTTTTACTATAATAAATCAAATAAAATGGTTTGATAATATCAATTAATTAAAATCATCACATCAAAAGCTTAGATAACTACATTAAAATTATTAATTTTAAAAATATAAAATATATTTAAAAAAATACTAAAATTATAGATTGGAAAGAAAATAGAATAAATAAATACTCTTTACTTTATATTATGTTTAAGTGTATGCATAAATGTTGACCTTCTTAACTATAAAGAAACAGTAGAAAAATAAAAAAGATAGAATTTGAAGAAGTGAATTTTGAAAATAAAGACTATTTTTATATAATTTTATTCTAGTATATCAATTAACAATAATAATATAAAAACTAAACTAAAAAAAAGTAAGTTTAAATTTATAAAAAAATACATTACTAAAAATATCAAATTATATTAAGATTTTCATTATTTTAGTTAATTATAAATTTAAATGTGTTTCATAAATAAAATTATAAATTTAAATGTATTTCCAATTTTGATCCATCATAAATAAAAATAAATAGTCTCTTATAAATGTTGTTCTATTTTAATCTATCATTAAATTTGTTTTATATTATTTGAGACAAGTATTTTTTTTATGTATTTTTTAACTTCAAATTTATTTTTTATTTTTATTATTTATTTTCTTATAATTTAAAGCACTAGTGCAAAAAGAGGCTTTTACGTCAGGTATTTAGGGCTTTTTACGTCGTATTTAAGTCCGACATTAAAGCGGGAGACGTAAATTTACGTCGGACCCTTTTGCCCGACGTAGATTTACGTAAGTTATCAAGATCCGACGTAATTTTGCGTGGCATATACACTACACAGACGTAAAAACCTTTTCAATTTAAAAAAAAAAAACAGAAAATTTACGTCGCATATGGTATACGCGACGTAAATTTACGTCGCATATACCAATACGCGACGTAAATTTACGTCGCATATACCAATATGCGACATAAATTTACTGTTTTTTTTAAATTGGGTTTATTTATTCTATTTTACAACTAAAACCTGCAAATATTACAACCAGACAGTCCAGAGGTTCAGTTTTCTTTAGCTAGTAAATTAAAAATATAATATTATATAATTCAAACTACATAATAAAACAATATAATACAAACATACAAACTAAAAAATCTATTACAAACTAAGCTACCTATACAAACTAAGCTACCTATACAAACTAAGCTAAACTACATAATACACACAATATAATATGAACAAGAACTTAAAAAATAATGTACTAGAATTGTTGAACAAAAAATTTTGCCCATTGTTCTCTAATTTCTGTAATCTCAGATTCTGGTAATGGAGATGGATCTTGAAATACCTGAAACATGAATTTGACTCTTGTAAGCATGCAACATGAATAAAGTTAAATAAACTTAACTAATGTTAAAAGTAATTACCTCCGTCCAAGAATCAATTAAACCCGCACAAACTATGACTCTCATCCAATACATTACATAGTAACCACATTCAAACGAGTCAGTTTGCTTATTACACTGAAATGATGAAAAAAACATAATATTATTTTCAAAATTGAAATACAAACAATAATTATGGTATTCACTTATATAAATAAGTTTCTAACCTTAGGATAAATGAACTGCAAAGTCTTTGTTCTAGGTTTTCCACTTAGAACATTAGTTCCAGACACGATTCTAAGTGAAAAAAAGTCATATATTATTCAATATGTATTCACAATTTAAAAACATAATTAATGAATAAAAGATAAAGTTACCCTTGTAATAAGCTTTTCATTTCTTGACTCGGTTTCCGATGTAATGAACAAAACCACACCACAGTGTAATCCCGGGGCATGATTACAATTAACTGCCAATGGGACCTACATTGTATGACATAAAAATTAGTTACAAAAATATAAATTAAAATACAAATTAAAATACTAACCCTTCAATGTATGGAGCCAAATATATATGTCTTCTTGAGTCGCTCATCCATGTTTGCATATATTGTTGGATTCCAACCTTTGTATTTCTAGATTTTTGGATGGATTGAGGCTCAATAAATCCGTATACTTCGGATTTTTCTTGTTCCACACTCAAATTGTCAAGGTACCTAAAACAATTAATTATAAGTTGAATATAATTATTATAATCTTAGAAACATAAATGAAAATAACTTACATTGCCCACAATTGTATGATGGAAATGTTTAACATGCAATTTCCCCCAGCAATTTCTAAAGCATCGGGCAAGAAAATGTACAATGGAACATTGGAATTGTCAATTCCAAACACTCTAACATCCCATTGTATCTGACACGGTCTCTTCCTCAACCGTGGTAATACGGCTAACAACATAGAGATGGGATCATCATCACATTCTGTCAGATCCTCATCAATAATAGGTTGTTTTTTATGCTTAGCACGACGCAAGTCCTCCTAAATAAATGATAACAATTAATTAAACATTTATATAATTATAATACTAGAAAAGAGTAAATAGACAATATGTATATATATATTACCTTGGTCTGTGTTGATAGTGGCATAACCAAACGTCTTGCCCAAGCCAAGAATGTCCCGCTTGCCTGCCCCACTAATTGAATCTCTTCATTAGGAAAAGACACTGGAGCATTAGCATCATGAACTTCATCAACTACTACTCGTGTCCAGTCTGGCTGTAGAGGGACACCATGGATGGTTAAGCCACCCTCAAAAACTCGACCAACAGCCACTAGACGCGGGGGGTCATCTTCAACATATAACTCACACTGGTGTGATGCATCAGTCTGAGTATATTCTCCTGAAGGATCAACAGGAGTAGCAGCAGTAACTCCCTTTAGTGCCGACTCGAACAAGATCATGTTCAATTGTTTGAGGTGTTCCTTGAGTCTGTTGCTCGAGAGCGGCGAGAGATTCGATTTTCTCATCAAACTCTTGCTGCAAGGACTGCCTTATTTGATTTAACTTTTCTTCAAACTGCATCTCCATTTTATGCAAGGCCTCCTGGCTGCAAGAGTCAGCAGTGGTCCTTCTTGATGTTGGACCAAAGTAATCACGAAGGCCCCAGGTTCCACCAGCACCACGCACACGTCCTGAGTAATCTGGTTTTCCTATGGCTGTCGCCAATATATCTTGTCGACCATGAGGAATAAATGATCCTTGGTCTGGTCTCGCTCAACTAAATCATCCTACAACACATTAACAATAATTAAGTCATACACTAACTTTCAAATTAGAATCAATTCAAATTGACATTATAACTTACGATTTTCTGAGCAATGATTCGTGCAGGACTCAGAAGTCATTTGTCCATCGATTTTGTCCGGCTGCCTTCCACATCTGATAGCGAGGGGTGGAGATGCAAGGTCAGGAGAATCAACTCCTGCCGACTCTTCTCCGGATTTCATGAGACGTTGCTCCAATAATGCATACCCTCCTCGTGACAATACATGGGGTGCATCATTCAACCTCTGACGTTGTTGGGCAGCTTGTCTTTTATCCTGCCAAGAGGGGTCCATTCGGCTAGCACAAAACCGTAACCAATCCTCCTCACTAATTTGATACTTTAGACAGGGAGATTCATCTCGAAACTTTCCAAATACATACTCCCGTGTCAAGAAAGTCTTAAAGTCCCTCCATCTAATGGCAATGGAGGATAAAATCTTCTTCCTCATCACCTCGGTGTTAGGAACATCAAAATTTTGCCGTGAAATGACCAATAAATGTTAAATTCAATTAATAATGATATATAAAGTATTCAACAAATATAGAAATACCTGAACATCCCGCCACATGAGGTTCTTCTCGGTTTCCTCAACATCATCCCAAGATGGAGTAGTAATCGGAACATGGTGTCGAGCTAGTAGTCCCAAATAGCTCTTAAACTTAGCAGCATTTGGGCCAGATGCCTTACCAGAACGTGGATCAACTTCAACTTGAGTTTTCTCTCTAGCTACCCTCCTTGCTGTCAACCCCTTTAACCGAGTGACAGATCTACCTTTATCACCACTTCCGCTCCTGCCACTGCCACTACCACTACCAGTACCAACTGTGGAATCCGACATATCCTGAAAAACAAAACAATATGAAGTCAACATACTTTATAAGTTTGAATAAAAAGAACTAGAAAATGTGAAGATAAACACCTATTATGTTGGTATGTTTTCCCATATCCCTTCATCATGATCACTTCGAATTGCATGTATGTCATCAACTTCATTGTCAACTATGTCATCAAATGGTCTACTTGAAAATGAAGGTGTTTCATGTATATCTAGAGACTCATCTTCATGAATTGCATGCATGCTTCTTCCTTCTAGGACAATTGACCATCTCTCATTACATGGATCCTTGACATAAAATATTTGTCTCGCTTGATATGCCAAAATAAAAGGTTCATCCTTATACCCAACTTTACTCAAATCAACCAAAGTAAATCCTAGGTCATCTGTTCGCACACCCGTATTCCCTTCAACCCATTTACACTTGAAGACAGGCACCCTAAAAGTAACATAATCAATTTCTCATATCTCTTGTATGACCCCAAAATAACTCATAGAAGCTGTGATAGGATTTTTGTCTTTAGAACTAGAAAAATGCATAGATTCAGCTTGAATTGTGACCCCACTATTTTGTACTCTACCTTTATCATCTTCTATTTTTGAGTAGAAACAATAGTTATTAATGTCATACCCATTAAATGTAATGACATCACTATTAGGCCCACGAGCAAGTCTCAAAAGTGTTTCTGAAGCATTAATCTCAACATATACCCTTTTTTTAAACCAAGAAAGGAAACTTTTGTTATGTTCATTCAATACCCATTTTTCATTCATTCGTGGATGTGTTGCCTTTATTTCAGTTATGTGTTGTGATATGTAAGGGATTACTTCATCAGTGTTGTTCAATATGTATAAATGTGCTTGGTTAACTTCTTTCCGACTAACATTTTTAATCTTCAAATTTCGAGTACCCTTACCTTTACATCTTCCATCATGTCTCATCTTAGGAATACCTATTGGTTCTGATTTTGACATGTATCCTTGACAAAACTCAATGGCTTCTTCTGCAATGTACCTTTCCACAATAGAAGCTTCTGGCCTGTACTGATTCTTCACATATCCTTTTAAGATCTTCATGTATCTCTCAACAGGATACATCCATCTAAGAAAAATTGGACCACATAATCGAATTTCCCTTACCAAATGAACTATCAAATGCACCATGATATCAAAAAATGAAGGGGGAAAATACATTTCTAACTGGCACACTATTACAATTGCTTCATTTTCTAATTCATCTAACTTTTTTGGATCAATTACCTTTTTACAAATGGCGTTGAAAAACAAACATAACTGAGTAATAGCAATTCTAACAGAAGTTGGTAAGATGTTTCGAATCGCCACTGGTAAAAGTTGTGGCATCAACACATGACAATCATGAGACTTTAAACCAACTAATTTCAACTCTTGCATAGACACAAGACTCTTAACATTTGAGGAGTATCCTTGTGGCACTTTGACCTCATGTAAACACTCACAAAAGCTTATCTTTTCTTTCTTTGATAGAGTATGACAAGCTGGAGGTAAGTAAGTGCGTTTTCCAACTGATTGTGGATGTAATTCAGAACGTATACCCATGTCTGCCAAATCTTGTCTTGCTTTTATTCCATCTTTTGTCTTTCCTTTTATGTTAAGCAATGTCCCAATTATACTATCACAAACATTTTTTTCAACATGCATCACATCTATACAGTGTCTAACTTCCAACTTACACCAATAAGGAAGATTGAAGAATATAGATTGTTTCTTCCAAATATTTTTCTCATTGGATTTCTTTTGGGTCTTTCCAAACACAATATTAATATTTTTCACTTTCTCATATACTTGTTCACCATTGCGTGGTACTGATGCAACTGCATTCTCCTGACATCCATTAAATGCTTTTTTCATTTTACGATATGGATGATTAGCAACTAGAAACTTTCTATGCCTATTGTACGCAGTTTTTTGTCCATGTTTCAATTGGATATAACTTGTGTCTTCTTGACATATAGGACACGCTAAATGACCTTTCACACTATAACCGCTCAAATTACCATATGCTTGGAAAATCATTTATAGTACAAAATAACATTGCACGCAACTCGAAATTCACTTCATGATATGAATCAAATACATCCACTCCTGTTTCCCACAACATTTTCAAATCATCAATTAAAGGACTAAGATATACATCTATGTCATTTCCTGGTTGTCGAGGTCCTGAAATCATCATAGATAACATCATATATTTTCTCTTCATGCATAACCAAGGAGGCAAATTGTAAATGATCAACATAAGTGGCCATGAACTATGTTTACTACTTAAATTTCCATAAGGATTCATCCCATCTATAGCTAATCCAATTCTCAAGTTTCTTGGCTCTGCACCAAATTCTGGAAAGGTTTCATCAATCCTTTTCCATTGTGGAGAATCAGCTGGATGTCGAAGAAGATTGTCACATTTTCTACCATTTGCATGCCATGCCAAGTTTCTTGCATCTTCTTTTATGGCAAATAATCTTTTAAACCTAGGTATAATTGACAAATACCATAACACCTTAGCAGGGGGACCATCTAGTTCTTCCTCACCACTACTTTCCTCAACTTTGTTTTTGAACCTCGACAAACCACATGTCGGACACATATTTAATTTAGCAAAATCATTTCTGTACAATATACAATCATTAGGACATGCATGTATTTTCTTGTACTCTAAACCCATTGGACATAATATCTTCTTTGCCTCATAGTTACGAATAGGTAATGTATTATCTTCAGGAAGCATCTCCTTCAACAACTCCAATAATTTGGTGAAACTTTTATCAGTCCATCCATTTCTTGCTTTTAAAGTAAACAATTTTAAAGTTGCTGATAATCTTGTAAAACTACATCCTATGTACAATTGTTGCGTAAAATCAGATTTCAAAGAATCATATAGATGTGCTTTCATAAAATTTTCTTCACCAATATCACGTATCATATCCTCTAGATTATCATTCATCCCTTCATCAAAATTGTCTGTAGTTGACACAGTTGGGATGTCTAATATTTCTCCATGCCATGTCCATATTGTATAACTCTTAATAATACCATAAACAAACAAGTGATCACGTATATCCTCAAGTTTATGACGAATTTGATTCAAACAACGAACACATGGACAATAATATGTCCCTTTCATAGCTTTTCCATTTTCACTAGCAAATTTCAAAAATTCCTCAACTCCCTTTTCGTACTCTTCACTAATACGACGTGCATTCATCCAACTTCGATTCATATTATGTTATAAAGTTTCGTCACTCCTAGAGATTTAAAAATTATATGTAAAAAAAATTAATATACAAACAACAAAGCACATTCCAACAACAATGAAGTGTGTAAACCGAATGCACTCAAACAAATAAACAAATAATTACATTCCAATAACAATCCAGTGGAGACATTCATACTATAACGTGATTGAGATCCCCAAAAACAATCACGGATTCAATGTAAACATATAGCAATGACATAGAACACTAACCTCAAGTGTAGACGAAAACTGATTTCAAACTCGAATCCAATCGGGGAGAAAGATTAAGTTCGTCAAATGACACGATAATGTAGATGCTTTTCACTGTAAAACTGTTCGAAAATGGTGTGCAGAGATAGCTGTTGTCGTCGTTCTCGTCGTCGTTCTCAAAAATCTTGGTTGCGCGAGACGAGGAAGTGGGTCTGGAGGGAAATAAAATAGACTTTTTACGTCGCGCCCCCCCAGTACGCGACGTAAAAGTCCATCTTTTACGTCGCACACTCTATGTGCGACGTAAAAGATGGCTTTTTACGTCGCGTGCTGGGATGCGCGACGTAAAATTTTTGTCCCATATTTACAAAATTGTCACCGCGTTTTATTTACGTCGAATATACATGCATGCGACGACAATTGGGTGACGTAAAAGCCCTATTCTGCACTAGTGAAGTAATTAATATTATTTTAACATTTACTTTGATGATTTTTACTATAAAAAATCAAATAAAATCATTTGATAATATCAATTAATTAGAATCATCACATCAAAGATTTAGATGACTAGATTAAAATTATTAATTTAAAAAAATATAAAATATATTTTAAAATAAAAATAATAAAATCATAGGTTGAGAAAAAAAAAACTAGAATGAACAAATATTCTTGATTTATAATATATTTAAGTGTGTACCAATCTTGACCTTCATAACTATAAAAAAATAGTTAAGAAATGTGAAGATAGAAATTAGAGAAGTGAATTTTGTAAATAATTTTTTTTATAAATTCAAGCACTCATATCGAAAAGAAAATACATGAAAGAAGAAAAAATGAATTTGATGACTTATCATATTATTAAAAATTTAGATGAAATAATTATGTATAATAATTTTTTAGTATATTATATTTTTAAATTTGCTAATATAGAAAAAGTTTCAGAATTTAAAATGTTAAAATTTTTAAATATTAAAATTGACTTTATAAAAAATTAGGAAAAAAATAATTAATCCAAAAATATAATAATGATAAAAATATTATAAAAAAGAGTTCTTAAATGTATTATAATATTTTTAGTTTTAGTTTAATTATATTTTTAATTCTCGAAGTAGAAAAATATATTATAATTATTTTAATTTAATAAAATATAATTTAAATTTTTAATACTAAAATTAAGAGATTAAATAATAAATTTAATTCTTTAATTTTAGTATTTAGAAACTAAAATTATAGTTTCTCTGTTTTAAAAAATTAAAATAAATATTTAAAAATAAAAATAAAAACTAGTATTATCTTAAATTTATTAAAAGTATAATTAAATCTCCATTTTCTTATACAATTTTAGAAAATTTTTAATAAAAATCCAACATATAAAAAAATTGAAATTTTAAAAAGGCATAACATTAACTTATATTAACTGTTTTTTTGAAAAAAGCTGACAAGAAAAATTGGGCTTTAAAAAAAAGTTAATAATTCTGAAGTTATTTCAGTGATAAAGTTTCCAAATGTGATTTATGCATTTATTGAACAAAGTTGGAGGTATGTTAAATATAGATTTAAATATACTTTTAATTTATTTAAATATGGTGTATTTATAGTATTTATAAAATGGATTAGTTTTAAATTTGTAACTTTTCTAGCAGTATATTTTTAATCTTTGTTATTAATTTTGTTAAAAATTAAAAATATTAATTAGTATACTTAAAGTAAAAAATATTTCAACTAAAGATAAATATATTTTTATAAATAATTTAATTAAATAATATATTTATTATCTAATGTATATCAATTATATTTTGATATAAATTTTTTTATGGTATATCAATTATATGAGAACAACCATGGTTAAACAATTAATACTAATACAACAATAAATTTAAAAACTAGATTAAAAATAAAGTATTATAAAATAAAATTATAATAATTTGATTGAAATTGTAATTTTTTTAATTAATTAAGTTAATGAGGAATTAAAATGTGATAATTTGATGTGTTTAATTTTTTTAATATAAATTTTTGAAATATAATTTAATTTAAATGGAAATTTTTAATTGAAAAATATATTAAAGAATATTTGTTATTAAACTTTTCTTAAACAATATATTGAATAGTTAATATCACTCGAGTCTTAATTTATTACAATTTAAATTGTTAATAAATTTGATTTGTTTTTAATAATATTTTTATTTTAGTAATTTAAAATTAAAATTAATTTTTATTTTGTTAACATTGATACCAAAGTTTATTTTTAAAGTATATTTTAAAAAATAAATTACTTTTAAAAAATAAATTGTAAAAAATATACTAAAACAATTAAAATATATTTATAAAATAATAAATTTAAATATAATAAAAAAATAATTTTCATTAGCTATCGATTTCAATTCGGTCGCTATTTTTTTATTAGCGATCGATTTCAATTCGATTACTATTTGTATTTCGGTCGCTAAATATTTTTTTATTTAGTATGGAATAGCGATCGATTTAGTAACCTGAAATTTTGCGACGTAAATTATTAGTCGTTATTTCGGTAGCTAAATAAAAAAGTGAAACCAAATCATATTTCGATAGTAAAATTGGTTGTTAATTGCGATCGATTTAATTCAGATCACTAAATCGGTTGCTAAATTACGATTGAATTAAATCGATCATTAAATCGGTTACTAATTGCGATAAAAAAATTGGATCACTAATTTTAATCGCTAAATATATTTTTTCTTGATATTTATTCGGTCTCGAGAATAAAAACATGAGTATCGGAGTATTATTTAATATATTTAAAATTATTGATAAAATAGAAACCCATTATCTAATGATTATTAAGGGGTTAGAATCCCAATATTACTTTATAATAAAAAAATTGTATTTCTTTTGCCATTATTATTGTGATTATTCTCTCTTGTTACATAAGTATCGGGGAATCTTTCATAAATATTTCTTATTTGTTCTCAATAAGCTTAAAAGATACTTTAGAAGAGCTTTCAATTACTTTTCAAGATCGAGATAACAACAATCATAAATATTAAATAGAAAATAATAAATCCTGAAACTGACACACATATATATATATATAGTTAATAATTTTTTTAATTTAAAAAAAATAGTATATACATTTAATAATGTTAGTTGTGAGATAAAATAGTAAAAAAAAGAGAGATGAAAAGCGGTCATCATTATAATTATCTCAAATTATAACAAAATATTATAATACAAAATTAGCAAACATGGTTAGTGATGAAATTCATATATTTTGTTTTACTCAAATTATGATCTTTTAAACAAATAATCTAGTTCAAACATGCTATAATTTGGTGATGAATTTAAAATTTAGGGTATCAAAGTGAAATATTTCGAAAAACTAAATTAAACATTTGAGGAAATTGACACAGGGTATTCAAAATCGTGTGAATAAAATAAGATTTCGGAACCTAAATAGTTTTTATTTCTTGAAAAAGAAGAAGAAGTGAATAACCTACTGTTGTAGGTGAGGGGGGCAAATGATAATGAACAATAATATTTTGCCATCTTCAAAGAGAAATGAATAAGACAAAGAAGAGAGTTGTTTTCGTAGTTGAGTCATTTTGTTGTGGACTTGCCAATTGCAGCACTATTGTCTAGTTGGAAAATTTCTTCATATTTCCATAACAATACACTTGACACAACAAACATCTTAGAGTCTGCCTATGGTAATTCTGGTTTTTGGTTTTCAACCACCAATAATATATTAGGTGAGCAGTTTATGATGAATTTATCACGTGAAGCATTGCTTTGGAATTACACTGCCATGTTACATCATCCTCACTGCATGCATGTAGCTCAACACTCTCTCATGCCCATGTCAACATCTTTTCTGTCTTATTCTTTTGCCAGCTTTCTTTATCTCATATGATCGTCTATGATGCCATCATATTTAATTTAGGGTCATTGTTATTGTTTTGATAAGTTTTTAAGTCTCATATTACTCAACAGTTGAAATTAAAATAGTTTAAATATTTTTTTAATTGATCTAATTTTTTAAAAATAAAATCGTTATTAATAAAAGCTTTAAAATAAATAATATTATCTTAATAATAATATTATTATAATAGATATAAGACTAAAACATAATCCTTTACAAAACAATTTTAATTTTAAATCATTAATTCGTAAATGCAGTTGTACTATTAAGTAAGTCATCAGTTGTTAAAATTATATATATATATATATATATATATATATATATATATATATATATATATATATAATGATTCTAATTGGTGGATCACTCGATATGTGTAACCCTAATAAAAGTAAATTTTTTTTATTGTTCTTTAAAGAATGTACTATAACTGTACACAGGAAGAAAATATTAATCTAAATTACGAAAATGTGAAGAATAAAAAGATCTAACTAATATGGAGGGTAGAAAAAGCTAGCATGAAAGGAATGTATCACGGAAGTGGGACAATATTAGTGGGTAACCAGCAAGTGGTCCTCTTGAAGTATATTTGTGAACTTTATCAAGAGATTGAAGACAGCTTCCATATTGCTCTACATTTCTAGATAGCGTGGCCAACGAAGCAAGAGTTAATGTAAGACACACATTCAATAATTAATAATTTCAACACTCTTATATACAACTCTTATAAATTATAAAGGTAAATAAGTATAATACCAAATATGGAGTCAAATAGTTAAAAAATAGATTATATCATATTAACAAATTCACTACTGTATTGATATTTTTTTTTACAACAATATGTTAAGAATAATAAAAAAAAATTATCTCACTTTTTTGTCTGGGTAGTGCTCACAAGGATGCAGTTGAGATGATCATGTCTTTCAATGAATGTCATGCATGAGTCCAACTATATAATCGCATAGTCTCGTTATCAAGGAAATTCAAATGTAAAGTTGATAACTTGTTATGAGGGAAAAGGTCTTCAAATAGTTAGCAATTGGTGGTGATGGTGATTTGGAGTTAAAATTTTGCCTAGAAAGCAAGAAGAGAGGGTAGGGGCCATGGCCTCACATGCATGTTAGGATTGGAATAGAATTAATTGCATGAGGTATTAGTACGTGAAGGTCATATTCAGCATTCACTTAACCAAGGCAAAGTGGTGGTGACTACGTAATTGCTTCTTTCACAGTTCCAATTTTGCTTTCTTTTCTCAAATATCTCAACCACGAGATGCAGCAAAAATGGCTCAGCTTTTGGAAGTACATGCACTTGTCAAGAATGTGACCGAACTAGAGAGTATTATTCTTCCAAACTTAGAATTTCACTATCTATATATGCACCATTAATATCATTACACCAAACGTTTTCTTCTTTGAATGCTTTCCCACTTAAGAATTTATTGGGATATTCATTTGTCTATGGCATGATCGTTTATCATGAAATATATGTCTGAATTGAACTCGAGAGGTTCGTGACTTTAAGCGCGTCGTGATTCTGTTTTAACTTTTGAGGAGTCCGTGGTTTGTTAACCTACTCACTGTTTCTGTCTCCTCCGACGAAGGTAACATCTCCCGTGACTGCACGAACAGCCTCTTTGTGTCCAGTACAATGTACTCTCTCACCCTGTTTCCTCTTCTGTCTGCTCAAACTACCATGTCTATCTACTCACAACAACAATTATTTGGCTTGGAACTTAGTGAAACAATAATCAATAATTCCAGTATTTCCGTTCTTATTTATTTATTTATAAAAAAGTTATTTTTAAATAGAAATAGTTTTTTAATTATTTTTATTTTTTTCTAAAATATCGTAATAGTTTATATCTTTGTTTTACGACAAATAATATTTTAACAAAAACATATTAAATTAACATTATTTATTTTTTGTATTTTGTTAAACTTTATTTTATTTTTTAGATTTTCAAATTTATTAATTTAGTTTTTAATCATTTTTATATTTAATTTTTTTGTTTTATATAATTTATAAAAAGACTAAATTTATAAAACATGAAATTTTAATATTTTTATATCTAAACTTAATATTTAATAATAATTATTATCGTAAATTTAATAAAAGAACTATTTTTTTTAAGTTGGAAGACAAATTAATAACTTTAAAATTTAAGGACCAAAATCAAATATTCTATAAAAATTACGTAAATTAAATATTTAACCCATTTTTTAGTAATATTTAGGTTTCTTTATATGTATAAAAACATTTATTCTCCTTGGAGCAAAGGGAATACTTACTTCTTCTTTATTATTATTATTATTTTTTTTATTTTAAATAACTGATCAATATGAAACCAAATCTTAAGTTCTTGGTCCTGACATTTAAACTAACAATTAATTAAATAATTAATTTGTCTATAAGTACTCTGTCAGGTCAAGATGTAATAAAATAAATTGGAATATTTGGTTTAAAAGTGTTTTTTTTTTTAATAAAATGATTATTTATTATGATTTTTAACATATTTAAATAAACTTATTTAGAAAACAGAATAAAAAGAATAATTTTTACTTTTTCTGTTGCTTCTCGTAAAAAAATACAATAGAAAGACAATTTTTTGAGTGTAAACAAACACACTCATTATTTTTTTTTCTTCATTTTACTTTTTAACCTTGTAGTACATAAATTATAACAGTAATTGTTATTTTTTTATTTCATTCAAATAATATATTTAAAATTTAATATATGGTCTCCATTTTTATTCATTCTCTTAATATTTCATACATTGTTTTATAGTTACGAGTGCAAAAATTAATGTCATCATGCAATTTTAAAATGATAAATAAATAAAAAATGGTTTATTTTTTCAAATGTAACAGATAAAATAAAATCTGTAAACGTCAATTGACAAAAATTTGATTGAAAATATATATTACAAAAACTCAATTTTAGAGGATAATATATTGTAAAGAAATAGTTAAATGATAAAAGTTTACTGTGGTAAGAAAATCAGGCTTGTTCATCCCACTCCTTCATAATTTATTTATTCAATACTTATTCTAAAAAGATAATATTATCTTGAAGTATTCTCAATTGCTGAATCTAAAAAATTATTCGGATAGATAAATCCCAAAGGTTTAGGGGATGATGATTCATTCTTCCTGAATTTTCATAGTTTCTTATTTTGCCTTCTAATAATTATTTTAAAAAGACAATATTACCCTCAAATATTGTTCGGATAGATTGTTGAATCAAAAAATTATTTGGATAAATGAACCTGGAAGGCTTAGGAGATGGACACAAACAAGGTGGTGGAGTGTTGACTTTTAGAATAAATATAGAATGCAGAAAACAATTATGGAGTCTAAGACAATGAAAAAAACTTATGGGTCTAAGGCATTGTTCTATGCTTCTCATTGTTCCTTTTTAAATTAGGTTGTAAGTTGGTTTTTGTCCGTTGGGTTGGGCCTTCTTAATAAAACAATACTATTGTGAGAAGGCCGAATTTAATGTCTCAGCTTGCACAATGTGCAAGAGATGAATTTTACTGTAATTCTTACAAAATTACGGCTAAATTAATAGAAAGATTATTTATAAATTTTTTTTCTTCGCTTTGGTTCCGCTATTTTTAAAAAGTTTAATTTGATACTTTGTGTTCATGATATGATTGACAATTATTTGTATTAATGATTGAGATTGTGCGAATTTTATATTTATTATGATAATATTGTTATGGTCAATTTTCACATTAAAGATATTATTTATTTTTGAATTCTCGTTCATCATAATTTTATTATTAAAAGACATTTTGAAAGGTTAAGGGAGGATGATATATTTAAACTATTTTTGACCCTCTTCTAATAATACTAGGACTTATGTTCTGATGTACTCATAAAATATCACATAACTTAAGAATCGAAGCTAAAAATAATTTATATACATTTTCTATCTTTAACTCATTAAAACACTTTTTAAAGATAAAACCATAATGAAAAAAAAATTCTAAAATAAATAATATTTAAAATATAAAAATTAATTCCAACAATATTATCCTAACTAACAAATATGATCGGAAGAATAATAGTCTTATTACAAAATTTTAACATGTTAGTAGTTTAAAATTGTCACTGTGTATTCTTTTAACTGATGTTATTAATTAATTATTATTTACAAAACACATGAGGACGGCACATCTATATCAGTGAGTTTTTGTTTACAATGACTATTAAACATGTTTAGTAAATTTTTATTTTAAAAAAATATAGTTTTATGACAATTTTATATATCAATATTTTTAAATTATTACAAGAATTACGAAGTAACTATGGGATAAGATAGTTGAATAAAATAATATTAAAAATATATGTTTTATTATCCTTTATTAAATATTAAGAAATTTTATTATTTTTAAGAAAAAAATATTATGTCATTATTATAAATTTTATTATTTTTAAGAAAAAAAGTATTATTTCATTATTTGAATTAGGTAATTATGATTAATATAATATTAAAATGTGATATTTTATCATATTTTTATTATATATACATAATATATGAATAAAATATATATTATAAAATCTTAAAAATTCTCATAAATTATTTTAAATAATAAAATATTTTTGTTTTAAATGAATTATAATGTTTGAAAAAAAGAAGAGTGATAATAGAATTAGTCCCATTATAATGAACAAGTTGTTCGATAAATAAGATATCTGATAATATTTTCACAATATTTTTATGAAATGGAACTTGAGTGAATTTAGATATGAACAAGTATATTTTATAAAATGTTTTGCCTGATTTTTCTTTACCATTTTTCAAATGGTTTCACCAATAAAAGATATTACATTGCAAGTATTTGTAATCTATGATCTTAAAAGATTTTTTTTTTAATCTTTAACTTTCAAATATGCTTTTTATGAAATCACTTATAACCTTCACAGCACATAAAAATATTTTAAATTGAATATAGACTCACAAGAGAGTGAATACAAACAAATTATTTATAAATACAAATATTTAAACAGAAATGTAAGAAAAATTTATTCTTCTTTTCTATCACAATATTTTTTTCAAAACTATTTTTCTCAATTAGTAATTTGAATGTTTTAATTAAATTTAAGTTGAATGAATAATTTTTAACACAAGATAACTTTAGATAACTTTAGAAAAGGGGAAGGACAATTTGAATAGTAATCTTAAAATCTTCCTACAGACAAATATTAGGTGATTTCTAAAGTTACCGATTACACGAGTAAATCAACCGACAAAGATACCATTTGATATTATTAAAATACTATATGAGAGTATATTGTCTGATAATATATTTTCATAAGACGACCAATACATTGTCTAAAACTAAAATTTTTCTATGTAATTACCAAAAAATTATTGATTCGTCTACAAAAATATGTAAAAATATAAATTTGTAGTTAAATTGTTTTTTACCTACAAAATTTTATATATGGATTCAAATTCTTAGGCAAATATACAATACCTTCAAATTTGTTGGTAGGTAGACATGAGTAGTTCCATACTGAAATAGTCCATAAATATATTTAATTTATGAGAATGTGAGAAAAGAAGTTCCATATCAGGAAAATTATATGTTGGTACTTACTTTTTCTGTTATAAAAGAAGTACCATGTCAACCTTAAAAATCATCCTAAATCTCTTCCTTCTCTTAGTGTATTGCATAGTAATTGAGTTTTCTTATTTCTGAAAAAGAATATTATTATTGTTTTCTCCTTAAATTTAAAGAGGGTATTGTAATTTCTTTCGGTAGTAAAATTTTATTATTGCCTATTGTCTGTTTTGTTTATCTTTTTTCATATTTTATTTTAGTTGTGAGTTCTTATGCAGTTACTTTGATTCCTAACAGTGGTATCAGAACCATTAGGTTGTGATATGATATTGGTCTTCTGCTGCATAGTCATTAAAATAGTGTTGGAAAAAATTCTTAGTATACTCTGTGGTTGTGGTTAATCTAATCTTTCACATCAGAAAAGAATTATTCTTGTTACTAGATATTATTTGGTAGTGTGATAGTGTATGTCTAGGAAAAGTTCTGACAAGGAAATACTTGATATTTAAGTGTGTCCATTAGTGACCCACCTCTCTTTCCTGGGAACTTACTTAGTGTACTGCTTTATGGTCTACCGGTGTTGTTCCAGTTGGTAATACTATTCATAGTGAGGATTGCATAAGTCAGTTTGGAACCATGACAACAAAATATGAGATAGAGAAGTTTAATGAGAATAGTTTCTTATTGTGAAAATTGAAGATGAAGGAAATTTTGAGAAAAGACAATTGTGTAAAAGTAATTGAAAAAAGATTGTGGGCATCATAGATCGAAAGTGGGAAGAAATTTACAACAACGCTATAGCAAATTTGTGGAGAATTGTACAACGAAGGAGATTTGTGAGTTCCTTGTAAAATTGTATCAAGAGGAAACACATATTGAACTTGGTTTATCATGATGTGTTGGAATCGCCGGTATTATCTCAAGGAGGGGCTAAATATTTTGTGTCAGTGATGACAAGGATTACTCTAGGAGATTATGGATGTACTACATCAAGAAGAAGTTTATGTTTTCAAAGTTCGGGAAAGGAAAATTCTTGGACTATGCTAACAATGTGAAGGGGTATTTCCTATGGATCTCACTATCTACAAGGTTATTGTTAGCGATGATACAAATATTATTTCTCTTCAAGGTGAACTTAAAGAAATGATTGATGTGCTCCAACTAGAAGACTTAAAGAAAAAGGAAACTTGGTTTGTAGGTTGACCAAATCTCTGTACAGTTTAAACCAGGTATCCAGGTGTTAGTATAAGAGATTTGATTCTTCATGATTAGCCTTGATTACAACAGACTAAGTTCAGACTATTGTACCCATTACAATAGATTTGATGAGAATGATTTTATCATTTTGTCGTTGTATGTGGATGATATGCTGTTGGTAGACTCCAACAAAGTTTGAATCCATGTTTTGGAGGCACAATTGGCTAGGAAGTATGATATGAAGAACTAGGGACCAACAAACAAGATTTTAAGGATACAAATTCACCGAGGCTGAAAAGATAGGAAGGTATGACTTTATTAGAAGAATTACTTACTGAAGATCTTGCAGTGCTTCAACATGCAAGGGTGTAAGCCAATTTTTACCATATTTTCTATCATGTTATCCTCAAGTATGAATTCTACCAATGAAACATGGAGGATGAAAATGTCTTGAGTATTGTATGCATTGACAGTGGGAAGTCTTATAAATCCATGATCGGTATAAAATCAGACATTATACAAGCAGTGGGAGTGGTTAGTAGATCAATGAAAAATTGTGGTGGAGAGCATGGATATTATCAAGAGAATTCTTATCAAAGGAACCTTGGATATTGTATTATGTTTCGGAGGATCAAAACTAGTTTTCAGATACTATGTTTATGCAAGTTTTGTAGGTGATCTTGATGAGTTTACCGCATCTACTCAAGCACATAAGAAAGTTATTTGGATTAAGAGGATAATAGAGGAACTCAGACACAATCAACAACAAATTATTGTGTATTGTGACAGTCAGAGTGTCTTGCACATTGCGAGGAATCTTGGCTCGTATTCCAAGATAAAGCAAGAAGAACCTAGTATATGTTATGACAATCGGTTAGCATTGACAAGTTCACATAGATGAGATTCTACTGAAGATCTATTGTAATAACAACATGTAAGACAATAATATGTATTGTGAAGATTTAACTAATTTAATCAAAATCTTCAAGTGGAAGATTATGAGAGAAGAAGTCCTACATTAGGAAAATTTTATGTTGGTGCTTACTTTTCCTGTTATAAAAGGAGTACCATGTCTACCTTGAAAATCACCACAAATTTCTTCCTTCTCCTTTCTACTAGTGCATTGCATAGTAGTTGAGTTTTCTTATTTCTGAGAGAGAATATTATTGTTGTTTTCTTCTTAAATTTAAAGAGGGTATTATAATTTCTTCCGGTAGTAAAATTCTATTATTATCTATTGTCTGTTTTATTTCTATTTTCTCATCTTTTATTTTAGTTGTGAGTTCTTATACAGTTACTCTAATTTCTAACATAATTTGATTTGTAAGTAATCTTAATTATTTGTTATATATAAATATTGTATAGATCCGATAAATAGGTCACACCAGTTTAAAGAAATTGTTGCCCATTTAGGTCAAGCTAACCCATAGACTTATAGGTTGACCCATTTTATAGAATAATAATAATTTTTTATATAAATAATAATATATATATATATATATATATATTATAAATTAATTTGATAAGTGATTACCTTATTGTCGCTGCAGTCCCTTTCCGACGTCTGAGGACGTCTCGAACGTTTATGCGAGCGGTCGCGAAAAGATGGTTTAGACTCGCGTATCTGTTTTAAAATGTGTTCATTGCTTCCGAGGTGCCCGACAATTGGATTATCCTCTAATAAAAACAAGGTTTTCGAAAAGGGGTTCTTATGGAGTCGCCACCAATGTTTTGACCATAAACATTGGAAAAGGATAAAAGGCATTGATTTTAATGAAAACCAAACTTGGCCATTATAACCAGAGTTAGGTAAGGGAGTTAGTTACGTGTGGGGAAGGTGTTAGCACCCCACAACGCCCCTTTCGGGTTCCCTATGACAGATCAATTCGTTTTAAGAGAAGAATTCGAGAAATTACGCGATGACCCTATTTTATTGCATAATATTGAAATGGCTATCTACATAATTTTATATAAATAAAGCTAAATAAAGCAATAAAAGAGATATTAAAATTGCTATCTACATGATTTTATTCTACATAGCGTAAATAATAAATAAAGCTAAATAAAAACAATAAATAAAGCAATAAAAGAGAAGAGAATTGAAAAGAACCTCTGTAGCAAGCTTTATATTGAGAATCTCGAACTGTGAGGATGCGTTTTGGCAACCCCTCTCTCTATACAGACTCTCCTCACCAATACAAGATCGACTCCACTAAAAATTTAAAGAAGAATCAAATGCCGGAATATAATTCCTTAATCGATTGTTACCTATTTAAGGCAATCGGAAAAATCATTCGAGAGAGGGAGAGAAGTAGACAAGTGCTCTGAGTTTTTCTTAAGTGTTTCAGAGCTCTCTGGAGTGTCTGTGTTCTGAAAAAGTGGCAAATGAGCCTCCTATTTATAGTTTTCGCAGCTGGCGCACTTTGGGACCACCGTCTGGGTTGGGACGACCGTCTGGACTGGGATGACTGTCCCAAATGGCAAATTTACACAGAGCGGGACCACCTGGGGGTCCGGGACGGCCGTCCCACTTAAATTGGGTTTGGGACGGCCGTCCCACATTCGGGACGCGCGTCCCAACTGTAAAATGGCAGTTGGGACGGCCGTCCCAACTGCGGGACGGTGGTCTCGGCTGTTTTGTCCGAGTCTTCGCGTTCCGGGACCCCGGGAAGCTTTCCTTTCCTTTTCGGACATAGATTGACGCCGATGTGTGTCCGTTGAAGCTTTATCTTCATATAGGAAGTCTTCTTGTCCTTCATTAAGATGCTCGAGCGAGCTTTGTCTTTGTGTGGGAAGTCTCTTTTGGCTTTTATTGTGTGAATGAATGAACTCCGTCTTTTGTTGTGGGAGGTCCTTCTCGTTTTGGGAAGCCGGATGAACTCCATCTTCGGGTGAAGTTCCTCTAGCTTTTATTTTGAGAGGCCGGGCAAAATCGGGGTCTACAGCTTGCCCCCTTCACCTGCCTAACTAATTCGTTGGTTTTAATATGCCGACAAAATTAGTTGGTAGGGGAAGGAGTTAACCCTTTTGCCGGTTATCCTTCGGATCTTTGCTCCTTGTTGATCCTCCGGATGATAAATATTTTGATAGGTACTAACCCCTATCTAGTTTGAGCCTCCTTTTATAAGGCTACGGTGAGTACTTACCCTCACCCGTGCGAGTCCGCATTTTGCTTGGACTTTAGTGAGTACCTACCCCCACTTGGTATGAACCTTGTTCTTGCAAGGTTTTGATGGGTACCTACCCCCACCCGGTCCGAACCCCGGTTACGCAAGGCTCGATGGGTACCTACCCCCACCCGGTCCGAACCCAGTTCCGCAAGGCTCGATGGGTACCTACCCCCACCTGGTCCGAATCCCGTTCGCAAGATTCGATGGGTACCTACCCCCACCCGGTCCGAACCCCGTTCTACAAGGCTCCGATGGGTACCTACCCCCACCTGGTCCGAACCCCGTTCCGCAAGGCTCCGATGGGTACCTACCCCCACCTGGTCCGAATCCCGTTCTGCAAGATTCGATGGGTACCTACCCCCACCCGGTCCGAATCCCGTTCCGCAAGATTCGATGGGTACCTACCCCCACTCGGTCCGAACCCCGTTCTGCAAGGCTCGATGGGTACCTACCCCAACCCGGTCCGAACCCCGTTACTGCAAGGCTCGATGGGTACCTACCCCCACCCGGTCAGAATCCCGTTCGCAAGATTCGATGGGTACCTACCCCCACCCGGTCCGAATCCCGTTTTGCAAGATTCGATGGGTACCTACCCCCACTCGGTCCGAACCCCGTTCCGCAAGGCTCGATGGGTACCTACCCCCACCTGGTCCGAATCCCGTTCCGCAAGATTCGATGGGTACCTACCCCCACCCGGTCCGATCCTCGTTCGCAAGGCTCGATGGGTACCTACCCCCACCTGGTCCGAATCCCGTTCCGCAAGATTCCGATGGGTACCTACCCCCACCCGGTCCGAACCCCGTTACGCAAGGCTTTGATGGGTACCTACCCCCACCTGGTCCGAACCCCGTTCTGCAAGGCTCTGATGGGTACCTACCCCCACCTGGTCCGAACCCCGCTCTACAAGGTTCTCGGGATGGACTCTTTGGTAGTTAATCCTGTGATTATCTGTTTTTGGAGATGTGTTGGCGGCTTATTGTTTCTGTTCATGCGCCCATTCCGTGGGGAATATTTGTTTTGACTTTTCTGTTAGTCGTCCGGTTTTACCGGGGATTCTTTGTTTTTGACTTTTTCTTTTAGCCATCCGGTCTTGACCGGGGATTCTTGGTTGATTGCCTTTTTTAGGCAGGAATCCTACTGGGGATTTTTTTTTTTTTTTGATCTTTGTCGATTTTGCCTCCTGATTAGGCGGATGCTCCACTTGAGGCTATTTGTTTTTGATAATACCTCTGAGTGGGCTAATGCTTTTTGACAGTTTTGTGCTTGTATTGCCTCTTGCATAGGTTGATTTCCCGCTTCTTGGGGATATCGGCTCTTTGTTTGTTTCTGAGTAAGCATAGGCATTCTTGGGAGTGAAGGTTTTGCCTTTCACTGGGGATATTCATATTGGGTGCTTAACTCCCTGTGGATTTGTAATTTGTAATTTGCCTTTGCGAATAGGCTTACTGGGAAAACATTTTTCTTTTGGGTGATCCACCGGGGGGTTGATTTGATTTTGTGCTTTCTTCGATGGATTCTTGCGTGATCTTTTTTTTTTTTTTTTTTTTTTTTTTATGGACTCCTCGGGCGGCGACCCTCTAATGAGTGTGCTTGATAACTCATGCGGTGACGAGGCTGAGTCGTGAGATAATCTTTTTGTTTTGCCCCTGGAGTAGGCATGGATCCGCTTGGAGATTATCAAGCCTTTCCGTTGCTTTTTTCCGTTTTTGATGTATCTTCTTTTATTGGTGTAGAAGGTTGGTGATTGGAGCCAGTTTCTTCGAAGCTCCTTATTTTGCTAAAGTGGTTCAGATTTCGCCTTTTTCCATCGCGGTTTAGTTTTTTATCGCGAGCTGTTTTGAAATCTGGCTTTTTAGTAGATCATGTGTGCCTTTTATTTTGTACACATGGGCTTTTTGAACGCGAAGTGTAAAACAGAAATAACGATTTTTATTCATTACTGCTTTTTGTTGGATACGCTTCAAGCATATTTAAGACACTAGAAAGCTATATAAATAAATCCTAATCGTCCGCCTCTGGGCTGGAATGGGCAGATGGTGTTGGCGAAGGGAAGCGGCGGAGTAGGCGGCGCTGGAATCTCGCCTGAGTCTGGACCAGGCTCTCTATCTGGCGGTCTGTCCTGTCTTGTCTAACAGTCAGCTGGCCAAACTGCTGGCGTATAAACTGGAACTCTCCTTCCATATAGGTATGCTCCTCGTCTAAGTGTCGGTACAAGCCGGAGAAGTCCTGATCGCGTGATTGCTGCTGGGACTCTGAAGTGGTAGGGATGTCTTGTGGCATGTTGAAGTCGCGCATATCCCATGAAATTGAGATGATAGGGTTCAAGATGAAACCTGACCCCTCTCTGCTGAGGATATTCATGTGCGTCAGCACTCCTCCGTTGATCGGTTACGGTTGAAGTTCGACTGGGAGATCTTCTCCGTCGGTACATCCCGGTATTCGACAAGAGGGGTAAGGAAGGGAGCCACCATGATTGCTCCCGCTGGTCCCCGAGTACCGCATTCCTTCACAGCTTTCAGGAATGCGTATCCTGGGTTGCATCGGTGTCCCTGATGCATGCAATAGATTATAAAAAGATCGGCCAACGTAACCTTTCCCTGGCTTTCCTTCCTGCTGTGAATAGTCCCAGCAAGCAATTTGTGGCAAATGCGAAGAGGGGGATTGAAGGCTGCACCTTTGAGGTTGGATGGGAGATTGATAGCTCCAGTAATCTCCTTCCACATGCTAGTGGTGGTGAGAACAGTAGGTTTCTCCAGATATGCGGACCGATATTCCGGTGTTCTTGTATTGGCTCGCTGGCAGAATCCCATGATGACATTGAAGTCATCCAGGGCGGTGGTCCGGTAGGCTCCATCCATCCAGTAGGAGACAGCTTGTGTTGGTGGCACCCCAGGAGTTGCAGATGGCATTTCCATCATGTTGACAGAGGCGAGAAACTCCATTGTAGCGGTGCGATGGATCCGAGTGGGCAGCTCGCGAAGTAGGAAGTCCCACCCTATGTTGTGGATGAACCTCCTAACGTCTTGCTCCCAGCCGAATGTGGCAAGGATCCCAAAGTCTAACCGCAGCATAGGGTACCAGGCAAATTGTTGGATATTTGCCAGTCGTTGTTGATGCGCCTCTGCCATCATCATGCTAGTGATAGGAGCTCTTCTAGCAGCAGTCCTGGTGCGTTTTCTTCTGGACGAAGCTTCTCCGTGTTCCATTGTGAGTTCTATTCTCTTAGAAATGCTAAAAATGTATGGAAGAGGAGGAAAAGCAAGATAGGAATGCTTGGAATGAGGTACCAAGGCTCAAACCCGCGCCCCACATATATAGGCCGCGCAAAGGAGTTTGGGACGGCCGTCTGGGTTGGGACGGCCGTCCCAAATGGCAAATTCGTTCATGGTGGGACCCCCACCTGAGATGCACGTCCCAACTGAAAAATGACACTTGGGACGGCCGTCTGGACTTTGGGACGGCCGTCCCAAGCTTCTTAAGTTGGTTTTTTGAGTTTTTTGATGGAAAAGAAGATGGAACTCCATTCATTGATGTTTTAATGCATGTAATGTTTTATGAAATGCATCCTATGATCTATTTCAGTTAATATTTCGAAAGTTTTAACTGATGTGCTTTGACTTCGGGTGCGTTCTTGGTGTTGTACTTTAACGTCATCTTGTTTCTTGGATAACAAGCTTAGCTGTATTGATTTGCCGTCTTGGAATTTTCTTTGCTATGGCCGAAGAGCAATCTTCTGTTCGTAGGGCAACTGCCATATCAATGCTTTTCTTCCTTTCCTTAGGGATTTCAACCTTCCTATTGATCACTATGTTACCACATTCCCCTTCATTACTTGAATGCTTTATAGTGAAATGGTCAAGAGAAGAGAAGGAAAAGGATTTATTGCAAAGGTTTGTGTTTTAGAGTGATATTTTTGTAATAAAGGTTTTTGTAAGAATGGCTAGCCAGGGTTGGTCGGTGTTTAGGCTAGTTTAGACAAAACATTTTGCTCTTATAACGTGGCGTCATTGTTTACTGATTTATGGCGCTTTTTTGCGATTGATTAACTTCCCTAGGCCGCCCCCTCAGGTTTTCAGTCTAGGATGCTGTGCTTATGTCCTGTTTTTTTTTGTCTAGGTTTCCTTTTTGTATTTATTTTTTAGGAATACCTAGCGGACTTTTAATAACCCTAACTTTTGCCCAGGCTACCCTTTATTATTGTTCGGGTCTCCTGCCGGGTTTACCCTAACTTTTGCGCAGCCCCCTTTGTGGGTTTCCTACCGGGTATTTAGCCCTTTTATTTTCTTGTCTTGGTCTTTGACCTTGACGGGCTTTCCTTTTTTGTATGCGTATATAATTTTTGCACAACATTTGTCGAAAGATTTGTGTTTCTAGTTAATCTATTTATTTTGACTTTGCTTTGCGGCGCTTTACTTATTTGGACGCCTTTGGAACAAAACATTTATCTAAACTTTGTTTATTAAAATGGGGTATAGATACATTTAGCAAGAAAAGAAGTAGATAGTAAGAATAGCATTCTTTTGTAATTTCAGGGAAATGTGTGCCCTAAAGATGCTCGGGGGACGGGCAAACCCCGAGAAGTGATATCTAATAGTCACTAGATTTACATCCCTTAGAATCGGAAGAAGGACACCTAATGACTAACACTACCCTTTGCACTAATACCCCTTCTTTTCGGGATACCATCTTCGAGGGGTAAGACTTCCCTGTTCTTCGCATGGTTTGATCTTTTGTAGGGTCATACCCTAATCCATACTTTAGCGGATTATCTTTGAAATCTGGTGGCTCCCTTATTCCTTGGGCGTTCTTTCCGAGTCCCTGTCCTGGGCGATATCCATATCTTTTCATTATGTGGGCCACCTTTGTATTACTAGGGAGTCTTTCTATATTGGCAATTTCGAGTGCTTGAAAAGATGTTTCAAGAGCTTCTTCAGCCGCATCCACATATGGTTGGACAGACGATTTGCTAATTAGAAAGTCTTCTTCAGCTTGTACTGTGACGAGTTTATCGTTTATCACAAACTTGACTTTCTGGTGGAGTGTCGAAGGTATTGCCTTAGCGCTATGAATCCAAGGTCTACCAAGGAGACAACTGTATGCTGGCGTGATATCCATCACGTGGAAGTCTATGTTGAAAATAGTAGGTCCAATTTGGATTGGTAGACTAATCTCTCCTACTACTTCACGTCTTGATCCGTCAAAGGCTCGAACCACAGTATTACTCGGGCGCATGTGGACTCCTTGCACCGTTATTTTGTCGAGTGTACTTTTGGGCATAACGTTTAAGGATGACCCATTATCCACGAGAACTTTGGAAATGAGATATTCCTTGCATTTAACGGAAATATGCAAGGGCTTGTTGTGATTGGACCCTTCTAAAGGGATTTCTTCATTGGTGAAGGTCAGATGATCATTGGCTGAAATATTACCAATGATTCCTTCAAACTTTTCTTGGGATATTGCATGCGGAACAAATGATTCATTCAAAACCTTTAACAATGCGTTTCGGTGTGGTTCCGAACTCATAATGAGTGATAACAAAGTTATCTTTGCTGGAGTACGATTGAGTTGATCAATAATAGAGTATTCACTTTGTCTTATGTACTTGGAGTAGCTCATCTCGTCTCCTCCTTGGATTCCTTTTCTTCTTCGGCTTTATTTTTCATTTTATCTTTAGGAATATTATCTTGTAATTCCTTGGGGGAATATATTCTTCCGCTTCTTGTCATGCCCCCAATACCGGCTATGTTGGAGATGTCTTGATTGACTGGCGATTCTTCTGAGTATCTCCAAGGTACAACTTTATTTGATTTATAAGGGAAAGGACGCGGTACAAATAAGCGTAAAGGCGTTATTGCTGCTTCCCTTTTATTGATTGGAATGATTAACGGTGCTTGTTTGTTATCATCTTCGGATTTATTGACCGTTGTAGAGATTTTGATGATGAAAGGCTTCTTTTCCATTTTTTCTGATTCGTGAAAAGCACATCGGTTAATCCTTTCTTTTTATTATCTTCATTATTAAACGAGGAGGGATGTATGAATGTATGCAACTTATGAATGCAATAGACAATTTAAGGAAGAGAAATCCTTTTATTAGAAAGTGTAAATCCTTCTATACAATGCTTTGAAGCAAATGTTGACAAAAGCGAAAAAGCTTGAAGAATCCTATAGGTAAATTAGGCTTTCTTCGTAATTCGTCTTCAGCTGTTATCACGTGATTTCTGAGCGTCTTGATTTGCTCGATACCGCCCGACTCATATCTTCACTATATCGATGAGCCTCTTTTATCTTCTCTTCTTGATGAATGATCAAGGCATGTCGCGATCGGACCTCTCTATCATTTGGTCCTTTTCACGGAGTAGTTGACCGTATTGAGCTAATCCATCTTTTTCTTTTCACGTAGCTCCTCCAGGTCTTCTCTTGTATTTTTCAGCGGTTTCCCACCACTTTTGTGCTTCGACTCGAGTATTCGCTAGATCATCCTGTATTAGCTTGATCGTTCTTGCATCGTTACATAGCGTGCTCTCAAGATGTGCTATTTCATCGCCCATGTCTCGGAATAGGCTATCTTGCTCAAGCCTCGGCATCTTCAATGCTTGTCTAGCTTCTTCTTGGTAGTCAGCATAATCATTCTTGAGAAGCTCTATCTCATGGTCCTTCTTTTTGCATTGCCTTTTTAGACCATCTATTATAAGGGCTGATTCTTGCTCTTTTCCTTCGAAGGCTCTTAGCTGAGCTTCCATGACTTCAACCTTTTTATTTAATGCATTGACTTGTAATTGCAGCTCTTCATTCACTAAAGTTGTAGTGATTGTAACAGATGGTTGGGGTATCCCTCTATTTTTCCTCCATTTCTCATACTCGCGGGATGTAGATACCTGAGCCTTTCCAAGTTCTTTGTCCCCCATGTAGACTGGTCTTTCCCATGCTTCAAAGCTATGGGAATAGTGGCATAGACTCAGTCCTCTGAGCTCTTCTTGGGTTGGCGTAGTCTGAGTTCTCATAAGTTGTCTCATAGCCATTTTAGGAGAGTAGGTTATACAACCTCTGAGACCTAGAAGTGGTATACTCAGGTAATCTCCGCATCGTACCAGAATATAACCGGGTCGGAACCAAGGGCAAACCCAAGATATATGCTCTATGCTCCAATTTTCTAACTCGACTTTCCTCCACTCTAAAGCTTGACGATGTTGAAGAGGGATTTTTGAGAAACTTCTTAAAGGGTCAGGAAATACACCCATGTGGCTTGAGGCGTAAAAGTGAGTAACACCCCATACATATAGCATTGAAGTACAACATCTGAGTGTTTTTCCCTGTCTCTGTCGGCAAAATTCTACGTAAAGCGTGGTATCGACAAGGATTGCGGGTATAGGATTCTTTGAATATACATCCCGGGCAAAGAATGCGTCCATTGCAGCATGATCCACGATGTTCACATGGAATGGGAATAATATGATTCCGAACATTCGCTAATGCTAGAGTCTTGTTGAATGTAGACCAGTCCTTCTTTTCAGCTAAAGAGACTAAGTGGTCTTCTATTATAGCCATTTTCCAACCTTCGATATTCCCTTTTCCCTCTAGGGTGGATTGATGAGGAGGCAGCCGTATAATAGTAGCAACCTTACTCACTGCCGTATATTCTCCCGAGCGAGACATAAACCCCAACCGATCGAGGCCATCTAACCATGAGTTCGTATTCTTCTAGTGGTTGGTACCAAGTCAAACCGTGAGAACTCGGGCGTTGTAAATCGAACTCCGTAAGTGGACCAATGCTCTAACAAATATTGGATTAATGCTGATTTTCGGAGGTCAAGAATTCTTCCGTAAGACTTCTCAAAGTTAGCATAGACCTCCAGGCACATATATGTACACAAATGCCTTAACTTCTCTACACTAAGATAGAAGGATCTCCACTTTCTTTAACTCGTCTATTCTTGGATCCCTCCATTGTCTAGCAGAAATGAAAATGCATGATATGAGGATGAGTTTTTGTAAATGCGTGTATGCAAGTGTTTGTTTTTCTAAGTATTATCATGTTTTGTTCCTAATATGATTCATGGTAGTACTTGGTTTTTCTTGAAAAGAAAACTTACCTATATGAATGTTTATGGATTTTGATGAAGAGAATCCTATTTTCTTCCCTTTTTATTTTTTTATGAAGAAAAGGTGATATGAATTATGAGACTTTTGCTAATAATTTTTATTTTATAACAAAGGTATTTTTATGATTTTAACTTGTTTTTTTCATCATTTTTTGTTGTTGTATGATTACCCTATGCTAATGCATCAATACAAATGCAGCAAGCGTATGCACACACAATTCATACATCCACGAGCGAGCCACGCTTATTTAATCACGAGGTAGGGTTTTCCCTGCAGAAACGTGCTTGGTTTAGGTGGTTCTAGCTGTTCTCACCAGGCCAAAGGTCCCCAAGGTGCCCCCATTATAGGGACCTCTCAATCTCTCAATCCTCGGGTCATGCACGGAACTCCGTGGCGACACCCTTAGACCAAAAGAAGAGAGTTATCACCTTGAGTTGGTGGTTTTCCGACAACGGTAGTAGCCCCGTGTGCCAACTAACCGATCGTATCTGCCACCCACTCCCTATAGATATTCACTCTTGCCCCCGGGTATAGAGGGACTCGTTGTGTGCAAGGGTTTTTGTGTGCAATTTATATTTCAAACAATTGCAGAAATAATCATACAGACAGTTATTTAAAGCCATACAATAAAAATATACAGAAGGGTAAAGGCGTAATTTCAAATCTTTACTTAGTTTGAATTTATCTCGTCACTAAATGGGATCAACTCTGGACTTCCCGAGTGGAGTCACCATCTGTCGTCGTCGTCCCTTTCGGACGTTTGAGGACGTCTCGAACGTTTATGCGAGCGGTCGCGAAAAGATGGTTTAGACTTCGCGTATACTGTTTTAAAATGTGTTCATTGCTTCAGAGGTGCCGACAATTGGATTATCCTCTAATAAAAGCAAGGTTTTCGAAAAGGGGTTCTTATGGAGTCGCCACCAATGTTTTGACCATAAACATTGGAAAAGGATAAAAGACATTGATTTTAATGAAAACCAAACTTGGCCATTATAACCAGAGTTAGGTAAGGGAGTTAGTTACGTGTGGGGAAGGTGTTAGCACCCTACAACGCCCCTTTCGGGTTCCCTATGACAGATCAATTCGTTTTAAGAGAAGAATTCGAGAAATTACGCGATTACCCTATTTTATTGCATAATATTGAAATGACTATCTACATAATTTTATATAAATAAAGCTAAATAAAGCAATAAAAGAGATATTAAAATTGCTATCTACATGATTTTATTCTACATAGCGTAAATAATAAATAAAGCTAAATAAAAACAATAAATAAAGCAATAAAAGAGAAGAGAATTGAAAAGAACCTCCGTAGCAAGCTTTATATTGAGAATCTCGAACTGTGAGGATGCGTTTTGGCAACCCCTCTCTCTATACAGACTCTCCTCACCAATACAAGATCGACTCAACTAAAAATTTAAAGAAGAATCAAATGCCGGAATATAATTCCTTAACCGATTGTTACCTATTTAAGGCAATCGGAAAGATCATTCGAGAGAGGGAGAGAAGTAGACAAGTGCTCTGAGTTTTTCTTAAGTGTTTCGAGCTCTCCGGAGTGTCTGTGTTCGAAAAAGTGGCAAATGAGCCTCCTATTTATAGTTTTCGCAGCTGGCGCACTTTGGGACCACCGTGCAGGTTGGGACGGCCGTACTGGGCCTGGGATGGCCGTCCCAAATGGCAAATTTACACGAGCGGGACCACACTGGGGTCCGGGACGGCCGTCCCACTTAAATTGGGTTTGGGACGGCCGTCCCACATGCGGGACGCGCGTCCCAACTGTAAAATGGCGGTTGGGACGGCCGTCCCAACTTCGGGACGGTGGTCTCGGCACTGTTTTGTCCAGTCTTCGCGTTCGGGACCCAGGAAGCTTTCCTTTCCTTTTCGGACATAGATTGACGCCGATGTGTGTCCGTTGAAGCTTTATCTTCATATAGGAAGTCTTCTTGGCCTTCATTAAGATGCCGAGCGAGCTTTGTCTTTGTGTGGGAAGTCTCTTTTGGCTTTTATTGTGTGAATGAATGAACTCCGTCTTTTGTTGTGGGAGGTCCTTCTCGTTTTGGGAAGCCGGATGAACTCCATCTTCGGGTGAAGTTCCTCTAGCTTTTATTTTGAGAGACCGGGCAAAATCAGGGGTCAACACTTATTATAAGAGTAAAGATAAGAAAAAGTTTATAACATCCACTTATTTCACGATCTAATAATTAAAATGAATTATTATTTTAGATTAATAAATTACTAAAAAAATTAAATGATGATAATAAAGAGTAATTTTTTAACTTTTATTTTTGGAACTAAATGAATATATTTTCTTTTAATTTATATATTAAATCATTATTTTTGAAATAAAAAATAATTTCATTAATATAGTTTAAATTTTTAAAATATATTTTTAATTTTTATTTAAATATTTTTAATTAATTATTTTTATATAGACACATTAATAATTTTTTCATTTTTAATTTGGTCAAAATTGGTCCTTAACTCGTTGACCTAACATAGGTCAAACTAGTAAAAAAATTATCATTTGTTTTAAAATATAAGCTAGGTTGAACTTGACCGCCCGTTTTGATAACTCTATGTAGAATCAACTAGATTACATAGAATACATCAAGCTATTCTTGGCTACACGAATACACCAAATCACTCCTAATTAGGACAAGTATATCATGTCACTCTTGGTTATCAACCCTAATCTCTTCTTAAAATTAAGAACACAAGTATCATCACTCCTGACTAGAAGAACAATTGTCAAAGTAGTATAATCATTGAAAAACTCTTATAGTGAGGATACATAATTGAAAAAACTCTTATAGTATAATCATTTAAAACTTCCCATAACATGAGTTACATAATTGACTTAATTTATTTATTAATTCTAACATTCTCACACTTGACTCGTATGATGTCATAATATTTCGTAATTTAATACATAAATCATAATGCGCATTAGAGGATCTTACATAAATTGGTTTCATCATTATTCATAATTAAAGATAAAAAAATAACAAGAGTCATGAAGATTATGTATCATTTAATCGACATGCTCCCTTACATGTAATATTGTATTATCACTTTCTCCTTAATATGACATTATAATGAGAAGTCCATAATGGGTTCAAACATAATGTTATTGTCAATAATAATAACATAATTTGGTTTCTTCATCATAATTTCCATGCATATATATGAAGAAGAAAACACAAATTTTAAAAACTTGTACATTAAAAAACTCAGAGTGTCACATAAGCATTAATAATGACATTCACATCCAACATTTACTAGTAGACATAATGTCCATATTCTCTACATAACCAACAAACAATTTAGGTGATAACCCTTTTGTTAAAGGGTCAACAATCATAATATCAATGCTAATATGTTCTATTGACACTCTATGTTTCTAAACTTTTTCTTTAATGACAAAGTATTTCAATTTCATATGACTAACACCTTTAGAAAACTTGTTGTTCTTAGAAAAGAAGATTGTTACAAAATTATCACAATAAATTTTTAGCGGTTTGACAATTTTATTGACTACTCCAAGTCTTGAAATAAAATTGCTCAATCAATTAACCTGAACTATGACCTCAAAACATGCCACAAATTCAGCTTCCATTATGGATACAACAATGACAAATTGCTTCATACTTTTCTATGAAATTGCTCCTCTGGATAAAAAATCCATATAACCAAAGACTTTCTTGTATCCATACAGTCGGCAAAGTCTGAATTTGTATATTCATTCACCTCAAGATGATCAAATTTCTTATAAGTAATCATGTGATTCTTTGTTTCTTGTAAGTATATTTAGACTTTTTTTGCGGCTTTCCAATGATCTAGTCCAGGATTTCTCTGATATATACCAACATACCAACTGCAAAACATCTAGGCTTGTAAATGTTTGAACATACATCAAATTCCCAACAACAAATACATAAAGGATATTTTCCATTTATCTCCATTCTAAATCATTATTTGAACATTGCATGAGACTAAATTTGTCTCCTCTATTTATTGGAACGGAAGATGTTGAACATTTATCCATTTTAAATCTCTCTAAAACTTTATTAATATATATGCTTTATGAGATAAACCTAACTGTCCTTGTGATCTATCACGAAATATTTCTATTCTTATCACATAGTATGACTCATCCATATCTTTCATTTCAAAGTTGTTAGAGAGAAATTTCTTAGTCGTACTTAATAGACCAAGATCATTAGTCGCAAGTAAGATATTATCAACATATAGAATTAGACATATAAACTTGCTCTCATTAGCCTAAAGATATATACACCAATCAAGATTTGTTGTTCATTTGTTGTTCTTCTTTATTTTTGTGTGGTTCTACAACAACTCGTGAAGAAGAAGTACTAGTTACAATAACTTGTACTCTAGCTTCCTTAATCTCCATATTTTCTAAAGCTTCACTCCCACTGGTTTTGTTGGGTTAAATTAATAATAAGATAATTAGTGTTTTAGAACATTTTGATATTGTTGGAACATTTTGATATTAATGAATCCTTGGTGATTATTATTTGATATTGTGAGTTTTTATTTTCTAATTATGATGAGAGATTTTAGCGTAAGATAAATAGACCATTGTTTTCCTTATTTGAGATATTACAAAGAATCAATAATATTCAATATTCAGAAATTCTTTGTTATCAAAATGGTATTAGAGCTAAGGTATCTTAGGGAGAGCTAGGGTTTTTCAGTGAGAATGGCCAGTCTGACGAATGTTATAGTTGTTCCCCGACTAATAAAAGACGTTAGTTATGATAGATGGCGTGTCCAAATGAAGACGCTCCTCAAAGCCCAAGATTGTTTAGATATAATAGAGGAAGGATTTGAAGAACCAGGAACCACAGAAGGATGAACGATCTCTACACTTAAGGCATTGAAGGAGGAACTTTAAAAAAATAGTGCAACTCTGTTTACGTTGTTTCGAGTTGTAGAAGATTCTGATTTTGAGAAGATTGTACATCTGCAACCGATGCATGGGATGAGTTGGGGAAGGAGTACAAGAACGATAGCTGAGTCACACAAATTCGGTGATAAACACTACATCGCGATATGAAGAGTATGAGAATGAAGAAGTTAGAAGGAGATTCATAATACATTTTGTGTGTTGAAAACGTGGTGAAACAACTTAATCAGAATGGGGAGACATTTTCTGCAGAACGAATCGTTGAAAAGATCTTGAGATTGTTAACAGATGAATTTAAGAACATAGTGTACACAATAGAGAAAACAAAAGATTTGTCCGAGTTCACAATAAAAGAGTTGGTCGGTTCTCTTGAAGTCTATGAACACCGAAAGAAGAAAAAGAAGGAGGAGACGATTATGAAATTATTCCAGAATGAGGAGAAGACTCTTTATTATAAAAATAATAGAGGAAAAGGATAAGGATGTAACGAAAGAGGACGAGGTGGACAATTTGGCCAAGGAGGCTGGGGTGATGAGAAAGAAGAAGGAAGAAGGAGTTCAACAAAATTAGTGAGGAAAAGAATGTGGTTGGAAAGGAGGTCGGTCGATAGACCACTCAAATATTGAGTGCTTCAAGTGTGACAAGTATAACCATTATGCAAAGGATTGTTACTCGATCAAATATTTCAACTGTGGAAAGGTGGAACATTTTGTTGAAGGCCAAAAATATGCCAAAGGAGTTTTTGGAAGAAGTAGTGCAATGTGCTATCTATGTGTAGAATAGGTGTCCACATGCAAAGTTAGATGATATAACACCACAAGAGGCATGGAGCGGTAAAAAACCGATTGTCTCATATCAGAGTGTTCAGAAGTTTAACCTATGGAGTATTTTCATCTCAACAATTGACTAAGCTTGAAGATAAGAGTAAGAAGTATGTGTTCATTAGTTATGATGAACCATCGAAAGCTTATAAGCTGTTGGATCCAATAAAAGGATGTCGTGATGTTTGATTTGATGAAATATTGAATTTTGAAGTAATTATGTTTAAGTTGTTATGGATAAAATGATCTGAACTATTATGGAAGAGAAGGTCCGAACTATTGTAGACGAGAAAGTTTGAACTACTATTAAATAAAAGATTTGAGATGTTACTGAAGAGAAGATTTGAGATGTTACTGAAGAGAAGATCCGAGTTGCCATGGATGATGAGATCCGAGCTATAGATCGAAATGACACTGGGGCAATAATCGAGCTACCGAACAATGTTCGGTCTATCGATGTTAAGTGGATGTTCAAGAAGAAACTTAATGCATAAGGAGAGGAGTTGGAGATATTTGTGTCCCAAGAGACGTATGTAAAGGAGATTCTGAACAAGTTTAAGAGACTGATTGTAATTTAGTCTCAACGCCTATAGAACCAATGCCAAGACTTTCAAAATTTGATGAAGGAAATTGAGTTGATTCGAGCAGATTTCGAAGCCTAGTTGGAAGTCTTCATTACCTCACAAGTACTAGACCGAATTTGTTGCTGAGTGTTGAAATTGTCAGTCAATTTATGAAAAATCCAAACTACTTTCATTAGAAGATGTTGAAGTGAATATTAAGGTATATCCAACGTACACTCTTATTCGGACTACTATACACAAAGTCAAATAATCATCGACTTATCGGATACTTACATCGATAATACATCGTATCACACAATTGTGATATTTCACTAGTACACATCATGTGTTTTCAATGTTTTGAAATTATAAATTATTTTTAAAAATTTATAACTCAATTGACATTAACTCAATTGACACTAACTCAATTAACGACTATTACGAAAAATAAGTTAAAATTAATACATAATTTTTTTTAGTCAAACAATTTTTATTCAATTTTTATTCATAAGAATATTTCTAATTCATTCTTAATCTTAAAATACATACTCAACATTCTCCACTGACAAAAAGAAAATTATTTTTCGTCAAACAAACACTATTTCATTGTTTATCGTCAAACAATTGAAAGTAATGTTTTCTAATCTAACTAGCTTTTTTTCTTTAGTCATCTATGGTCAAGGACTTAAACCATGCATTTGGCAAACGATTTCTATCACCATTATTAAATTATTTAATATACGATACAGCAGCTTACCATTTCATTGGTTTGATTAAATCCTACTTATACTCTAAACATTTAAATCTGATTGAGTGTAATGGAAAGAGATGAATGATAACTTTTTTGGGCAACTTTTATCATAAATTTCTTGTAGTTAAAGGAAACCAAACCTAACCTACAAAATCATTACTCACTTTGACAATTTTTTTTCAGTATCATGTTTAGCTTAATAACTCATACACTGATTTAGCTTTATATATGTTTAATTATTACATGAACTTATCATATTATTTGACAAACAATTTTAGCTACATATATTTTTATTTTATCAAATTATAAGTTTGTTTACCCATGCTTTTTTACAAAATATCTCATTTTTTAAAATATTATATTATTTATTATAGTTTTGTAATAAAATGTTTTATATTTAAATGAAGAGGGATAAACATTTAAACATTAACTAAACACTACTACAGAATGATCATTCAACGTCGGGTGTGGAAGGCATTCAACGTCGATTCCAATGACGTCGTTGAATCAGGCGTCGTTGAATGTCAAAGGATTCTACGTTGGTTCAGAATACCCGACGTTGAAAGTGATATATATCTACGTCGGTTAACCAAATGTCTGTCGTAGAAATTAGTAAATTCTACGTCGGTTATTGAACTAACCGACGTTGAAAGTTATATATACAACGTCGGTTATTGCATTAACCGACGTTGTAACAAATATACTACGTCGTTTAATGCCATAACCGACGTTGTATTTTCGTTACAACGTCGGTTAATGCAATAACCGACGTAGAATATCCCTTTTTTTTTAAATGTTGGTCTGTTTTAGTGCCACCAACAGTACACGACCTGCTATAATCTCAGTCCAGACAATATATTTATTTCAGCTAATCACTAATATATAAAATGATAGATATATATGTCAAAATCAGCCAAATTATGTACAAAATACACAAAAAATTATCAATCAATCCTATTCCTAACTACTTGTACAAACTTTTCTGCCCATTTGTTTCTAACCATGTCTATAGTATCCATAGGCAAAGGTTCTATATCTTTAAATGCCTGTAAGAAGTTCACAATAATAGAATGGTAAACCCTAAGCAATAAAAATAAAGGAATTGAATATAATAGCAAATGTCAACTTACCTCATTCCAACTATCCCGAATGCTACCAAAAATGATGAGTCACATCCAATACATTACATAGTAGCCGCACTTCGTATCCTCCATTTTGTTTGTTACACTAAAAATGACTAAATATGTTAAAAATAACTATTAAATTTGAACATAAATTAATAGATAGTATAATATATATATAAAAGCTACTTACTTTGATAAAATTCCAATTTGGAGTCTGTGCTTTTACTTGTGTGTTTTCCACCTAATGTACTACAAACCTTTAGAGCACTATATATTGAAAAGAAGGGGGTTAGAAATAGAATAATCAAGATGTTTAGACATAATATAAGAAATACTTACTCGTTTACAATATTTTTTAGCTCCATGTCGGGTTTCCTTCCCAATGAGCAGAACCAACACACAAGATTCTGCTTTGGACAAATAACTAATAGCTGCTAGTGGTTTCTGTATATACACATGATTAGAATCTATTAAAAAAACTTGTGTAAAACTAGAAGAGGCTGGGATAACTTACGAATGATGGTATGCTCCAAGGTAAATATCTTTTTTAGAATCAGTGATCCAATTCTGCATGTAACTCAGAATTTGATCACGCTTATTCCTAGACTTTTGTATGGATTGAGGCTCGAAGAATCCATACACATGACCAATGCCCTGCTCCACTATCATTTCGTGCATCATCCTAAAATATGCCAATTTAAGTGAACTTATAGCTTATATATTTACTAAAATGAAAAGAGTCATGAAAGATATGAACTTACAATGTCCAAAATTGTAAAACAGCTATATTTAGACATTGATTGCCCATCCCAATCTCCAGGGCATCAGTGTGGGATTGGGTTGTCCGATAACCGGGCTAACCCAAGAACTAGTTTTGAAGGGTTCTGTGGAGTCGTCACCGATGTTTTTACCGGAAACATCGGAAAAGGAGTTAAAAGGCGTTGGTTTTTTGAAAAACCAACTTTGGTCGTTAGAACCAGAGTTGGCTAAGAGAGTTAGTTACGTGTAAAGGAAGTGTTAGTTCCTTTACGACGCCCCTTTCGGGTTCCCTATGACAGGCCAGCTATTTAAAAATATTTAAACTGGTGAAAATTACGCTTTTACCCTTTTATTATGCAGAGTTTAAAATTATGACTACATGACCCTAGTATATATTGCATAATTTAAAATTAAAGCGGTAAGAGTAGAGAGGGAAAATGTAAACCTCCAAAGCACGCTTTTCTATTAATTCCTTAAAATTTAGGGTGTTTTGTGGCAGCCCTTCACTCTACACAACGTCAGAAACTTCTCGAAACGCCGAAAAACACTCACAGAAACACTCAGAAGCTCCGGAAATGCGTCGGAGGGATTCTAGAGAGAGAAACTTAGGTGATTTCTAGAGAGAAGGAGGAGAAACTGTGTGTGTGGAAATGAGGGAATGGAGCCCCCTATTTATAGTTTTTCGCGCCTAGCAGGTCGAGACCGCCGTCTCGTCTGACAGGGTCGAGACTGCCGTCTCGACAATCGGGACCGCCGTCTCGCCAAACGAGACCGCCGTCTTGTCTTTTGCAGGTGGCGAGACCGTCGTCCGGGAAAGCGAGACCGCCGTCTCGTCTTTCGTAGGTGGCGAGACCGCCGTCCGGGAAAGCGAGACCGTCGTCTCGCCATTCGCAGGTGGCGAGACCGCCGTCTCGCCAAACGAGACGGCGGTCTTGCCACTTGCATGAGGCGAGACGGCGGTCTCGTCCCTAAAAAGGCGAGAAACCTTATTTTCGTGCCAAAAAGCCCTCCTATCCTAGTATGTGGCCTAATAGTCTCTCCTAGTGACTTGTTAGGCTTCGTCCATCTTCGAATAAGAGGTCCTCTACTCTTTATTTGGAGGCCGGACAAGATTTGTGGTCTCCACTCTCAATAATTATTTTGGTCCTCATTTATTATGAGAGTCAAATATAAAAATGTTAAGTGTTACGAGACTATTATTAGACCAAGTTTTATTAGAAAAATCTGAAAAAAAAATGCCTTTTAGTATAGGGGTGCCTTGGATCCCATACAATGATGCTGAGTTTGGAAAGGTACAATCCGAGGGACCGGCGGGTACGATGTAAAAAAAAATATTCTTTTTAAGATTTTATTAAAAAAATATATCATAGTTATTTACTTAATAAACGTTAATTCAAATACAAATTGTTGCTACTAATAAAAGTCTCTTCGATCAACAATACTTGTATTTTGTAAAATTTGTCTGTTCCTTTATCTTAATTTCCTTTTATCTGTATATTCTATTCAGCTCCAAATCTTTCCTAATTCTATTATTGTCCTATATGCCATTTTTTTAAATAATTTACGTGATTTTCGACGAAATTTTCATTATATGTTCAACACGTGGCCGACTCTAAGATCGAGCACTTGAAGAATTGGATGATCTAGAGACGCCACACACACAATACATCTTTCATTGCAACTTTATTTCGCATCAAATTACTCGTTAATTATTAGCATATATGTGTGGGTAAAGCTAGCATTATTACCGAACATAAGAACGAAGCAGTACAATTCTAAATATGGTTACAAAATCAACTCATTATTAGAATGTATGGATTGAAAACCATCCTCAATTTCATCCATAAGTTTCCAAGTACCATCTGATTGTTGAACCATACCCTTGTTCTCGTGCACCCTCCATGCCACAGGAACAAGATATTCATCTTTCAGAGCATCCATGCTCTTGTTGACAAGTGCAATGTCACGATTCACCTCCAAATTGAACCCTCCCTTTTTCCCTTGCGTTCCAGCCACTCCATGCAAGTACGCCTCCAAGTTATGCGCATTCACGTCATCCTTCAAGTACTTGGACTTTGTAGTATCGATGACTAGTTCCTCGCCCACATCGGAAAAGCCTAGAAAGAGACTAACTGGGACAATATCCGTTTCATTACGAACACGCAGTGCTCGCAGATCTTTGTAGCCATTGAAGGCGTCCTCAAAGCTAGAGTCTCCTACACGAGGACTCGCGTATGCAAATGCTGTGACGGGACACGCTTTCTGAGGTTGGTCTTTTGGTTTGTTCAACCCTCGGGCAGCTATGTCCACTGCATTTAAAGTTGCAAGTGCAGCACCCAAGCTGTGTCCTGTCACACTTATTCTAATTTCTTCATTCTTGTGTTCCTCCACCAGTCTTCCAACCTCGTCAAGGACCTGCATAATTTTCTTCATACAAATTCTTGAAAGAGAAATTTGAAACTTTATTATGTAACATGTTCATATAGTACACAACATGCTCTCCTTGAATTAGTTAGTAATTAAATGTTTGTTGCTGAAATATTGAGATTTATGTGTGAGGTGGATGTTCTGTAAATATATATTTTGCTTAAAATGTTACCTGGTTTCTAGCACTGGTATTAGTGAATTTTGAACCTGGGTTTTTGGAGGTGTAAATAGAGTAAAAACCATGGTGCACTTGAGCAGAAGCACCATCACCAAAAATCTCAGGCGCAGTATCCAAATGGAAATGAAAATCCTTAACCCATTCCGCAGCCTGAATGGTTCCTCTCCAAGCAACCACAATATCTCTCCTCCCCAATGCTTCTTTCCCTTCATCGGTGGCAACAGCAACATACCCGATCCAGTTCGATTGCATGCTCCAAGCATCCTTCGAAAACGACCTCAAGAGAAACGCCTCAGAGTCGCTGAACTTGGAAGTTGCGTACAGAAACTTGGTCACCAAATACTTGAAAGGGGTCCCTTTTTCCAAACCAACTTTGGCGAAGAAATCCCTCCTAGAATATCGACTGTTACCAGCAAACTTTGATGCTTTTTCCGAGTTGAAAGCATCGTATGTAGCTTGAGCAAGTTCTCCGTAGTGTATTATGTAACGCCGAAGATCAATGTCTAGAGGGTCTAGCAGACCTTTCCAATGGCTTCTCCCACTAAGATCTCTCCATTTTCTTGCAATGCTACCCATGGAGCTTCATCAATTCAAACCTATCAAAAACTGTGATGGATAAGCTTGTTTCAAGCTCTATATATAATGACTCCATGCATGCCTAAAAGAATCCTCTTTAAAAAATATGACCTTTTTTTATTTTCGTCTTCGTAATGTTTACTTCCTTAGTTCTTTTTAATTATAAATTGAGAAGGGAAAACCCTTTATCTACCAAACATTCACTATACAACCTAATTTAATGATATAATAATAATAAACATAAAAAATTAAATATGTATTATTATTATATTAAAATAGATGTTTAAAGTTTAAGATAACATTAATTATTTTTTTAATTATATATTTTTTTATCTAATTTTAATTATTTATTTTGTACTTATTAAGGAAAAATGAAAAACATAAAATAAGAAATGTCATAAATATTTTATTAATGAAAAGAAAAATTAGGTTTTACGTAAAGTTTGAAAAACAATATAGAGCATCATTTGATTAGTGTTTTTTCGAATTTTATGTTAAAATAAATTTATATTTTTGAAATAATTGATATAAAATTAATTTATACAGTGGTTGGGTGTTTTATGAAATAGATGTGTAAACGCATTGGTTGTGGTGTTGGTGAGCATAGCTCTAATGGACTTGGTCTTGTCTTAAATGATGGTCTTGATCTTATTCAGAACGCACCACTTGTGGAGCTGGTAAGGATTTGCCCCTAATGGAGATAGTCTTTTCTTAAATTATGGTTTTCATCTAAATATCTTATTCATATATGTTAAATAGGCTATTTTGCATTGAAACATTGTAAATAAGTATATTTTAAAAAGTTAATTATACTTTGGTAAAAAATTATATGTTAATAGGTGTAATGAGATTATATAAATATATAAAAAAAATTAAAGTTAAATATAATTTCATCAATATTTTTTTTAATTAATAATTATTATTGAATTTTATTGTCCATGTTTGTTTTTGGAGGTCAAATTTAGACAAAATATATGAATTTTTGGAAAAAAAAATTCATCGGAAAAAACAACAATTACACAAGTTCAATCTAAACAAGGTATTAATATCACTTTTAATTTAAAATTTTAAGATATTATTCAATCGTAGACTTAATTTAAATTTCCCAACAATATTAATATTATGTAAAAAATATTAATATTAAACTTACATATATAAAATATAATATAGTTTACTATCATTAAAATAAACTTAAAAAAAAAAACTAAAATAATATTTTGAACAGAGTATATAAAAATCTTACTTGATTTTAATTTAATGTTTTCATTTTTTAAAATATTAGAAATTAATTTTGAATAACTATTTTTAAAATCAGTTTAAAAAAATTGTGTAATAACTTTAATTTAAAAATATTTTAATAACTCTTGATATTTTTTACTTTGTCTTTTTTAATACATTTCCCTCATTTTATGGATGACTCACTTTTTGATATTCTTTCATCGATTTTCTTAGACATGATTCCATCATTTTTAGCTTTAACAAACACTGTACTTATTCTTACTATGATAAATCTTTTTAAAAGAATTGATAATCTTTAAAATAATCATTTTTTAAGTTAATCATTATTTAGAACTGAAGATACAATATATTTTTTTATAAATGAACAACTCTTTTATTTTTATTTTTTAAAATATGATATCTTTAATATCTAAAAACAATCTTTAATTTAATTCCTTATATCTTGCATAATATTATATTTTAACCAAATATATACACTACTTATCCAATTTTATGACTTATAAATTATTCTCGCTAGAAAATAATAAAAATTACAAAATTTATGACTTATAAATTATTCTGGATAAAAAAAAATTAAAATTAGAATATAAAATAAGATCGCACATATGGATTTTTGTGTTTTTAGAATCGAGTTTTGTTTTATACCGAAAAAATATTCCTAAGTTAGTATGTAAATATAAATATTATAATCTAAAAAAGAGTATTAATATGTTTGTAAAAAAAAATTCTAATTTGTAGATTTTTTTATCCATATTATTTTAAATAATAATTTATATCAGATTAATGCTAATTATTATATTTTTAATATAATATTATTTATAATAATTTCAATCATTATTTAAAATATAATATTAATTAAATATTAAAAAAATTAATCATTTAACATTTACCGTAATATAATAATTTAAATCTCTATTTTAAGTTAAATAATATTAAAACTATAAAATATAATGAATAGTCATAGTTGACTAAATATTAAAAAAACTGTTAAAATAAATAAAAATACAGACTATAATTAAAAAAAAAATAAACCTAGAAAAATTAAGTATGAATGACAAAGATAAAAAATAAATAAATTGTTATGAATAATAAACTAAATCGTAATTATATATAAAGTGGATTTCTCTCTTTCCCATACTCTTCCTCTCTTCTGTGTAATACTTAGATTTAAAAGTAAACTACAATAATAAAAATATTTTATGAACTTAACTATGCTTTTAGATTTTGAAAATTAAGATCAATTTATACATTGAATTCGAAGCTTCATTTTGTTATATAGCATTAAACCATTATTTTATATCAATATTATTTTAAGTATATTTTTGTATTTATAATAGTATAATTAATTAATTTTATTTATATAATTAACTTCATAATATCTACATCTTCATAATATTTATAGTAGTATATTTATTTAATTAAATATATGTAATTTATAATTATATTAACATAAATTCTTTATCTACTGATATGATTTATTTCAAATAGTGGGAAGATATAGACCTATTATTTTATATAAAAAAAATTTCTGAGTGTATGATATATATATATATATATATATATATATATATATATATATATATATATATATATAACTATTTTTTATACTTTATCTAAATAATCATAGTTGATTTCGTTTGGGTAACTCAAAAATAATACTTCGTCCAAGTAATCCATACACGATATTTCATTTGAATTTCCTGAACATACTTGTTTGTTAAATAATATAACTGATTAATAAATAATATAACTATGTAAATTTCATTATTTAATGTGCTTGTCTGTGTTATATTCAATTATAATTATGTCTAATATTAGTTTGTTTTTATTTTTATTTTTTACCTGAAAAAAATAAAATACATACTATTCGAATTGAACCTGTGTTTATGCACGTGTTTACATACTATTAAAGTTACAACTCTATCATTCCTTGATAATTAGTCTTCTACCTTATTTCTGATTTTAAAAATGAAACATAATTTTTATCATTGCTCAATAATCTCTTTTTTAAAATTCATAATCATATTGAATCTTTCTTGCCCAACCCAACTCAAACTTTCTCTCTCTCTTACAAGATAATTAAGGCATCAGTATGCATGTGTTGGAATACATTGATTTTTTTTTTATTTGAAAATAAAATGAAGGTTTAATTTCTTCATCAACATCTTTAAAAACTTCAAATAATATATCTTTGATAATTTTGGTCAAATAAGATATAAAAATGAAAGGCAAAATAAATTAATTTATCTCATTTTAATCTATCTCACCTATAATCCACAAAAATCGGATCAAATGAATTAGTTCACCATAATAAAATATATTATAAATTTCAAATTATCTCATTAGAATTGATAGCTTGAAGAGACTAACAAATCAATCTACCAATATATTTTTTATATACATTTAAAAAAAATACTTATTTAATTATATAAATATTTTTTAATTTTTATTCATTAATTAATACTTTTATTAAATAAATTCAAAAAAATTATTTAATTAATAATTATTTAAATTATAATATTATAAAATATAATATTTTTAATTATTATTTTTTTAAAGCTTGTTAATCTATCATCTCCGGATCTTGATCAGGAAAATTAATAGATTAAATAAAATAAACCAAAACAAGCATATTCCATCTATTTAATATGGATTAGTAGACCGATCCATAAAAGCAACTTCAACTGGAGTAAAAAGGTAAATTTAATCAAGATGCAGTAGACAAATGATAGTTGTTCTAAGTTAAAGCATCTTGAATTTGCACGATCTAACAAATAAAGACATTATGCTTAAAACAATGTTGCCAAAAAGACCAAAATGCAGTCACGGTAAAGGGATCGATCAACCAGGATTCCCAACCCTGCAAAGTGATATAAAACAGAATAAAATAACTACATCCTTCATTAATGTACAAATACTTCCACAAAATTGGAATGATAAATGATTTTTTTATTATTATTATTTAAGTTGAGAGCTATAGGATAATTCAACTTCAATACGTAACTAACCCAACTCCCCCATAAATACTACTGTGAACCTAGGCTAAAAACATCGATTAATAAGGTCTAAATTTCCTGGCAGCTCTCATTTGGTGCAGACGTTTTTTATCCTCCTCAAATTTGCTCTGCAGTGCCATGATCTCTGCAAACAAAACAAATATGGTTTATATCAGTTTGACCACTAAGAAAAATAATCAAAATCGATTTAGAGAGTTCCTGTGTTTTAATTTACAACAACTAGAGCTAAGAAACAACATGAGGAGTAAAGTGGGTTTAAAATCTAGAACACAACAGCAGTTATGATAAAATATATGGTGTAAAGCATGAGACTTCATCATAAAATCAAATAATTCCTCAAGTAAGTCCAACCCACGGGCAACAAGACATTCATTTCATCATCCAGAAACAGAATTTGCTAGTGTTTAGAGAAACAGGATTTCAGTTGTGAATCTTGAGAACAACAAAAGTTAGGGAAAGTCAAATAAATATTCAGGCACGGGAATAAAAAACGAAAAACATTACGGTTTACATTTTTTATGTATTAATGAATTCATTAGAAACAGAAGAAAAGCAAATGGCATCAGCCTGTACAATTTTTTTCCAATCTTTGATAGAAATCTTCCAAATAGCTGACATTTGTTTTGTGACACGATGAAAGCAACTTCTAAGTCAATTTCAAAAAACGAAACAATACCATTTCTCTGTGCTTCTCTTTTTTGAAATCGGTAGAAATCTAGACCAACTTCTTTACGTTTCTTTTTGGTCATTTTATTCTCCACAGCTGCTTGAGCAACCGAACCCACAGCAATTCCAGTTTCAGAATCGGTAGTTTTCTTTCGACCTTTATGGTGTACAACAACCGTCCACCCCCTTCTGCAGCAAGGGCTTCTTTTTCTTTTCTTTCCTGCATTAATAAATAAATCATTATATGTAAAAGCTCAAACATTTAAGGATTTCAAAAAGATGCTTATTTGATGTAATGGGACAATAGTCACATTAACATATAACCCATTTTAGTCACATACTGCAAATGCAATTCAAATCCAACAGAGTGCCCCCTCCTCAAAATGACGCCAGTGTTCTATCACAACAAAACCTCAAAATTCGATTTAGTGTCCTTTTCAAATGATTTTCCTAAGTTTTTATTGGTTCCTCTCTATCTCTAACTATAGGGCCTATCATGCATCTGACCAACTCTCCTTACTGGAACTTCTATTGTTTTCTCCCACAGTCAAACCAATTTTAGCAATACTAACATTTTATCATGCATCTGACCCTTGCTTTCTACCTAATCTATTCATTATTGATTATGCCTAATATTTTATGGCCACTTATTCATCACAGCCATAGCATCCTCATGTTTGCAACAACACTAACATGGACTTCTCTTGTTGACTCTTTACCATTCACTCAACATATAATACTAAACAATATCACAAGATCTTGTTTTGTGCAGTAAAATTTTCATTAAGCTTTAGAAGCATTATTTTATTCACAAATAACCCTCTGTTTCAAAATAAGATATTTAAGGTTGGGCTACACAGACCAATATAAATATTAATTTTCATTATTTCAATAAATTTGTTAGTTTTTTTTTTTTTCATTAATACTCTTATCATCTTAATATTATCTCTCCATCCAAAATCACTCTTAATAACTTTATTATCTTCTCTCGCTACAATATATATAATTAAAAAGACAAAAGTATAATTGGTAAAAGAGTAATTAATGCAATCTTAAACTTTGTAAATGATATATATTTAGAAACAATTTTTTCTCAGCAAAACGTGATATATTTTAAAACAGAGAAAGTAATAACTAAGACACTTCGTCATATCATTCACCCCAACTTCATGTTCAATTATCTTGTAGATCCAAGATACTTTGAGACTTGTGGAATTGAATGGTCCCCAATTTTCACCTCTAAACTAGAATTAGTGTTACATCCAACATGCTTCATTTTGTTCATGCTTAATCAGAAATGTGCATCCAAAGGTTTTCTCCACTACACTAGTTACCATTAATTGATCTCCATTTGCATACTATTATTAAACTATTTGTAAAAAGAATACTGTAGGGATATCAATGGCTTAATCAGATTTGTTGTTACTATAAATTGAGCATTAGCTCTTTTACAAGGATCCTTCCGCAAAGAGTCAATGCTCATTTACAATAATAACAAATCTGAATCTCTCCTATCCTTCCCCCATTTTATAAATTATATCTAATTAACCCCTCTAACAAACTAACTAACCCATTGATATTCTATCTTTAAAAACTTCTCGTTCTCCTAATATCCTAACAAATACATTGTAGCATTAACTATGGAATATGTTCAGTAAGCATATCCAAAAACAAGATAAAAGGATAAAGACTCAAAGTAGACCCTTGGTGTAAACCTATAGTTATAAGGAAATCCTCAATTACCCCACTATATGGTAACCCCCAGCATAAATAAGTTTGATTACTTGCTTATAAGAAATACAAACTCTTTTCTTCTCTACGGCTAGACTTCTCTTAGCATGAAAGGCCTTTTTCAATTCATCAAAACCAAAGGTCTTCCTATTTGTTTCTTTCGGTATGTATCCAATAATACTCTTAAAAGGTATATTATTTCCACAGTTGACCTATCTAGCATAATACCAAATTAATTTTCTGAAATCTAAGAGTCTTGTTTATCCTTTCAACTATCCTATTGCAATTTTTATCGATTCAACCAGGACTAGAACTCAAAAATTCTATTCTTTAAATTATTCATATGAACTTTTATTCTTCATATGCCTTTAAAGTTGCAAGTTGGGAGAACTACAACAAATCATCTTTGAGTAAACTCCACAAAGTACAAATGGGAATAACTCAGTATCTTAACACCCTTCTAGGACCAGATACCATTCTCAAAAAATACAAGCTGCATAAAGTGAAAACATCACCCAGTACACAACACATGGAGGCAACACAACAGTAAAAAAGAGACAACTATAACTGGGATTGATATGTTAAAGCCCTTTTGGGAAATGAAGGACTTATAGTTATTTTTCAAAGGCATGGAATGAAGCTCCAATTGAATAAGATATTAGGAAACATCAATATTATATCACATAAACAAAAATCATGCCCAAAGGAAAACGTTCACTGACACTTCCATTTAGCAACAAAACAGCATAAATAACCAAAATTTAAAGAAATGGTTTTATGTAACAACATGAGCATCCAAATTGGTTCGTGAATTTGCCTGAAGAAAAAGGTCTATCTAATGAAGCGGCAGTTAATATGACAAGAGTGTCTAATCATTCTGTTATCATTTTATGCATGTTTGTCAAAACATTTACCTCTTCCAGTTTCTCTTCATGAGCAGTTATAAATTCATCAATTTGGTGTTGCAATGCATCCAATCCTGGTCTGTTGTGATGGTATTCCATGATCCATTCTGTAATTTGAGAGGTACCCAGTCAGAAACTATACTAGATACAATCATTAATAGTAAATAGGTTACAAATATAGACAAAATATGAAGGTGCATGCATCATTCAGCTAACAGATTGAAAGAATAATGTTAAAAGACACCTCTAAATTTTCACACATAGAAGATAGCGTTGGGTGATGGCAAATGATGAGAGATATACAGATGAAAATTAAATTAACATAAAAATCCGGAAATATGGCAATTACTATAACAAATAGAACCAAAATACATTTAAATGGACTTGCAACACAATACAGTAACTATGACATCATTTTTGACATTACAAAATATATGCTCATCATACTTTTCATTCCTTTAGAGCAGTCATCATCTCCAGAGGAAATTGTATAAACTTCCTCCTGCTTGTTGTTCCCTTCTCCCTTTTCCAGGGAATTTTGAAACTCCTTTTTCCGTTTTTTCTTATCTTTCTTTGACCTACCTACAAGATTGACAAAAATTTCATGAGGGGTACAAATGTATAAATTCAAACATTACATTAAAACAAAAGAATTAAAATAGAAAATGTATTTTATTACAGGGTTTGATAACTGCCCCAGTATCAGAATCTCTATGCCCATGAAAGTCTTGGATCTCCTCAGCATTAGAATGACAATGGTCTACTACTCCATCTGTTACCATTTCAACAAAGATGTTGAACATGACCAGGGTGACATAGTTAACTTAAGTTTTATAAAAAGATGTTTACACTAGATGCCAGAACCGGGTTAACAATGCCAGCAAAAGAAAATTAACACAATATAGTATTATAGAAGTATGAGCAGTTGTTCGATGACTACTAAAACTAAAATATATTCTTGTTCAGATTCCGACACAAACCCAGATCCCAAACATAACTTCCAACTCACCACTTTTCTCGTCCAAATCAACTTCTTCCTTTGGTTTTGGTTTTGGTTTCCTAGCTAGACTTTTGTCCTTGTTCTTCCCTTTTTGTTTATAGAAGCCTTCTCCTTTGCGTCACTAGCATGTATTCCATTGTCCACTGAAACAAACACTGTACATCAGATACAGATGAACAAAAAGGTGATGATTATGAAAACAACGCGCATTTACCTTCAACGCTCTCCACAGTAGCATGCGTCTCAACTTCAGCATTTTGTTTCCTGTTCCTTTTCCTCTTCTTTTCCTTAGTATGTGCGTCACTTTTAGCCTTCTTTACCTTCATGACAATTAATACTCACCCTGTGAATCAACAATATTATGGTTAATCCGTAAACTATGAATCCAGTATGCAGGTTTTTGTTATTGATTGATAAATAAATGCAGTACCTTAGGGATGTAAAGGTAGTTGGATTGAGAAAGAATGTGGAAGCAGAGGTTTGGGCGGGAAGAGTAACTGGGGGTTGTTGTTGGGGCCGACTAGGGCAATTGGGACATTGGAACAATGAATCAGGACGAAGAATCCTTATTCTTTCACTCAATATTTATTTATATAACCAAATTTCTAACAAATAAATATATTTTCATATATAATTAAATGTATTATAATTCCAATTTGTAACAATAAATACTTTTAAATGTATATACATTATATTTTTTAGATTTATAACAAATAACCAATATTATGATATAAGAATATTTATAATTGTTGATAATCTTTTTGAAAAATATTCAAATTTCATTTAAAAATAAAAATGAAATATTAAAAAAAAAAAAGTTAGATATCCCTGTTAAACAAACTTATATAAGACACTTGATTATGAATAGACTTTGGATTTTGATTAAATTCATTGGAAGATTTTCATTTAATTTATTATAAATTATAAAATTACTGTTTAATTAGTGGATTATTGATTCATCTAGTAACCTACTCTGCATTAGTGATTGTCAATCAAATGGCTTTACCATTCCAAAAGGAGGAATCGGCCATACCAAAATGCTGTGTCAACTTGAACACCAAATCCTCTCTCACGGGTATGAGGCATTCAAGTTGATAGTTACATTATTAAAACAACATTGCTTTAACTGTCTAAACTCTAGTTTGGCTCTGGAGGAAGATACCAATGTTGATATCAATGTTAATATCAATGCTATAAACGGAAGGTAAGGGATTGAATTTGAACAAATATAAAATCAATTACAAGACCAAAGTTTATCTGACAAACAAAACAGGGAGGGACCAACATTTAACTACGCTTCACTTAAATTTGGAACGTTGAAATACCAACCTGCTACGGCAGAGATGACTTGAATAGGAAGGGAGGGCGGCGTTCACGGCGGCAGCGTGAATGCGTCTTCACATGCGGGGGCGCAAGGGAGGCAGGACGGGTCGCGAGGGAGACAGGACGAGGAGATGGCAGGAGGAGCGTGAGGAATGAGATGAGAGGGAGGCACCGTGGGCGTGGGTGGTGTACGCAATTCGCAGGCAGAGAAAAATGAGATGAGATCTTTACGAGTGATCAAGTTAGGGTTTTAGGAAATTAAGGGAATTACGAGTTATTACATAAACCCCAATATATCCTTTGAACTTATTTCTTTACCCGTATGAAATAATGAAAAGAACGGGAGAGACAATTTAGCACGATATATCAAATTCAAATTATGGAACAGATCGGGCCCATGGGGGTGGGTTTTTTGTCACAACTTTCTTAATTATCTTAGTGTTTTATAAATGTTAGAAAAATTAAGTTTTACTATTCGTTTTTATTAAATTTTTTCTATCTTAATCTGTTTCTGTTTTATATTATTATTTTAAAATAATTATATCTACAATAAATTAAATTTAATTTTTTTATCTTATTTTTATAATTAATAAATATTTATAATTTTATAACATTTAAATATTATTATTCATTAAATATATTTTTTAATTTATTACATTTATATTAATATATATATATAACAAATATTTAATATTTTTCTTTATATAAATATAAAATATTTATGACATTATTATTATTTTTTAAATTATCATTTTAAAATGCTAATAAATATTAGTTAGTATAAAATAATAAAAGTTTTAATAATTAATGTTTATTAATTTTTTAAAATATAATTATTTAATTAAGATAAAATTTAATAAATTAAATCTAGAAAATATAATAACAAATCTTAATAAAGATAAATTAAAAATAAAATTATAGTAAGTATGATGAGATTGATAAAGAATATTTAAAAAAGATAAAAAAATAAATTTGTATTTATATTATTAAAAAGATTGAAAAAATTAAATTGATTAAAAAAAATTTAAGATATTTTATCTGTAGAAATTTTTATTCTCTTACACATTTGTTCAACCTATTTAGGGACGGGTTGACCTTATTCAATATATGAAAAATACTAATAATGAGACATGATTCTCACACCTTTATTTTGTTTTCTTGTTCCTTCTCCACCACTGATTGTTCCTTCTCCACAACTGGTTGTTCCCTTTCCTCCATTAGGTCTCTACGCGCACCTTTTCATAGTGTTTTTGGTGGAATTTTGATCGATTTCGATTTTTAACGGATTTTGTTCTAACCAAATTCCAACCACGTAAATTCTTTTTACTTAGGCTAGCAAACGATTTTCAATCGAAATGTGTATGAGGATCGAAAATCATGATGTTTGAAAATACTAACAACGCAACCTAATGTGCAGATTAATAATCGAAAATGCTGTTTTTTTTTGGGATTTTGTATTTAAAGCACTCGAAGTAAAGAAAACAGTAAAATGTCAAATCGAAGAGCAATACAAAATATAAAGCTGCGAAGAGATATAAAATACGGAAACCTTAAATTTGCATTAAATGTAAACGACAAAGAATCGAAATTGCGGGAATGTAAATGGCAGGAAATCGAGATTGCATAAATGTAAATAGCAGGAAATTGAGATTGCATAAATGTAAATAGCAGGAAATCGAGATTGCATAAAGTGTAAACAGCGAAAAACTTAGATGCATAATCTTAAATAGTCAGATAACAAGGAATCGAAAGTACATGAACTTAAAGTTGTTTGAACATAAACTGCATCAAAGTAAATAACATGAACATAAATTACCAGGGAAAGTAAAGAAAGCGATAAAGGCAGTCAATGAAAATGAGATCGCCAGAAACTTCATGATTGTGTCGTTCTCCTGTAGACTTCTCACTAGTATTTCTGTTCTCTCTGCCAATTCCCCTCTCCTTTTCAGTCTTCGCTCTATTTATAGAGCATCTTTGAAGTAACCTCCCAAGAGTGGTTAATACCACTATCCCCACGATCCTACGTACCCGTTCCTTTAGTTTTACAGTTTTAGAAACTGCACTCCACGTTCTTACGTATAAGAGAACTGCTCCTCCTTCGATCTTTGTTGCGGTTTAGAAACTGTTTCCCACGTTCCCTATGTGTGTTAACTGCTCCCTCGATCTCGATTTCGGACATCGAGTATCTTAAATTTTGCTTTTGATTCCCTTTAATTTTGTACTATTCTAACTTCAACAATAGGCATCGAAATTTGTTTCTTCGATTCTCGATTTTGATTCTCGATGTACTTTCATCTTCGTGGTTACCGGCTTTTACCAATTTCATCGAAAATACGTTCTCGATGTCTTTTACCAATCGTATGGTCTTTGATTTTTCCTTTCCTTCATTTTTTCGATCCCTTAATCGATTTCCCTTTAACAGAATGCCCCCTTGGAAGAATATAAAAGTTTGTATTTATATTCTTTCAACATCATTCCCGCCTTTTGGAGGCCCATCAGAACTTAGGGTTTAGGGTTGCTTGGGGTTTTAGGGTTCTTTCCACTTTATGTCACCTATCATGTCGGTTCTGCCGCCTCACTGCACACGCCACATTAATTATCATTCACCTCCGTCGCTTCCAATATCCTAGAAAGTTTCCTTTAAACATTTGTTAACATTTTTACCCTTGTTTTTCACTACGCACTTCATTTACTCCTCCTTTGCATCTTCGTCTTCTCCCTGCACCTTCGTCTTCTACCTTTGTCCTCATCTCGCTCTACCGATTACTTGGAATGACAACCTCATCCAAATCCTCGACCTTTCCACCCCACCACTTCCTTCGGTGGCCACCAACCTATTGGAGATCAATAACCAGAAATTCGCTCCAGTTCCTCGATGGAGGAAGCTTCTCGAGAAAATCGGCGAGACGCAGGTACTCATTCCCTATACTGTCGATAATATTAATTACGCTTTCGGAGGTCCTATCCGCTATTGTGGCGGATCATTTTCTTCTTCTCTCGGCCTTCCTTCGGAGAGTAAAGTTCTTGTCCATCGGCCTGAGGTTCGAATAGATTTTCCGCACATTGCGTCCAAGGCATATCGAACGGGCCCACCTCACAAAAAACCCTCGTACATGAAATGGTTTGATCGAATTAAGGCTAAGTTTGGGAACCATTGGAGGGCTGTAGGAATTTTCGATTTTCTTCATTTGTCTTAGTGTGACCTGTCCTTCTTGGATATGTCCATGTTTTTATCTGCTATTCATTTATGGAATAAGGACTTGCATGCTTTGGAACTATCTTGTGGCCCTTTTTCGCCCACTCTTTTTGAAATTGCTGCTATTACCGGGCTAAAACCCATAGGAGAAAAATATTTTAAAGGTGCTTTTTCTTCGGACAATTCCTTAAGGTCCAAAATCAATTGGGAATCGAAAGCCTATGGGCATTTTCTCGAGAAACATTTCATTGATGACTCAATAGTGGTGCATTTTCGATGAAGAGCACGTGGCCTTCTTGGTATACTTGGTTATGCACCCACGTCTTCTGCCCCCGATCCATCCAAATTACATCCCACCTCTATAACCTCGCCTATATTCTCCACACTGGCCAACCACAAATTAATTTAGCCAAGTTATTATTGGCCCATTTTTATACTGCTTTCGATGAGGCCGTCGATATTTTGAACGCCCCTAGGGCCTCGGGGAATTTTTTAGGTCCTATTTTGTTTATTCAATTATGGCTCACCTCGATTTTTGAAAGTACCCTCCCCCCAACCTTACAAGGAAATCAGTAAAAGAAAGCAGTACAAAAGAGAGAATAGAGAAAGGAACCTCCGAAGCGAGCTTTCTATTAACTCTTCAAACTTGAGGATGTTTTTTGACAATCCTCTCGCTCTACAAGCACGCTCCTCACCAACAAAAGAGAAAATACCTCCCCACCGAGTGTCGAATGTCACACAAGAAGACTTCCTTAACCGATTTCTACTTTAAACTAAAATCGGAAAGCTTACTCGAACTCTAGAAAGTGTTCAGAGTTATCCCGAAGTCTTACGAGAGCTTCTAGGATGAGAGAAAGGTGTGAGAGTGTGTGAAATGAGGGGAGGGGAGGCTCCTATTTATAGGTAATCACACCGAGACAAGTCGGGATGACCGTCCGGACTTCGATAGTTGGGACGACCATCGGGATTTTGAGACGGTCGTCTTGGGCTCAAAGAAAAGTGGGACGGTCGTCCGGAAAAGTGGGACAATCGTCCCAAAGGTTAAAGAAGTGGGACGACCGTCTGGGATTTCGAGATGGTCATCTCGGACTTAAGGAAAAATGGGACGCCCGTCTGGGAAAGTGGGACGACTGTCCTGAGCCTCTGACAGAATTTCCTTTATTTTTTCTTATTTTTTGCGTACAGAAAGTCCTCCTATCCTTACCTAAAGCCTAGTGAACATGACTAAGGGCCCAATGAAGCCTTGTCCATCTTCGAATAAAGGATTTGTGGCTTTATTATGAAGCCGAGCAAAATTTGGGGTCTACAACTGTCCCCCTTTTACCCGACCAATTGACTATGGGCTAATGTGCCGTAAGATCGATTGGCGAGTGAAGGAGTTAACCCTCTTGCCCGGTTGTCTTTCAGATGATCCTCTTGACGTGGTAGCCAACCCTGTGGACGATGAATGCAATCTGATGTTGTCTTCATGATGCTTCCTTGCTACTAAAGATGACCCTTCAAACGTAGGTATGTAAATACTATCTTCAGGATGCTCCCTTGTTATGGGGGCTGACCCTTCAGACGATGGTATGTAAGTCCTGCCATCAGGATACTCCTTTGCTGCGGAGCTGATCCTATTGATGGTGGATATGAAGATATTGTCTTAGGGATACTCTTTTGCAACGGAGTTGATCCTTCGGACGATGTATGTAAGTCCTGCTATCAGGATACCCCTTTGTTGCGGAGCTGATCCTTCTGACGGTGGATGTGAAGATATTGTCTTCAGGATACTCCTTTGTAACGGAGCTGATCCTTCGGATGATGTATGTAGTTTGATGGGTATGAACCCCCCATCGGGTATGAGTCTTCTTTGAAAGGCTCTACCTTTGGATGCTCCTTCGACGAGGTGGTCGACCCTTCGATCGATGTATACAAAACTCGTCTTCTGGATGCCCCCTTTAGACAAAGAAAGTGGTGGCGGCTCTTCGCTCTTGCTCATGCGCCGACTCCATGGGGAGTAGTTTTAGTGCTTTGAGGTATTGTGTTTTGGCTTTTACGTGGTCATCCGGTGTACCAGGGATTTTGGTTTTTGGCTTTTTTTTATAGTCATCCAACTTATTGGTTTGCTTGGAGATTCTTTTTGTCCTTTCTAATAGTCGTCCGACTTTGTTGGTTGTCAAGGATTCTTGATAATTGCCTCTAATGTAGGCGGGGATCCATTGGAGATTCGTTGATTTTGGCGATGCCTCTTGAGTAGGCGAGATATCCATTGAGGATTTGTTGATTTTGATGGTGCCTATGAGTAGGTAGATAGTTCATTGAGGTTTTGGTAATGCCTCCGAGTAGGTATATGCTTCATTGGAAATGAAGACTTTTGGCTGTATTGTTTTGCCTCGACTAGGATGATATTCCCTTCGGGGATGTTGGCTCTCGCTTTCCAGGTTTTGCCTATGCATAAGCAAGTGACTCTCTGAGGATATGAATTTGAAGATTGCCTTTGCAGTAGGCTCACTAGGGGTAAGTTTTCTCTTTTTGACGATCCACCAAGGGATTGATTACCTTCCTAGGGATCTAATGTTGATTTGCCCCCTGGGAGGATAGAGTTTTTTTACTCCTTGTTTGTTTTTTGTATGAGCGGACTTTGTCGATGCTCTTATTCCGCTGGAAATTTTGTTTACCTAAATATTAAGATTTTTATTTGATTTCACCTTTTTCTCGCGATTTTATTTCTTTTTTCTCGCGAATTTGAAATTTGGCTTCTTTTTGGGTAATGTGTGTGCCTTTCTACTTTTTAATTTCTTTTTATGCATGCAGGCTTCTTTCTTCTTTTTGGGTATCCGCTAGGGATGAAGTTTTTTCTTTTTGGTGATACACCAGGGAATTAGTTGATTTCCTAGGGATCTGACTTTGATTTTTTTCTTTTCTAGGGATGGAGTCTTGGCTCCTTAATTAATGTTGATGTGAGTTGACCTTGTGAAGCTCTTATTCCACTAGGGGATGGAAATTTCTTATTCCTTCTTTTTGTAGATTTTTCTGGTATGATCCACTAGGGGATTTTATTCGGCCTTCTTTGTCGTGACCTTTTCTTTTTGGCCATCCTCCGGGGATGGAAGGTTTTTCTTTTTCTTCTTCTTTTTGTTGAGCCCTTGATGGTATGAAGGTTGACTCTTTTGACTGTTGATGATGATGGATTCTTGAAGCCTTTATTCTCCATTGGGGAATGTGGAGGAGACTTTGAATGAGTGTGCTTGATGACTCATGTGGTGGCGATGCTTGAGCCGTGAGGTAATTTTTTGTTTTGTCTTTGGAGTAGGCAAGGATCTCGCTTGGAGATATTCGAGCCTTTCCGTTGGCTTTTCTATGTTGATGGTGCCTTCTCTTTACTTGGGAAAAAGGGTGGCGATTGGAGTTTTAAACGAGTATGCTCAATGACTCATGCGAGTGGCGATACCTGAACCTTGGGATAATATTTTTTGCCTCCGGAGTAGGCAAGGATCCTCTTGGGATGATCGAGCCTTTCAGTCGGCTTTTCTTTGATGTACCTTCTCTTTATTGGGGTAGAAGGAGAATGGTTTGGGTTTTTGATTCGGGAAGCTCTTATTTCTTCTAAGTTATTTGATGATGACAACTCACCCTTCTTTCTTGAGGGAGAGCAATGTTTCGAGCCTTATTATTATTTTTTTTGCCTTCTTTTTCTGGGTAGAAGGATGGTAGTTGGAGCTCTGGTTTTTGGAAGCTTTTATTTTGCTCTAGAGTTGTTGGCTTATTGGTGGCAACTTTTTCTTGAGGGAGAGCATTATTTGGAGACTTAGTTACGGTGCTTCCTGTTTTCAATCACAAACATGGAACCTAGTCTCTTTATATGCATGTTTTTTGGTATTTTCTTAAATAGATTTTTATTTTTTCATTTTTTGATTTTGACAAAGTCATTTTGTGTGTCTACTTGTGTGTGGATGCAATCTATTTATTTATTTGATGCATCTAGAAAAGTGACTGGCATTCTCCTACCGATTTTTTATGATTATGCTGATGGACTTCCTTTTTATTTACGTATTTTTTTTGTTTCAGCCCTATCTTTTGCTTAGACCGCCCTTTTGGAGGTTTCGATCTAGCGATCCGCCTTACTTTTTCCTAGGATATCTTAGCAGGCTTTTTCCTTTTTATAATTGCCTTATCTTTTCCCTAGACCGCCCTTTGCGGGTTTTCGATCTAGCAGGCCGCCCTAATTTTTGCCTAAGAATTTTCTAGCGGGCATTTATTCTTTTTGTTTCATTTCTTTTTATGCTTCCTTGTGTTGGTTCTTTATTAATGATTTGAACTTGATAAAAAGACTTTGCGTATATTTATGATTTATCAATAAAGAGGTATTTCCATAATTTGGTTAAGAGAAAAGAAATGAAAGAGAATTTTATTGATATGTATGAATCCAAAGGTTTATTTCTTTTTACAGAAGGATTACAAAGGAATTTAGAGGAATGGTTGGCCTAGGTTTGGCTATATTGTGTGGGCTATAACAATCATGTCTATGATATCTGCCCCCTTGTTCTCCTAGTTGCTTCAATTGAGATGCACTGAGCTCGAGTGAAGACTATGTAGATTGCCTACTTCGGAAGAATGTTACTTTAGCCGCCTTTTGGTTTTCGACTAAGATAACCATTGCTCTTAGGGATTATTTTTCCTTTTTTTGGAAACCTCTAAATTTTGCCTAGAGCGTACCCTAGCGAGGAATGTAGACCCTATCTTTTGCCCAGGATGCCCTTTGTGGGTTTTCATCTCGGCGGGTCTTAAGCAATGTCTTCAAGCATAATACTTCTTCCTTGTATCAGAATTGACCGGGTATCGAAGTTCTTTTGTATCCATTCTATCCATGTTGATGAGGATAAGAGTTCCTCCCGAGAAAGCTCACTTAGCCGCGAAGGGCCTCTCATGATTTGCTGTCTATTTTCCAATTTTGTTTTTCTAGGCTGGAAGTAATTTCTTTACCATTCAAATCCTTCTCATGGTAAATATGAGGGTTGACCTTTTTTTCGTAAGCACTTTTTTTATCTTCTTTTGGTAGACTTATGTCGTCCACCCGTTTTTCTTTGATTAGGTTCAACTGGTCGTATTGGCTTTGGACCCATTTAACTTTTGTCCATTTTGCTTTCGTGACAATTTACAGGGAAGGTATTTCGACCTTTATCAGAAATACGACCTCCATGCCATATTTAATGGAGATGGTGTAGCTTCCTTGGAGGTCCGTACGAAAGTTCAATATCTTATGAAGGGTAAAGGGCAACATTTCATGTCAATCCTTATAGGTTTTGACCATCTTCTGGATGATCGTCTTGATGTTCTTATTGGTTGCCTCTACTGCCCCATCCATTTTAGGTCATTTAGGGAGAAGAGTTATGATGTTGGATTTTGAAGTCTTGGCATAGCATGGTAGGACCATGTGAATGCGGCCATATACTCTCTTAGCAGTTGCACCAAACCTTCTCTAACGTTGTCATAGATTTGGGAGCCCATGCTTTTTTCCTTCTTATCATCTCCTTGCCCCCCAAAATCAATGGCCTTGGTTTTTTTTCTAGTAAGGATGTACAAATCGAGCTTCCCTTTCTGGCAGCCTTTGCATGTCCGGGGAGATGGTCCCCTCCTCATTGTCTGACCCTGATCCATTCGCCTTTGACTTTCAGATTCCATAGAAAGTCGTTAGTCACAAACATGATTGTGTTTTAGGGTTCTGTTTGGGTTTAGATTTTATTGTCAATTATTTTGAAAGAATGATAATAAGAGAGAAAAAATGAAAAAAAATGAATGTTATGGAAAATTCCTTATTATATTGATGATACATGAGATATTTACAAATCCCTTTTAGTCAAAGATCTCGCGGCCATCGGCACGGACTATGAGAGATATACCGGAAGCTTAAAAACATAATACTACTATGAGGAGCCCTAATCAACTAGCCTTCTTTATCTGACCCCATTGTGCAAGTTGTAATAGAGGCTTGATGTCCATATCAAGAGTGGGAGCGTCAAAAGTGATCCACCCTGCATCCAACAACTCTTGAACCTTATACTTCAAGGCCAAGCAGTTTTCCACCGAATGCCCAAGAGCGCCCGAGTGGTAATCACATTTCTCATTTGGCCAATACCAACTCGTGAAGGTGGATTTATCTTTTTTGGAGGGATGTTTGTTAGGAGCCTGTCCTTTATCAACCATGGCAGCATACTCCCATAGGAGTTTGGAATAGGAGTAAATTTCCCCTCTTGTTTGAGTGGCTGCCTGGCTGGTTGCGAAGAGGAAGAAGAAGTAGCAAGGTTGACGATGTTCTTGCTTCCCTCCTTCTTATTGGACTTTTTGAATGGTACGTTGGATGAGGAATGTTGCGCAATCCTTCCACATTTTCGCTGAAACTTGGGAGGGAACTGAGTACTTTTGTTGAGACACATGTCAGCCGCCTCCTTGTGTCCCTCTATAGTCCTTAATCTTTCCTCTAGAGCAGCAATTCGTTGTTTAGATACCCTCTATGGTCCTTTTGAAATGAATGATTTATTATGGGATGGATAGGCCTTAAGACAATGGCTTAGGTATCCTCCTTAAAGCTTATGCTTTTATGGAGCACCCTACCCACTTTGGTATAATGGTTCCTTCCCCATCATAGATTGACAAGTTTTACGAAGGTTACCATACCCTTAACACACTTATCCCTTCCTTGTGGAAGATTACAAACGTACTGGGGTCTCTTTTGCCTATGTCTAAGGATATCTAATGCCCCCTAGAATGGATGTGCTTATGCATGAGAGACTCATTAAGATGATACATATGCATACTTTCCTTATGCATTTATTTTCTCTCCTGGTTTTACCACTTATGAGATGATGCGGGTATGAATGGTTGACTTTGTCAAAATCTTTTTATTGTAAAAATTATTTTTATTGTTTTAAATTGTTTTTATTTTTATTATTTTTTTATAACCCTTTATCTCTTCTGTTGGTCAACGTGGCTACTTAGCTTACAAAGAACCTGAAACCAGGCTAGCTAAAATGAAAACTGTCTGAGATAAAGTTAGTTATTTTTATTTTTGTCACCGTCGTCAAAAGAGGCGGTCAAAGCAACGCGATGATTTTGTTGACTCGCATTTTTTTTAAAGAAGTGGTTCAACATCTTTAGGTTGCCCGATAACCGAGCTGGACCTAAAGACGAGGTTTTCGAAAAGGTTCAAGGAGTTGCCACCAATATTTTTACCAAAAACATTGGAAAAGGAAAAGAAGGCAATGGTTTTTAAGAAAAACCAACTTTGGTCATTACAACCAGAGTTAGGTAAGGGAGTTAGTTACGTGTGGGGAAGGTATTAGCTTCCCCACGATGCCCTTTCGGGTTCCCTATGATGGAATGTTTTTATGAAGAAATAAGAACATTAAAACTATGCTTTTACCCTTATTTATTCATTGCAAAATTTAAATTATTGACTATATGACCCTTAATAACTAATGCACAAAGATAGTAACTAATAAAAGCGATAAAATAAAGTAAGGGATGTGAAAGAACCTTCGAAGCAAGCTTTTTTATAAATTGTTCTTGAAAAGGGCACTTTTTGGCAAACCTCACGCTCTACAATAATGCTCATTCTTCTCCCGAAGAACTATAGAATGCTTTCTAAGAACTCTAAGACTCTAGAAATGCTTCAAAGGGATTTTAGAAGAGTATTTTGAGGTATATTCAGTTGGAGAAGTTGTAGAAGGTGTTCAAAACGAGGAGAATGCCCCCCTTTTATAGGAATTCACACCTGTTAGGTTGGGACCGCCGTCTCGATTTTTGGGACCATCGTCTTGCCTTTGGCAAATGGCGAGACGACCATCTCGCCAAACGAGATGTCGGTCTCACCTTTGGCAAGTGGCGAGACAGCGGTCTCGCCTTTAGCAAGTGGCGAGACGGTGGTCTTGCCAAATGAGACAGCGAGTCTCGCCTTTGGCAAGTGGCGAGACGACGATCTCACCAAACGAGACGGCGGTCTCTACCCTTTGGGTAAAATTTCTTATTTTTTGTGTTCAAAAAGTCTTCCTATTATAATATGGAGCCTATTGATCAATCCTAGGGACCTTTAAGGCCTTGCCCATATTCGAACGGAAGTCTTTTGCTCTTTATTTTGAGGTTGGGCAAGATTTGTGGTCTACAATTTTCTTTTATTGTTTTAAGAAAATTTTTGTCTTTATATATATATATATATATATATATATATATTAACCCTTTATCTCTTCTGTTGGTCGACGTGGTTACTTAGTTTACAAAGAACCCGAAACCAGGCTAACTAAAATGTATATTATCCGAGATAAAAGGTGATTATGTTTTGGTGTATTGATTTTTTTTTTGTATGCTTATTCTACGCTAATGCAAGCAAACAAATGCAACAACCATATGCACAAACAATTCACTCATCCGCGAATAGAGTGAGGACGTTTAATTACAAGGTAGGGGTATCCTACAAAAGAGTGCATATTCAAGGTGGTTCTAATGTTCTCACCAAAGCCAGGCCCCCAAGGTGCCCCCATTATAGGGTCCCCTCGATCTCTCAGTCTTCGAACCATGCACGAATCTCTGTGTCAATGTTCTTAGACCAAGAGAGGAGAGTTATCACCTTGGGTGGTGATTTTTGACAACGACTTGTAGGCAAATCGAGGCCATTACTACGAGTCGGTTGTACCCGCCACCCACTCCCTAAGTTCATCCCTCATACCCCCGGGTATAGGGGGACTGTTGTGTGCAAAGGTTTGTGTACAATTGTTATTTTAAACAATTGCAAAAAATAAACATACAACAAATATTAAAGCTATAGAATAAAACATGTTATAAATACAAGGAAGGGTAAAAGCATAATTTCAAATCATTATTTATTTGAATTAGTCCATCACTAAATGAGATCAACTCTCTAGCTTCCCCAGCGGAGTCGCCATCTGTCGTCGCTGTCAAAAGAGGTGATCAGAGCGACGCGATGGTTTTCATAACTCGCATTTTCTAAAGAAGTGGTCAACGCTTTTAGGTTGTTCGATAACCAAGCTAAACCTAAAAGCAAGGTTTTCGTAAAGGATTCTATGGAGTCCCCACAAATGTTTTTACCATAAACATTGAAAAATGAAGAAAAGAAGGTGTTGGTTTAGAAAAACTAACTTTGGTCGTTACCACCAGAGTTGGGTAAGGGAGTTAGTTACGTGTGGGGAAGGTGTTAGCACCCCACAACGCCCCTTTCGGGTTCCTTATGATGGACTAATTCATATAATAAAGACTAAGAAAAACTATGCTTCTACCCTATTTATGTATCTACTTTGCGGAATTTTAAATATCTACATGGCTCTAGTATCTAATGCATACAAGGAAAGCAGTAAAAGAGACAGAATAAAGAAAGGAACCTCCGAAGCGAGCTTTCTATTAATTCTTCAAACTTGAGGACGCTTTTTGGAAATACCCTCGCTCTACAAGTACGCTCCTCACCAGCAAAAGAGAAAACATCTCCCCACCGAGTGTCGGATGTCTCAAAAGGAGACTTCCTTAACCAAGTTCTACTTTAAACAGAAATCGAAAAGCTTACTCGAACTCTGAAAAGTGCTCAAGGTTATCCCGAAGTCTTAAGAGAGCTTCTAGGATGAGAGAAGGGTGTGAAAGTATGTGAAATGAGGGGAGGGGAGACTCCTATTTATATGAAATCGCGTCAAACAAGCTGGGACGGTCGTCTGGACTTTTGACAGTTGGGACGACTGTCTAGGATTTTGAGACGACCGTCTTAGGCTCAGAAAAGAGTGGGACGGTTGTCCCAAAGGTTAAAGAAGTGGGATGATTGTCTGGGATTTCGAGACGGTCGTCTGGGAAAGTGCGACGGCCGTCCCGAGCCTCTGACAGAATTTCCTTTATTTTTTTCTTATTTTTTGCATACAGAAAGCCCTTCTATCCTTACATGGAACCTAGTGAACATGACTAGGGGCCCAATGAAGCCTTGTCCATCTTCAAACGGAGGATTTCTGGTTTTATTATGAAGTCGGGCAAAATTTGGGGTCTACAAAATGTAAATGAAAACCAACTAAAACAGCTTGGGTCCCGGGTTTATCTCCTCAGATGGTACAGGTGTCGAGGTCATCAAATAACAACTCGGTTAACGTAAAACAAACAAAGTATTCTTCTGTAATTAGTTAGAAAGAGGCAATGTCACCTTGTTGAAGTCTCGAATGATTCTACGATAAAACTCTGTCAATCTCTCAATCGTTTGATTTATGAATGGAAGGGGAAAGTAATCCTTCCTCATAACAGTTACCCCACTCTTTTTTTAAATAAATTGGACAGCAACACTCAAATATTGTCTAAGATGGGATAGATGATGTTAGCCATGTGCTAGCTGAACTTGCTTCAGTAGTTGTCTAGGCTTCTACCAACGAGTCAATACTATCACTAATCTTCTTACAGATAACGCAACTTCCATTTGTACATTCACATTCAGACAACTCCTTTTGGCTTAAATTCAAATATTCTAAGGCCTGATCAAGGTCAGAATCAACTTCTAGATCCAACTCTTAATCCTCTCGGCCTTCACCTGAACAAGCGTTCATTAAGAATAACTCTCCCTCACTGAGCAAAGATGTGTCAAGGTTCTTTTGCTCTATTTGAACTTCTTGACCACTTCTCAGGGTGATTACACTTACATTCTCATTAGGATTGATAATTGTTTGTGAGGGAAGTGCATTCGAAATTTGTTGTTATAATGTATTAATGGTAGTGGCCAACTTCCCAATTAGGGTTTGCATGTCATTGAAAGTAGTCTTCATGAACTGCTCTAGTTGTGTGCTCCATATATTTTGCGTTATCATCTGTTGTGTGAGTTGTTTCATCAAATCTTCTAGTGTAGGTCCAAAGTTACCATGTTGCATAATACCACTTAGGCTTTGCTGTTTTGGCACAAGGTGTGGATTCGCCTGTTGTCTTAATAAGGGATGTTGATACTCCTATTGTTGGTAAATGCCTTGGTTGCTTGGCTGGAAAGGAATCTTTGGTGGTCGATTAAAGACAGGACCATATTTCAAGTTTGGATGACCTCTTCGACCATAATTATATGTGGTCAAGTATGGGTTGTATCCTATTGTAGACTATATGAATTTAACTGTATGTAATGTTGTTGTAAAGGGAATATATGATAACAACGTTTTGGTCGCATCGAAATAATGATAAAAAATAATAAACAAGTTGTTATAATAATGCAGTATAACTAACCCGTGTTCAATCTTATAAAGACACAATTATAGGAACATACTCATTACCACATATCATTCTCTCTACAATCAATAAATAACAATAATTAGGGGATGAGTGAAAGAATGAAAAAATTAAATTGATGCAGAATAATAAAAATTAAAATCGAATCGCTATAGAATATTAACAACAATTAAAATTAAATTGAAACATAATTTAAATAACTAAAATTTATAAAATTCAAATAAAGTGTTTTTAACTAAAAGTGCAAGAATAAAAAATTGCTTTAAAACAAAATAGTACAACAATTAAAATTAAATTAACGTAGAATTTAAATAAATAAAATTTATAAAATTAAAATAAAGTTTTTTTAATTAAAAGTGCAAGAATGAAAAATTGTTTTAAAATAAAATAGTGTAGTAATTAAATTTGAAATTTCTGAAAGGGATAACTCTAAAACTAAATTGAGAATTAGAATTGGAAAAAAGATTAATTGAAAATGAAAATTAAGCAATACCGAAATGAAATAAAAATTCTAAACAATTAAATAGCATAAATTAAAATAAAAACTGAATGAATAAAGAAAATATAACAATATAAACTGAAAAATTCAATAGAAATTGCAAATTGGATAAAAGATAAAAAATCGGAAGTATTGTAGCATGAGTTTGCCTAACTAAAAACTAAGAAAAAAGAAGAAAATGATGACAAGACTAAACAAAAACTCCTTTTGGAGGATGAGATTATGATCATATTATCATAAGACCTCTATTTATAGGGGAATTGAACAAAAGAAATTAATCCTAAAATTTATTATAATAAAATCAAATGTCTCCCAAGTAAAAAATTGAAAAATTGGATTGTTGTGAAGAAAAATTTATAGGATTGATTTGGAGAAAATAAGCTACTTTTTTCCTATTTTGAGTGATCTAACACTGATTTACATTTAATTCTTGATTCCAACTGGCTTTTAATTCAACTAAATTGGATTCCCACATCAGTTATTTTGCTTGATTTAAAATTTTCATTTGTAACGTTCTGCAAGTGTGTTGCACTAACAAACTTAGGCTTACGAGAAGAGTGAAGTTTGACAACATTAATTTGTACATTTTTTTCCATCAATTTGGTCCATCTCAAATTGCCTCTCCTACAAAAGAAGAAAAAGAAATATGCAATGTGAATGTATGCATGTATATTATTTATTATGTTAAAACTATGCAAAATACAATAAATTAAGAAAAACTGAATTATGTTATGCTTTAATTGAAACATGTTAAATGCATGGTGTATGAAGAAAATAATTAGTTTGGAAAATACTCTTAGATAAAGAAATAAAGAGTAAAATGACATACATCAATATTCTAATATCATATAATGATAAAGTGACATTTAGAAAATGCTTCATGTAATACAAAATATACTTGTCATTATATTTAGAAAGAAATTTTACATTTTCTTTCAATAAAGAAAGAAGTCATATCCATGAAGAAATTGGACTTTCTAGCTTTTGCATAATTATGCAGTAACAAATCTAGAAAAGAACAAACTATTTTTGTTGAGATTTGTAGATAACATTGATCGTATAAAAAATAATATTTTAATAGTGTGCATGTTAAAGATACAAGGATTGTTCTTAAAAGAGAATTATGTGTTAGTAACATGGGGTGAGAATGAAATGGATTACAAGTATTATTTTTTAAAAATAAAATTATTTTTGTTTTTTTTCTTCGAGAGAAGCTATTCCACTTCATCATTTTTTTTCTAATTTAGCTTTTTATTTTAAATGTTGTTTGTCCTTTTAGTAAACATCATAATGAGTTACAAGCTATTGAATTAGTTGAAATAACTCAATTGTTATAAATTGTTGAACTTGAAACTGGTAAAGAAAAAAAACTCTTTAAAACAAGCTAATGATACTTGTTGGAGTTTACCGTATAATGAAATTGTATAATGCATTTTTTATTCTCCAAAAATGTTATAGTGGATCAACTTATTTTAAAAGGGATGATGTTGATGTTGCTTATCATGTTTTGATTTTGTTGCAATTCATGTCGGATTTACACATTATGAAAGAGATTATAAAAATTACTAATTGTCTTTGTCGAACTTTGTAGAAACAATCTCAATATATACATAATGTTATGCAACTAATCTATTTTACCAATTAAAAGTTTATAGAAAATCATTGGTAAGATTAGTTAAAAAGTGTCATGTTAATTTATGAACAACATGATATTGATATTCCTAATTTCAATTCTACCGTGTAGCACATTAACTCCAAGAATTGTATGACATGTTTAGTGAGCAAATAATAAAATTTTAGCTTTAAGCAATACTTTAACTCCTAAGAATGATTACAACTTTTAACGTTATGAACAAATTTTATCCTTTGGATTTTAGTGAACAATAATTTTGTTTTTTTAATTTCAACTTCAATATTTTATTATTGATACTCGAAACCATCCCAATTTGGAAAATTCATCATGCTTAAATTGTGTCAATTTTTTACAAGAACAAGAAAATTAAGTACATTTTATTTTATTCATTGATTAATTTATCTTATTTTCAATTCTTATTTCTACCGCTATATTAGAAAAATATTTTTTTTACAAAGAAGATTATTAACCTAAGATTGTGAAATAGAATGAAAGATAAATTTCTTAAATATTAATGAGTTTAAACATTTAAAAAAACTAAAACCAATATATTAAATATATATGATTAAATTTTTATAATTATAATTATAGTTATATTATATTATATGTTTATTTTTGTATTGATAAGCAATATTGTTTATCTATTAATTACAATGATAATATGTATATGAGTACAAATTTTAAATATATGAATATTATACATTACTTTGTTCATCATCATTATTCATTAACATATAAACAACTCAATACGGTTTAGTAGCTTTAGGTTTTCATCACTTTTACCAACTTTTTGTGTTGCAAAATTTAGAGATACAACATTGGTGTGGCCAAAGAATGTGAAGTTTATATGACTGATCTATGGACCAAAATGCATCAACGTCCTTACAAATCATGTAACAATAGACTTTTATATATAATTAGAATCTAAAAAGTTATGTCTTGACTTGTTTTGTTTGTGTGCGCTCATCGACAATGATAAGAGACTAATAAAAATCTGATTTCTTTTACCTGAAATGCAATTATGAGTGGCAATAGTGTTGTTTTTAAGGTGGTAATCTTGAAGCGAAGCGTAAGCGGAAAAATGTCCCTCCATCTATATAACTTAAGATAGCCTTAAGAAAGAGAAGGACAAGAGAAGAGAATAACACACAATATTTTTATGTGAAAAACCTACTTAATGTGAGAAGAAAAAACCATGGGATCAAGACAATATAAGAACTTCACTATAAAAGTAGGATTGCAAAAGGATCTCTCTTTTTAAGAGGATAACACACTAGCTCACCCTTAGGATGACTTACAATAATCTCACGAAATGATGGAAATTCTTTTATCTCTTTCAAATTATTTTTAACTCACTACTACTCTTCAACTTACTAGTTAGATTACTCAACTTCTCTTGTGTCTCCAACTCTCTCAAGAGCCTTATTTATAGTGTTTATGGTCTGGGGTTTAGGGTTTGAGGCTTCTCCATCAAGAGTGATAGTGGATATTATTAAATGCTCTTTCCCTTTTCAAAGATAAATGTACATGTCTTCAAGAGTAAATGAAATAATTCCAATGACCTTAGAATAAACAATTTATTAGTTTCCATGCTAAGGAATTACATCCCTTAAAAGGAGGGATATATTTTTAACATTCTCCCCCATCTTGACTTAATTAAGGGCATCATCAATCTATTCCCATAAAGTAAACTCGAGTGTTTCTTGACTAGTACAATCTTTGTTAACATGTCAGACCAATTAGCATATATGTGAACTTTCTCCAACTATAATAAGCCATCATCCAAATAATTTCTTATACAATGAAAGTGAACATCAATATACTTCAAACAAGAATGATAATTGGAATTCTTAAACTAATGAATTGCACTTTGATTATCATAATACACCACAAAATTTTCATGATTTTGACCTAATTCACGTAGGAAATTCTTCATCCATAGAGTCTCCTTGCAAGCTTCAAATGCTACAGTGTACTCTACTTCAATGGTCAATAAGGAAATACATTTTTTAGCTTTGATTGCTACAAAACAACTCCCTTTGTAAGAATAGTTACACATCTTGATGTAGATTTTCTTTCATCTACATCGTCGACCATGTTAGCATCAATGTATTCTTCCAGAATGGGTTTTTCATTATTAAAACACAAACACCTTCTTGTCGTTCTCTTAAATATCTTAGGACATCTCCAATGGAGTAACTCTTCCCACTGAAAAAAATGTAAAATGAGGGTCTCATAGTGTCACGTCATTAAATAGTTTTCATCTAATTTTACTCCAACAGGAAGAATATTAAGAAACTCTAAACAATTCATTATTTTACATATTTTTTATTTAGATTTATACATTACAAAATTTATTAATTAAATCTTAATTGATTAATAATTTCTATAAAAATTAAATTAATAAATTCATTAAATAATTCATTTTTTATAAATAACTAATTAAATTTTCTATTTAAAATTAATTACTTTAGTTGATAACACAATCATATTTTAATTAAAAAAATAATATCAAATACATAATATTTAAACAAATATAATGAAAACCAAGTAATACTAAAAAATATATTAGTAAAATTAATTGTCGTCATTCTTTTCTCCAAAATTTTGTCACAATGACTACTTTTCATTTCATATCGACTAATATATTTCTTAACAATTATAATTAATTATTATAATGACTAATATATTTAAAATTCTCATATTTGCCTAATATATTCATAATATTTTTCATGATTTTCACATTGCTTCTCAAACTGTTAGACATGTCCTTCGTGAAGATTTCATACTTCAAACACATTTCTTGTGACTTTTTAACTTAATCAATTCATCAAACTTTGTATTTTTTTTCCTTTATTGCATTCTTTATGCCAAATAAATTAATACGGTGTGGTGCTTGCATTCTCTTGGTTGCCTGCTATTTATAGGGCGAGATATTGGTGATGTTATGTCATATTGTTGAACTCTAGTGGTGTCTCTAGGTTAGAAAATGATGAGTATGCACCTGAAGTAAAAATCTTTAATCTTTTTGAAGAATAATCCATAAATGTCGATTGCCATTTTGGTTCATCTCTTATCTATATTCAAATTTTTTTCCCTTCCGAATATTTTGTGAAAATCTTATATGCAAATGACATAACATCTTTCCTGATCCAATCGCTTTTTCTTTTATTGACAGCTTATTTGTAGCGTGCATTAAATTTTTGAACTACAAGATGAAGTTTACTCCATCAAGATTTTAATTGATTCATTGACCTCTTCGTGAAAGTTAGTAGTGTCAAAAATAGGCTTAGCCCAATAGATCGACCTGAAAGACCTAAGAAATAGGTCAAGCTAAGCCAATGTAAACACCTCACTTTCTTTTCCTACAAAAATTAAATAAATGAAATAAATGAAAAGTTTGAAATACACCAAAAATAATTTAAAGAAAAGAAAACATCCTTTTCCTTGGCTAAGCTAATGTAAACGCCTCACTTTTTTTCCTATAAAAATTAAATAAATGAAATAAATGAAAAGTTCAAAATACATAAAAAATAATTAAAAAAAAAAGAAAACATCCTTTTCCTTTGCCCATGGGAGTTCGTCCCATTTTTATGTTACACCCATTTTCATGTTCATGTTACGCGCATTTTCATGTTACGCTGCTCATTGCTCCATAAATTGAAGGATTAAAAACCTCAAGTGATAAGTCCCTAGTTACCCCGGAGACGGAAGAGGTCATTCCTAGGAGGATCACTAGAAGCATCTAAAAGGGAGGCTTCCTCCTTACCCTTCATTTTAATTTACTAAGTATATTCTTTCCTATGTTTTTTTACTTATTTTCGCTTCCTTTTGTAGGCTCACTTTTTGCACCTCCTTTTTTAAGAATACCACCTCTTTTTGTTGTAAAAGAGGGCTTGGATACATAGGATACATGTGTGGGCAGCCCAAAGGTGTAAGACACTCTTTTTTCATGTCCTACACCCCTTTTTGAAGAGGAAGAAGCTTGGCTTGCGGGTATGATTGGCTTGGGACAACCCAAAAGGAAACACACCTCTTTTTTCATGTTCTCCACACCCTTAGAGGTATTTTTGGTGGGTTAGGACGAATTTAACATATTTGGACCATGGGGACTCTAGCCTTTAGGTTTAGGTTAAGTTTATGTCTCCTTTTGTAATTCCATCTAGGTCCCTCCTCCAAAATCCTATAAATAGAATGCTCCCCCTCATGTAATTAGGTTGAACATTTATGACAAGTTTGTGAGGTTTCTTAGAGTGTTCCATCTCTTTGAGTGGCTTATCTTGAACCTTGGTTCAAGTGGCGACAACCACCACTTATCTAGGGTGACTCATCCCCTAATGGCATGCCAACACTCCATCACCATCATACTTCTCTTCTCTTCGTCTTTTCTTCTTTATTTCTTCACTTCATTTATTTATCCAAGGGGTTGGTTCATGTTTTCAACCCTTGTCTTTATTCTTTTCTAGTTTCATTCCATCTCCTCCTCCCTCCATAATCCTTAGAAATGAACATTCACATCTAGATAGGCAACTATCTTAATGTCTAGTGGAAATTTTCCTTGAGTTTGCTTACATTATTGCTTAAAATTTTGCACCTTATCTTCTTATATTTTATACCTTACTTTATTTTACATCAATAAGGGAGAAAAAAAAGATCAATAGAAACCCACTATCATAAAATAGAAGAAATCCATAAATAAATATGCTAACTCCTCTCTTTGTAGTGTTTGTTAATGTAGTATTTGTTGCTCCTTTGTAGTATTTGAGGCTTTATGTAGGATTGATTGTTTTGTATGGCTCGGTCTATTATTCTCCAATATATTATTTCAAAGTGAAAGAGATGTAAGCTTAAGAGAGTTATGACCCAAAATCTATATAAGAGTGAAAATAGCAAAAACGGACTTTAAATAGTAAAACAAATATGTCATTTGGTTAAGTTTAGGCCATGGAATGTGCTTGAACCAAGTTTCTGGGTCCAACGAATTTGTAGGAGCTTTTGTTCAAGAAAAAAAAAAACAATTCTATATGGATTTGGGGTGAAAATAACAAAAATGGACTTCAAATATTGAAGTGAATCTAAAATGATTTTTATTTTTTTGTGAAACTTGAAACAACATGACAAAAATAAGTTGCAAATAGTAATGGGTTTGAAAGATTTTTTTTTGTTCAAATTCTAAATAAAAAAGGTTCAACTTCTTTTCTTAAAAATGATTTAAATTAGTATATCACAATATTGATAATTAAATTTCAATAATTATCATTTTCTATCCTTAAATATTATTTTATGGAATTATAAATATGCAGTACCATTTTTATTAGAGTTATAACCAAATATTTCATAAAACAAATTAACCACTTTGAATGTACATCTAATTTGGATGTCATAAAATTATAATAATCACTTCTTCAAATATACTCTTGATTTGATTATAATAAAATACTTTAATAAAATATTTTAAATCCAAATAGGAATGATAAATTTAATAATTTAAATATTAATGATTACTGTGGATGCACTTTTAATTTAATTATTACTTAAATTATAAATATGATAATAAATTTAGATGTACTTCTAATTCGATTATTTAATTTTAAAATAATTCCAAACATACCTTAATTTAGTAATACAAATAGATAAATTAAAATAAATTATTTACAAATATTTTTCTAAGAAAAAATTATGTCACTTTGATTCTCCATTGCACTTGGGATACATAGGAGTAGAGATAATATCTGTCGAGCCAAAAATGTAAAATAAATATATAACCTTTTATTTTTAGTAGCAACATATATATATATATATATATATATATATATATATATATATATATATATAATTTTGAGGGATAAAATAAATAATTTTAAGATATTTAACTTTTTAAGTCTAATTAAAGGTAACTGTTTTTTAGAACGAATGTTATAGGGTGTTAATATATTCACTAGACATAATCATCAACTCTCGGATCCAACTTTTGTTTCAGTAAACCACTCTTTTTTTCTTTTCTTTTGAAGGTTTTTTTCTGATATTTTTCTTAAAATAAATATTGGTGGCGAGTCCATTATTTTCTTTCTTTTAGAAACATATTTTTGTCATCCAGTCACAATTTTGGTTACAATAGCAAAAACAATTGTGGCATAAATTATATCGAGACCTATTTTGCTCCAGCCTATTTAGGTCATGACCTATATGGGCATATGTCGGGATAACCCATAGGTTTATGGGCCGACCAGTTTTATAGAATAATAATTGTTTTAAAAATAAAAATAAAAATAAAAGTAATATTATTTTACTAAAAAATATATATGTATTATAAATTAATTTGAGAGGGATTCACTTATTCTAATCAGGCCAAAATTGGCTCGTTAGTCCATTGGCCTAACATAGGGTTAGGCTAGGCTAAATGTTTTGCCCGTTTTAAAATATAGGTCAGACTATGCCATCACATTTTTTTACTTGACCCTTAGGGTCATGCCAAGTTGGTTGGGCCGCCCATTTTGACATCTCTAGTGAAAACGTTATGTTCATCGTCTTTGTTGTATGCTTCTTTTATTTGCTCCTAATATTAAGTTAATGACTAATCAACACCAACAATTGAATCCTTCAATATATTCAACCATCATCAAATTAGAATTATATCCTCTGGTATTGAGAATGTTACACAAGACTTCCTCTAAGACATATTTCCTACTTCCATCAAATTGGATATTATCGATTCTAATTGGGAAATAAGGCTTTACGTTGGATGAATGAGGAATGTTATTAATATTTGATGTGATTAGAGGTGGTGGAAACATAAAAAAATAACGATGGATAAATATAATTTTGGAAGTTTTGAGAATTTTCTCTTGTAAGGGATGATTAATTTTGAAATAAATTATAATAATACTAATAATTAAATTGATTGAGATCCATAGTTGGAGAAGAAGAAAAATGGTGAAATGAAGAATATATGAATTTTTTTTACCCCTAATTAATGTTTTATAGTGTAAAAAATGTATTAGTAAATGACTTCTCTACTCAAATAGCTACATTAAACAACTAATCAAAGATACAAACAACTCTCAACGATTAAAAACTATCACAATCCAAAGGTCAAATTTTTTTTACTCATGATCCAAAGGTACAATTTTTTCAACTCCTCCATTCTTCCACTCTTGCATCCTCTTCCACTTCTCCCTTCCATTCTTCCCTGTTCTTCATTCTCCCTTCTCCCTTATGTGAGAAGAGTAGTCACACATTAGGAAAATCTTACTTTGGTGCTTATTTTTCTTACTATAAAAGGATCACAATGCTTATCTTGTAAAACACACCAAAATCACTTCCTTTTCTTTCTCTTGCTGCTTTAGTACTTGAGAGATAAATTAAGAGAGAAAAATAGTTTCTCCTTTTAGGTTCTCTTAGATTTGTTTTTCTTTTATTTTCAGGAGAGGGTATTATTATTTCCTCCTTGGAGGCAGAGAGAGAAGGGTTGTAATGTCTTTCATTAGTGGAATTACTCTTTTGCCTATTGTTGGTGTTTTTCTCATCTTTTTATTTTAGTTGTGTGTGCTTATGCTTTTGTCTCGATACCTAATAGTGGTATCGAGCCACTAGGTTGTGATATTGGTCTTCTGCTGCATAGTCATTAGAATAGTGTTGGAGAAAATTCTTAGTATGCTATGTGGTTGCAGTTAATTTGATCTTCCACATCAGAAAAGAGTTATTCTTGTTATTGGATATTATTTGGTAGTGTGATAGTGCATGTCTAGGAAAAGTTCTTGCAAGGAAAGACTTGGTATTTACGCGTCTCCATCAGTGACCCACCTTTCTTTCCTGAGAACTTACCTGGTGTACTCGGTTCACGATCTACCATTGTTGTTTTAGTAGACAATACTATTCATAGTGAGGATTGCATAAGTCGGTTTGGAACCATGACAACAAAATATGAGATAGAGAAGTTCAATGGGTGTAATTTCTCATTGTAGAAATTAAAGATAAAGGCAATTTTTAGGAAGGACAGTTGTATTGATGCAATTATGGAAAGAACCGTGGAACACATGGATGAACGATGATGGAAAGAAATGAACGAAAATTTTATTGCAAATTTGTACTTATCAATGGCAGATTTGATTTTATCTCGGTGTTGCGAGAAGATTACTGCGAAGGAGATTTGGGATACCCTCATTAAACTAAATGAGGTGAAGTCAATTCACACAAGAATATTCTTGAAGAGAAAACTCTATACTCTTCGGATGAGTGAGTCCACATTAGTGACGAACCACATCAACCATTTGAATACCTTGTTTGTCCAACTATCAACGACGATTTCAACATAGTTGAACATGAAGTGCAGAACTTTTACTTCAGAGTTTACCTGATTCGTATGAACAACTTATCATTAATATTACAAATAATAATATTGGTGGGAATATGCACTTTGAGGATGTCGTTGGAGCTATTCTTGAAGAAGAATCCAAGCGAACGATGAAAGTTCCAAACAAGTAGAGGCTTTGACAATGATGAGAGGAAGATCAACAGAATGTGGCTCGAGTAATAATAGATCGAGGTCTTGAAGTAAGAAAAGTTCTAAAATCAAATGCTACTTTTGTGGCAAGAAAGGCCATACGAGAAAAGAGTGTTGGAAGAGGAAGAATGGAGGAAATAACTTTGAATAATCAACCTCAAAAGGTTAAGTTGTAAGTACCTTGAAAGATGGAGATATTCGGTGAGTGAAGCGAGTAATTAGCTCTAATGGTGAAAAGGAGTTTCATGACAAGTGGATAATGGATTCAGGTGCAACATGGCATATGACTCCGCACCGAGATTGATTTCACACTTATGAACTATTCTCAGGTGGATCCATCTTCATGGGAAACAACCATGCATTGGAGATTACTGGAGTTGGTACTATCAAAATTAAAATGTATGATGATATTGTTCGCACAATTCAAGGGGTACGACATGTGAAGGACTTGAAGAAGAATTTATTGTCCATTGGGCAATTAGATGACCTCAGGTGTAAGATCCATGTTGAAGGTGGAATTTTGATGGTGGTGAAGGGGAGTTTGGTGGTCATGAAGGCAAATAAGATCATGGCAAATTTGCATGTGTTGCTTGGAGATACGTTGCAAGAAGCGGATGCATCAGTTACGACAACAAGTCAGGAAGATGCAGTAATCATGTGACATCATAGACTTGGTCATATGTCAGAAAGTGATATAAAATCCTTGCAAAATGTTATCTCTTACCCGAGCTTAAAGAGGTTAGTTTACCTTTCTGCGAGTACTATATGATAAGCAAACAACATAGATTGAAGTTTACTAGAGTGATCTGCTAAAGGTAAACATATATTGGACTTGATTCATTCTTATGTTTGGGAATCGCCGGTACTATCCCTCGGAGGAGAAAAATATTTTGTATCATTCATTGATGATTTTGAGGAGATTGTGGGTGTACCCTATCAAGAAGAAGTCAGATGTGTTTTCACAGTTCAAGGAATTCAAAGCACAAGTAAAAGAATTAAGTGCTTGAGGACAGATAACAAAAGATAATATGTAGACGGAGAATTTTTAGCATTTTGCAAGCAAAAGGGTATCACCAAATAATTTTATGTCCCACATACACCTTAGCAAAATGGTATAATAGAGCGGATGAATAGAACTCTCCTGGAAAGAACTAGAGTTATGTTGCGAATTACAGGAGTAGCCAAGTCTTTTTGGGCAAAAGCGGTTAAAGTTGCATGTTATGTTATAAATCGGTCACTCGCCAACCACCATTGGTTTGAGCACACCAATGGAGTTATGGAAAGGTAAACTAGTTGATTATTCATCCTTACGTGTTTTTGGTTGTCCTGTGTACGTTATGCACAACAAACACTCAAGAAAGAAAAAAATTGGATCCAAAATCCAAGAAATGTATCTTCTTGGGCTATGTTGACAATGTGAACAAGTATCGCCTGTGGGATCCCACTTCCCACAATGTTGTTGTTAGCAGAGATGTAGTCTTTGCAGAAAATGAACTACAAAGTGAGCGAGATAAATGACAACTTGATAAAGGACAAGGTTATAGTACGGATAGAGAAGAAGTCTTTGGATGATTTGTTTGAGTCGGAGGAGGAGTACGAAGATCAAGAGCCAAATGAGGTTGGTAATGGAGATCTCCGTGATCAATACGAGAAAAAGCCGGACCATCTTAGCATTCACAATGTGTGGTGGCAAGTCATGATGCGTATTGTCTTTTAAATTAAGAAGGAGAACCTTGAACTTTTCAAGAGGTTATGAGTTGTTCGAGATGCTTCTCTGTGGATGACTACAATGCAGGAAGAAATTGAGGTTTTTTATAAAAATAAGACATGGAATCTTGTGGAACTTCTGAAAGGTCGAAAAACCATTGGTTGCAAATGGGTCTATAGGATCAAGAGAGATGACAATGATCAAGTAGAAAGATATCATGCTAGATTGGTTGTAAAGGGATATGCTCAGAAAAAAGGTATTGTTTTTAATGAGATATTCTCATCGGTTGTCAAATTGACGTCCATTAGAGTTGTCCTGGCTATATGTGTTGCATTTGATTTACATATTGAACAATTGAATGTAAAGACTGCTTTTCTTCATGGAGATCTTGAAGAGGAAATTTATATGCTCCAACCAAAAGGCTTTAAAGAACAAGAAAACTTGGTTTGCAGGTTGACCAAATCTCTATACGATCTAAAGCAAGCACCCAGATGTTGGTATAAGAGATTTGATTCCTTCATTATTTGCCTTGATTACAATAGACTAAACTCAGACCATTGTACATATAACAATAGGTTTGGTGATAATGATTTTGTTATCTTGTTGCTATATGTGGATGACATGTTGGCAGTAGGCCCCAACATAGATCGAATCAAAGAGTTAAAGGCACAATTGACTAGAGAGTTTGACATGAAGAACTTGGGACCAGCAAACAAGATTTTAGGGATGCAAAATCATAGAGACAGAAAAGATAGGAAGGTTTGGCTTTCTCGGAAGAATTACTTACTGAAAATCTTGCGGCGCTTCAACATGCAAGATTGCAAGCTAATTTCCACCCCACTTCCTATTAATTTTAAGTTATCCTCAAGTATGAATCCTTACAATGAAGCGGAGATGATAGAAATGTTTTGAGTACCGTATGCATCAACAGTGGGAAGTCTTATGTATGCCATGATTTGTACAAGACCGGACATTGCACAAGCAGTGGGAGTAGTTAGTAGATTCATGGGAAATCTTGGTGGAGAGCATTAAAGTGCTATAAAGAGGATCCTTAGATACATAAAAGGAACTCGGGTGTTGCATTATGTTATGGAGGATCATAACTCGTTGTCAAAGGCTATGTTGATTTAGATTTTGCAGGTGATCTGGATAAAATGAGATCTACTATTGGTTTTGTGTTTACAATTGCAGGAGGGGTAGTAAGTTAGTTATCCAAGTTACAAGATATTGTATCTCTGTCTACCACAAAAGCTAAGTACATGGTAGCCACCCAGGCATGTAAGGAAGCTATTTGGATTAGGAAGATAATGGAGGAACTCGGGCACAAACAACAACAAATTATTATATATTATGACAGCCAGAGTACCTTGCACATTGCAAGGAATCCAACTTTTCATTCTAGGACAAAGCACATAGGAATAAGATATCATTTTGTTCGGGAAGTAATGGAAGAAGGTAGTGTGGATATGCAAAAGATTCACACGGATGAGAACCTAGCAGATGTTATAACAAAGTCATTGTTGACAAGTTTGTATGGAGTTGATCCTACTATGGCCTAGCAGAAAAATAAGCAACATGGATGACAAGAATAAAGTAAGCATGGTGTGAAGATTTGATTAATTTTAATCAAAAACTTCAAGTGGGAGATTGTGAGAAGAGAAGTCCCACATCAGGTAAATCTTACTTTGGTGCTTACTTTTCTTACTATAAAAGGAGCAAAATATTTAGCTTGTAAAACACACCAAAATCATTTCCTTTTCTTTCTCTTGCTGTTTTAGTACTTGAGAGATAAATTAAGAGAGAAAAATAGTTTCTCCTTTTAGGTTCTCTTAGAGTTGTTTTTCCTTTATTTTCAAGAGAGGGTATTATTGTTTCCTCCTTGGAGGTAGAGAGAGAAGAGTTGTAATTTCTTTCATTAGTGGAATTACTCTTTTGCCTATTGTCGGTGTTTTTCTCATCTTTTTATTTTAGTTGTTCGTGCTTATGTTTTTGTCTAATACCTAACACCTTACACTCTTCTGGTTCCTCCTTTCCCGTTCTTCTTCCTCTCTTCCCTTTTCCCCTTCATCTCCTCTTCTCTTACACCACATCCATTACCCATTAAATTCGTTATCACTACTTTCACTTCTACCGCTTTTGCTACCACCATTGCATCTACATCCACTACTATCGTGGTACTGTCACCGTGTTTGTCCACTTTCGTTCTTGTTGCTTATGTTGTCACCTACAACGGTACAATTTTTGTTGGGATTTCATATAACTTACTTTTGATTATGAATTGGATTATTGTTTATTGGTGATGATCATTGTTGATGGTTGATAATTTTGTAATTTTTTTTTATGAGGTATGAATTGAGATAATTTTAAGGGTTGATGTTCAATGAATTTTGAATTGATGTTGAATGAATTTTGGGTTGATTTTGAATGTGTTTTGTCCATTTTCATAATGGAGATATTCTGGGAACTATTAAAATAATATATTTTATCTTAAGTAATAACTACTCCTTGAAGCACTTTTTTCCAAATTTGAAATAACTCTTTATGCCATGTCATCCTCTCCAATGGGAAAGTTTCCTCAAACACCTTGAAGATTTGCTGAGCATTCTCCATTGGAGATGCTCTTAGTATCCATTTCACAAAGCATTTCAAGTGCTCCTTACCAGTATTTGACAATAACCGATTCATAACTCCAACTACATAAGCAATTGTGGCATACATAATACTTCCTATGGTAGATGAATAAGACACCTTGCTCATCTCTTTCTTGTCTTCTTCACTTGTTGGACAATGATCTTTACACAACGTCATATGCCTAGCAAGTAGAATATTCAATGGCTTTGTCATGTCCATATTAAACCTTTAGAGTGTTAGACAAATGACATCTAGAGGGGATTAATAGATGCACAAATTAAAATAGATGTCAAATTAAAAATTTATTTTAAGATGTTCAATAACTTATTAATTTAATTTTAATTATCAGATAAAATATAGATAAAGCGGAAGCGATATAATCAGGTAGATAAAGGGAAAGATTCAAGCGTGGAGATGTAAGATGTGGTGCTGTTAAAGGGATAAAGGCAAGAGAAGAGTACACAATAATTTATACTAGTTCGGGTATAGCCAACCCTACATCCAGTTCCTAAGTCAACTCTAATCACAAGAGTGACTCCCAATTCACTATCTTTAAAATTCAGTTTACAAATTACAATCAACTCAACAGAGGAACCAAGTAATAAGTAAACTAATTAAAAAGATAATCACCTCCTTAGAAACCCATTAAGGATGAACACCTCCCTAGAATCCCACTAGAGATGAACACCTCCTCTGAACAAATCAAATGATGAAAAACACCTCATTTGCCACCAACACACAAAGGATGAACACCTCCCTAGAATCACACTAGGGATGAACACCTTCCCGAACAAATCAAAGGGATGAAAACACCTCCTTAGAATCCCACTAAGGATGACCACCTCCCCGAACAAATCAAAGGGATGAACAGAGAAACACATTTCTTAAGAAACAGTGCCCATAAGAAAACCCTTAGTTTGTAGGCAAAGAAAATAAGAGCAACAACCTAAACCCTAAAATGGGAATTTAACAACAACCACCTAAGCCCACAAAGGATGAAGGTAATAAAATGAGAACGGTCATGAAAGTGATCCTAGCAAAGATCTCATTGATTTGATGAAGTCAAAGATAGAGTCAAAGGTCAACTCTGCAGCAGTCAACAAGTCACTCGGATAATTGTGCTAGAAGATTTAGTGTGTCTAACAGAAGGCTTAGGTAAAACCATTTTACCTTTTCTGCCGCATAAAGTTTCTTCATTCATTTTGCAAAATGCCTCAAAAATAGTTTTAAACAAATCAAAAACAAAAGCATTTTGACAAAGAACTTTCTTAATAATGTTTTTAACCGATATTGCTTTGAAAGAAACGATTAAAATCACTTAGAATGTTTAAAGAAGTGTTTTTACAGTATTTTAATCGATACAAACTTCTTTTAATCGATTAAAACCCTTTAAAACTCTTTATGACCGATTAGAATTCAAATATGAGCGATCAGAACTCTTTTAATCGATTAAAACACGTTTCAATCGATTAAAATCACTTTGGAAGTCAGGATGATCGATCAAAATGAAATTATGACCGATCAGAGTTGGTTATGATCGATCAGAATTGAATTATGACCGATCAGACTTATTTCAATCGATTAAAACGAATTTCAATCGATTAAAATGACTTGAAAATTTTTGTACAGAGTTTCAATCGATTAAAACGCATTTCAATCGATTAAAATAACTTGGAAATTTTTTTACAGAGTTTCAATCGATTAAAACGTATTTCAACCGATTAAAACAACTTGGAAAAATTCTGTGCAGGTTTTTAATCGATTAAAACTTCTTTGTATCAGCTTAAAATAACTTGAAAAGTTTTATAAGAAAGTTTTAAAGTAAATCAATCGATTAAAACGCGAATCAATCGATTGAATCACACTTAGAAAATGTTTGTAAAATGTTTTAACTGATATAAACATAGTTGTATCAACTAAAACGATTCTGTTAAAGAAACAAGAACGCATTAATGGGTTGAAAGGACTTTTAACAGATTATAACGACTATTTCAACAGATTAAAACAAACTTTCAACAGATTAATTAATGCAGCAGATTTGAAAATTCTCTTTAAAAACAGTTTTGCTTGAAACTTTTAAATAGAGATTGTACATCGATTTTTCAAACATCCTTAAGCAATCAATCAAGCAACTTTAGCACTTTTTCAAGAAAGATTCGCAACAGCTTTTTTGAAGTTATTTTGAAAATCTTTCTTGAGGCAACTTGCATACTTTGAAGAAGAAACTCTCTGCAGATTTGGATAAACTGGTTTGAGCTTTCTAGTTTCTTCTTTGTAAATTCTTTTTCATTACTTTGTATTGTGTTGTGCCTGGAATTTGGGCACAAGTTTTCTCTGTACTGGAAGTTGGTTGTGGAGGTTATCAAGAACTGGAATTTGGTTCTTGGTAAGAGGTTGAGCACAGGAGCTGGAATTTGGTTCTTGTGGTTATACCTGTGTGGTGCCTGGAATTTGGGTACTCGGGTTCTCTGCGGCTGAAATTTGGTTGCAGAGGTTTCCAAGAACTGGAATTTGGTTCTTGGTGGAGAGGTTAAGTTCAAGAACTGGAAGTTGGTTCTTGTGTTAGATTAGGTGTAAGATTGTTGAGTCTGTAAAACATCTATTCTAGTGGAACCCAGCTGGAATTTGGTCGGAGACTCGGACGTAGCCTTGGTATTGGGTGAACCAAGTATAAAATACCGGTGAAATCTTTCTTAACCTTTCTCTCTTTTATTTACATTATCTGCACTTATATTGTTTGATTGCTTGGTGATTCAAAAAGAGATTTAGAAACTTAATTTTTGAATTAGATAATCTGTGAATTGCGAAAAACTTTCAAAGATCAATTCACCCCCCCCTCTTGATCTAAAACTACTTTTTCTAACAGGTCACACCTGGGTTATGGAGACAACAAATTGTAGAAGCCTGTAAAATGTCAACCTCCAAGAATAAGTGTGATTAACAATGAAAGTGCAGAAGGCAGTAGAGAAGAGAGTTTTCTTAAAAGGTGTAAAAAAATCTGTGTTGCCTTACTCAAAATTCTTTTTTTAAAATTTAATGTATGTAAAATTGTATTTTCGAATTCTATAATTGTGTATTTTTTATTTTTCATCAAAACTCATTTAAAGAGGAAAATAGTATCAAAAAATAGTCGTTGGTCATTAATAATTTCATAGACAAAAATCAGGATGTATCCAAAAATATTTATTCTTCTAAAACGAATATATTTTTCAAATTTAAACTGCCATAATTGATTATGTTACCGAGTATAATCGATTATGACAAAGAGAAAATCGTTTTTCCATTTCGATGCATCATAATTGATTATAACGATGAAAAATGTCATGTTACAAAATTTTATCACACTTGTGCTTTGGAGGCTTATGCATAATACTACTTCATCAACTTGTACCTCCATATCCAGTATTCTAAGACTCTATCTAGTCTTCAGGAATCATCTTGGGCTTGCTTGAGTCTTGAATGTTGTTGACTTGAATCATCATCAAAATCATCTCTTGGGAATGTAGGGACATGTTTCACATTTCCATCAATCTCCCCATCAATGCTTTCAATCTCTCCCTTTTTTATGATGATCAAGGAAACACCTGAAATAAATTAAAATGCTTGACTCTATATAGCCAACTCAAGATTAGCACAGATTTACACAATATAGTGTAGCACAGATTAGCACAAATTTGTATCAAGTGTCGAGTCTCTTAATCTCCCCCTGGATATATTAATAATAAGACTCCCCCTAACTCATATGAGCAAAGACTTCTCTTAACTCCCCTGTTTAATTTAGAGATAGAAATGAATTTCACATAGATTTTAATTCATAAAAAAATCTCCCCTTGCTTCATTGATAATCAAAATATATTGTAAGAGAAAAAAATCTCCCCTATTTCACATAGATTAATATCATCAAAATCTCTCCCTGTTTCATTGATAATTAAAAAAAAATATTCTAAGAGAAAAAAATCTCCCCCTATTTCACACAAATTAATATCATCAAAATCTATTTCTGTTTCATTAATAATTATGAAAAATATTACAATAAAAATTGAGCACAAATTTGCACAAATTAGTACATAAATCAAGGCGAGAAAAGATAATGCATCACAAAGTGTCATAGAGAAGAACATAATATTAAGAAAACAATATCTAGGATACCCAAGGCAAATGAAGAGAGAGAAAGATAGGAGAATGGAATGATTGCATAGATAATGGAATGGAATGCGGTAGTTTCCCCCAATTGCGGTCTTCTTATTGAGACAACTTTCAAATTCAAATTCAAATTCACTCATATTCCAAATTTCAAATTTCAAATTCAAATTGCAACAAATTTCAAATTCAAATTCCAACAAATTCCAAATTTCAAACTTTAATAATTTCAAATTTTCATAAATTCAGATCTTCAAAATTCAAACTTTCAAATTTCAAACTTTAATCATTTCAAATTTTCATAAATTCAGATTTTCAAAATTCAAACTTTCAAATTTCAAACTTTAATAATTTCAAATTTTCAAAAGTTTTCGTCATAATCGATTATCACAACACCTTCAGAATCAATGTTAGATATTGTTTAGATATTGTTAAGATATTGCTAGATATTGTTAACCACAATATCAAACAATATCTTCTGTTTATTTTGTTTACTTTCGGTTACTCTTTTAATTCTACCTCTCTCTATTATAAATAGATTACCCTATGTGTGGTTTATACACAAGGGAGATGATCTCAAACCGTATTTCCTCTATAGTCAACATGGTATCTAGAGCTTAAGGTTATTTTGAAATTTTTTCACCATTATCCACTCGTTGAAGTCGCCATCGCCATCATTGCTTAGGTTAAACTAATCTTCCACATCGAAAAGAGTTATCTTTGTTATTGGATATTATTTGGTAGTGTGAAAGTGCATGTCTAGGAAGGTTCTAACAAGGAAATACTTGGTATTTAAGCGTGTCTATTAGTGACCCACCTCTCTTTCCTGGGAACTTACCTGGTGTACTTGGTTCACGCTTGTTGTCACTTCGCCGCTGCTAGAGAGTCGCCAGAGCCGTCGTCGGAGTTTTATTTTTGACCGGTGACATACAATTTTGTTCATTTCGGTAAGGTGATCATCGTGTCGTTGAGATCACCACTATCGGAGTTGGTCGTCTATTGTCTCCTACATCGTTTAGTGTCGACGGACTTGTTTAGGTCTTCTCGTTTTGGATCCGTAGCTTCGTGGGTTGATTGGATTACTTTGGATTTTTTTAGGGTTTGTTCTCCTGCCCTTCATGACTTCTTCCACTCCTTCTACTACTTCCAATTTTGTTAATGATTCTTCTGTGTTGGCATCTCACCGTGATGACCGGACTCGCCCTCGCAAACGGGGAAAAGGGCGTCCTAAGTGTGAACATTGTGACAAGCTAGGTCACAAGATTAACAAGTGTTATATATTACATGGTCGTCCTCCTCGATCCGTTGTAGTTGTTCGAGACCAATCTTTCCCCATCTTTGTCTGCTGGGGATCCTCCTTCACTGTTGCATCCGACACACCTGCTATGTTCAACAAATTTCTCAAATGGTATAAGGATCAACAATCTTCTAGTTTCACTACGTTTTTTGCACACAGATACATATTTTGCTGGTCTGACCCAATCTTCTTCTCCTGGTCCTTGGGTTTTTTATTCAAGAGCCACTGATCATATTACTGGTAACAAATCTTTGTTCTCCTCTTTATCCTCTTCTAATCCTTTACCTTCTGTTACACTAGCTGATGGCTCTAGAGTATCATCTCATGGTGTTGGAACTGTTAAACTTTTCCCTTCTTTAACCATTGATAAAGTTCTTTATGTCCCTGAGTCTCCTTTTAACTTGTTGTCCATCAGTCGTCTAACTCGTTCTCTTGATTGTGTTGTTTCTTTTACCAACAATTCTTTGTGTTTACATGACCAGAGTTCGAAACAGGTGATTGGCATAGGATATGAGTCACATGGTCTTTATCATCTCCATCCCTCTACACATGTTGGTGCAATTATGGAGTCTCCCTCTCTTATTCATGCTTAGTTAGGTCATCCAAGTCTTGCCAAGTTACAGAAATTTGTATCTGCCTTGTCTAACTTGTCTAGTTTGGCGTGTGAGTCGTGTCAATTAGGCAAGCATAATCGTACTTCCTTTCCTTGTAGTGTCACCTGTGGTGCTTCGTCCCCTTTTGTCGTGATTCACTCTGACATTTGGGGACCTAGTCACATTAAGTCTACTCTAGGTTTTCAATACTTTGTTACTTTCATTGATGATTATTCCAGATGCACTTGGTTATTTTTGATGAAAAATCGTTCTAAATTATTTCATATATTTCAAACTTTTTTCAATGAAATTCAAACTCGGTTTGGTGTTTCTATTAGAGTTTTGCGCAGTGATAATGGTCGTGAATATCTTTCTCATTCTTTTAAACAATTCATGGCTTCTCACGGTATCCTACATCAAAATTCTTGTGCTTATACACCTCAACAAAATGGTGTAGCTGAACGCAAAAATAGACATCTTATTGAAACAACTCGTACTCTTTTAATTCATGGAGAGGTTCCTCAACATTTTTGGGGTGATGCTTTTCTTACTGCATGTTATCTCATTAATCGCAGGCCTTCTTCGGTTTTAGATAATAAAATACCTCATTTCATTTTATTCCCTCATGAACCTATTCATTCCTTACCTCAAAGAGTTTTCAGATCTACATGTTTTGTTCATAATTTAAGTCCTGGTCTTGATAAGCTTTCTCCTAGATCACATAAATGTGTTTTCTTAGGGTTTACAAGATCACAAAAAGGATACAAATGTTTTTCTCCTTCTCTTAACCGTTATTTTGTGTCTGCAGATGTCACCTTTGATGAATTCTCTCTTTATTTTAAAATTCAATCTTCACCTCTGTCTCCATCCAATCTTGTCAACACTCCCAGTACATTTAATGTTCTTGTTGTGTGTGACCCTCTAACTGTGTCTTCTTCACCATTAGTTCCTATTCCACAGTTAGCTTCTTCTCCACCGCCTCTTCAGGATTATAGTTGCCGAAATCAATCACAACCACCACCATGTGACTCCACTCAAGTGTCAACTACTCTGTCTCCTCCGGATCTAACACCTGAGTCTGACCTTCCCATTGTCATCCGAAAAGGTATCCGTTCTACAGGTAATCCCTCTCCCCATTATATTGCTTTGAGTTATCATCGACTATCATTACCTTTTTATACATGTTTTTCCTCTATTTCTTCTATGACCACTCTAAAAACTGTCCATGAAGCTTTAACCCATCGTGGTTGGCATCAGGCCATGTTAGATGAACTAAGTGTTCTTCATAATAGTGGAACTTTGGAATTGGTCCCGTTACCATCTGGAAAATCTGTTGTTGGTTGTAGATGGGTGTTTGCTATCAAAGTTGGACTTGATGGTATCATTGATCGTCTCAAAGCTCGTCTTGTGGCCAAAAGGTTATACTCAAATTTTTGGGTTGGATTATGGAGATACCTTTTCCCCCGTGATGAAAATGGCTTCTGTTCATTTATTTATCGCCATGACTGCTCTTCAACAATGACCTCTTTATCAACTGGATATTAAAAATGTTTTTCTCAATGGTGATTTGCAAGAAGAAATTTATATGGAGCAACCTCCTAGGTTTGTTGCTCAGGGGGAGTCTTCTGGGATGGTATGTCGTCTTCACAAATCCCTATATGGCCTAAAATAGTCTCCTAGGGCCTGGTTTGGAAAGTTTAGCAAGGTTGTTCAATAATTTGGTATGACTCGATGTGAAGCAGATCATTCTGTCTTTTATCGACACTCTAGTGCTGGATGTGTTTACTTGATAGTATATGTTGATGACATCGTTCTTACAGGTAGTGAAAACCATGACATCTCTCGGTTGAAACAACATCTATGTCACCATTTTTAGACCAAAGATCTTGGCAAACTTAGATATTTCTTGGGTATTGAGGTGACACAGTCCAATGATGGTATTGTTATATCTCAGAGGAAGTATGCCATGGATATTTTGGAGGAAACTGGGTTGATGAGTTCAAAGTCTATGGATACACCCATGAATCCTAATACTAAACTTCTACCAAATCAGGGGGAGCCTATATCTGATCCTTAGCAGTATAGAAGATTGGTTGGAAATTGAATTATCTTACAATTACTCATCCTGAAATTTCCTTTGCAGTCAGTTTGGTAAGCCAATTTCTTAATTCCCCATGTGAAGATCATTGGAATGCAGTCATTCGTATCTTGAAGTATATTAAAGGATCTCCTGTAAAAGGATTATTATATGGTTCTAATAACCATACAAGAGTTGTTTGCTACT